>CAWUFW010001187.1:1200000-1615000 GCA_963921515.1 Calotriton arnoldi
CAGCCCGAATGAGAATAACATATCATTCTAAATCTCTTTTCTTCGAAACGCCGGAAGCTATCTTCACTTGAACCGACAAGACAGCACATTTAAAACCACAAAGGAGACACAAGTCGAGGTCCAACTGGCGCTCCCAGACACAGGGCGACAAGTCGTGAACACTGAGGGACCGCTTCGACTGAAGAGAGTAACCACCCCAAAGTCTATGGATCACTTGAACAATTATGTTTAAGTTGTGTGGGAAGTTTGGATACTATTGGCGGAGGTACCCTAGGACTCCCTGTTGGGGTCCAGGGCTTCCTCCTACCACGACAGATACTCCTTGTTGGTGGAGGTATTGGGGTGGGGGGGGGGGGAGTTCAGACTTGCTGGACTAGAGCTATTTCAGTTCACACATAGGCACAGGGAACCTCCCTAGATGACAGATGACCTCTCACACAAGTAATTCCCAGCCTGGCGGTCTGAACTTTATAACATGGAACATTAGGGGGGTGCTCAATAGAATTGTCAGGTTCCACCTTCCAGAATCCTCAGGATTGTGCTGATGCTCAATGGGGTCCACCTCTCGACTGCCCCAAGTCCGGAATATAAATACACACGGACTAGTGAGATAGTCAAGCGAGGGAAGGAAAGGGTAGGAACAGCATGGAGGGAGATCTGAGGATGACACAGTAAAAACACCGTAAATACCCAGTCCTCCTTAACATATAACACATACAGTTTAATCACTACTACATAAAACCGTTGAACTGTTTGTAACACACTACCTGTAAATAAAGAAAGAGGGAACGATACGAGGAGAGAGAAGAGGGTGGTTGCAGACTTCCAAAACGAACACTAATATGAGGAGAGAATAAACAGTGATGTTTGTACACGCAAAACAAAAGAACACACCACTGGAGTAACGAGGTATGAGACTACATACCACCTACCCTGGTTAAGTGTTGAATAGCTTGGTATGCAAAGGTAGTATTTTCCTGGGCACCCTCTATCACTCTCTCCTATGAATGAAATAAATAAAAGACCATGTATGAAGAAAAGGCCATAGTACCATTGCTTTCCTGTACTATTACCTAAATGAAGAGGCTTTGGTATGTTCAGATTCCACAACACCAAAGCAGAGCACGTTTCGTATCCATAGGCATGCACAAATAGTAGAACAGTCAAGAGAAAACTTGGTTAGAGCTTAGCATCATGCACTGTTATCCTAAGTACTGAGTTCACTTGCAAGAGAGGCAAAAACCAAATCCTAAATCCTCAGGAATCCAATAAACAAATAATCACAGCGCAATAAGTATGCGTCCCTTAAGCTTTAGTCTTGTTCTATGGAAAAACCAAGCAGCAATGTCGTTATCAAGCCTTGCGCAACCAGCTCTAATGACAACAAGCGAGAGCTCGCGCGTGGGCTGGCAACAAAGATCAAAGTACTGAGTTTATCAAAGAACGATTCCCCGCATGAGACAGCGGGTCGATGCCAGTCTCGCCAACAGGGAATGCACAGGAGAACGGCACCCAAAGCAGCTCTAAGCACTCCTCCGCAAGAGACCGCCGAAAACGCGGTCTCGCCAACGGAGGAGTCGAGAGCGCAGCCGTTCGTTAGGCACAGATAAATGAAACACAGAAATGCCCAATGAAGTAAACAGAGGTGCTCAAAGCACCCTTACCGCCTCAACTTCAGGAAGAATCGGAACAGCATACAGGGGATCCACCAAAATATTCGGCAGCGTCCGTATCTTCTAACCTTGTTATATCCGGTTCCTGCCTTTGCGTCTGAATCACGTGGGGCGTAACGTCCGTGAAGGATGCCGGGAAATGGAGTTTCGTCGGGCTACTTCCTGGTTCACCCGATAGTTGTTGGTCAGTGTATAACCGACTGATGCGTCCTGACAAGAATAAAGAGAAGCGCCATCCTTCGGCAAGCCAAACGCTGCGAAGCGGATATTCTCTTACTGCAAGAGACCCATCTATTAGGCAACAAAGCCCCATGCCTTGCCCAGTTTGGTTATGACACAGTATACAACTCAGGGCTCACACGCAGCTCTCGCAGAACGGCCATTCTCATGCACCGCCGGATCCCCTTCACCTTGTCCAAACTCTAGTCGGACCCTGGGGGACGGTACACCATAGTTACGGGCACATTATATGGCGAAAGCATAACCATAGGCAGCGTTTACGCCCCTCCCCCTTTGGGGCATACGTTCATAGACAAAATCACACGACTCTGGGGAGAACTCCCGGACGGCCTGATAATACTAGGCAGCGAATGGAATGATGCCATGTCACCCTTGGACTGCCGGTGTGAGTCGGGGCATAGGCCCCAATTGGGAGAATCCAAACTCCACCTGCTGGCCACCACGGTGGGGTGGTCAGACGCATGGCGGGCATACCACCCTCAGAACTGGGCTTCAAGTTCCTTTCAGCCATACACGGCTCCCTATCCTGAATAGACTACTTCTTTTTACCACGCAGTTACATACATAGGGCCTCACATGTCTCTATGCTGCCCAGAGGCCTCTCCGACCACTCCCCGGTCCTACTCAAACTGCACATTGGGCCACATAAACCTCCCTTCAGCTGGCGCATGTCACCCTGGCACCTCCGTGACCCGAGTTACCAAGATGTTCTCCGACAGGCAATTACAGACTACCTTACGTCCAATGTGGCTACTGCCCCTCCAGTGTCATTCTGTGGGAAGCTCTTAAACCCACAATCCGCGGGGTGGACATCAGCTTTCGCACAGGCGAAAAGCGTAAGCGCCTCGCCCAAATAGTAGATCTAGAAATTCATCAGAGGTCCCTCGAAGCTGAAGCGGCAAAGACCTCAGACCCACTACCGCATCGCAACCTCCTCCAAGTACAACAAATCTATCAGCATCTCACTAATTAGGCGCATTAGATCTGATTAGCGACCCAACATAGGATCTATCAATGGGGTGACAAATCAAGCAAAATGCTCCATCGGTAGTGCCAGGCTGCGATGTCCCCCGCCTCGGTGCCAGCACTACGAAATGCAGACGGAGTCCTCTGTACTACCCCTGACGCAGTAGTCTAAGCGTTTGCGGCCTACTACGCCTCCCTATATGAGCAGAAA
Source organism: Calotriton arnoldi (assembly GCA_963921515.1). NCBI lineage: Eukaryota > Metazoa > Chordata > Amphibia > Caudata > Salamandridae > Calotriton > Calotriton arnoldi. The sequence continues at coordinate 1,203,091 of CAWUFW010001187.1, forward strand.
GAACCCATATCGAGTGCTATGATAGGGGAGTTTCTAACAGACATACCTCCCAAAAGGCTCCCAGACCACATGCGCGATCAGCTAGATGCCCCCATAACCGCAGAGGAACTTGGTGTCGCATTATCTAACATACACCCTGGCCCGGCGCCTGGCCCCAACGGCTTCCCCAGTGACTTCCTACGGCCACACATGACACAGCTCGGTCCACGCCTGTTGGATGCACTTCATGAGGCTCTGGAGCAGCACATCTTACCTCCTGACTGGCGCCACGCCGAGATAGTGGTGTTGATTCAAACAGGCCGCCCCCCAGAAGAACCCTCTTCTTACCGCCCTATCTCCCTCCTAAATTTTGAACCCAAACTGTTGGGCCAGGTCCTTGCTGACCGTCTCCGTACGTGTATCCACGACCTAATCCACCCAGACCAGACCAGCTTCATGCTGCACCGGTCTACCCAGCACAATATTCGACGAGTTCACAATGCCATCGCGAAGGCGCAGGAGCTGGGTCGTCCTACGGCCATCCTTTTGGCCGACATTGATAAGGCGTTGATTCCCTAAGCTGGACCTATCTTTTCCAGCTCCTCCGATCCCTCAACTTTGGTCTGCGCTTTTTTTGTCATACATACAATTATTATACACTGATCTCTCGGCCTCCGTGCGGGTGGCAGGTTTCCGGTCGGCACCCAACCCAATACGTCGGGGTACGAGGCAATTGTCCCCTGTCCCCTTTGCTATTTGCACTCGCCATAGTGCCGATAGCTACATGGGTGCGACGGGACCCACTGATTCGGGGGTTTGAGTGGTCACGGGATCGGTCGGACAGAATTGCGTTATTCGCAGACGACGTGTTCTTCTTTTTGGCTGATCCCAGATTCTCTGGCCCCTGAGTCCTCCAGATACTCTGGGTGTTTGGGGAGACCTCCGGCCTCGGAGCCAATCCAACGAAGTCAGTGTTGTTTCCAGTATGCGAAGACCAGGGGCGTGACTTCTGGGCTTCTCAGATATCTCATGCTACTGAGGGCTTCAAATATCTAGGAATTTTCATCTCGCCTTGTCCAAAGATATCTTGGGCACATAATATTAATCCGCTGCTCTCTGGCATCCGAGAGGAGACCAAGGGATGCTCCCCTCTACCAGTGTCCCTGTATGGGTGCTCAGCAATTTTTAAGATGGTCTCCCTGCCCCGTATACTATACCGACTATAAAATTTCCCATACAATATTCCACGCACATGGTTCACCCAGGTTAATGCACTCCTGAATAATTTCCTACAGGGAGGAGGCGCTGTCCGAGTGGCGCTGTGAACCTGCACGCAGTCGACGTACTGTGGCGGGATTGCGGTGGCCGATTATATATGCCTACTATGCGGCATCCCATCTGCTGAATATCAACGAGTGGTGGTACAGCTCATACACTGATCCAGCGTTACCTGTTGAGAGACTCGCGATGGAGGGTACCCCCCTCTTGAGCCTCCTCTACAGTCGCAAAAACCTCGACCTCTTACCCCATGCCTGCAGAACTGTCATTCAGCTCTGGTGCTATATCGTGACGAAAATGGGCTGGGATGGGCGCCTCACGCAGACAACCCTTCTGTGGCAGGGCACCTACCTGCGACCTGTTGCCGAGCTTCCAGGCTTCTGTGCATGGGACCTCCTCGGAATTTCTACCCTGGGTGACATTCTGCAGGGACCCACCCTCAAATCTTTTCAGCAATTGCAAATCGAATACCATTTGCACCGGACACAGTTTTACAAATATCTGCAGCTGAGACATGCCCTGACTACCCTAATCCGATCGCTGGGTGGTCTAACGGAATTTCACCCCCCCTAGAGGGACGCTTACTACTGGGGGATCTTGGCGCGCATAAGATTTGGCAGATCTACCAGACACTGACTACCCAAACCCCACTACACAAAACCCGGGAGGTGTGGGAGGCCGATTTGCCCGACATGACTGACGACGACTGGACAGAGGCTCTAGCTAGTCCCCGAGGTGCCACTATTGCCACACGATATCGCCTTATCCAGTTTAAATACCTCCACCGAGCATACTACACCCACTTCCGCCTCTGGAGGATGGGCATTATCCAGTCCCCCACATGAATGCGGTGAATCGGAGGGGACCTTCCTGCACACGGTCTGGAGTTGTGGGGCACTGCAACCGTTTTGGCATAAAATATCGTCCTGTCTGGGTCAGGTCCTGTTTTGGAGTCTTCCATTCGACCCCAAGCTTTTCTTACTCCACAGTACAGAGGGGATAGGAGGAAATCACTATAAACAACATCTACTATTTTTGGGCCTCACACTTGCCAAGCGGGACAATGCCCAAACGTGGAAGGGGACCTCCCTGCCAACAATGGGTGGGTGGAGAGCGGACAGATGCATGGGGGTGTACCAGGCGCATGGTTGCCCACAAAAACAAAGGAAAATATGGTCCAGCTGGGCAACATATCGCGGCATAGACCTGCCCCCCCCTGCCGCCCTCAGACCCTCTTCAAACCAGTCAATCAAATCTAACTGGACCATATTCAGGCAAGATGAGTCGCTCTGTCATCTTTACACATACACCTGAACACATTACTTATAGTGAAACATGTAGTAACCTGTGCCAAGTTTTAGTTATTGGGCCTGTATGTTCACAGGCAAAATTGTTGTTTAGATATAATTGGTACCATCTCATTTAAACTGTATCCCAAATATATGCTTCGGGCACTGCCCGCTATGTACCGTTAAACTCAATAAAATTTGTTATAAAAAAAAAAAGTTTACAAAAATTAAAATGTGGAAATCACTGTTAATAAGGTCATTATTTAATACTGAACCAGTGACTTACACCTTGTGAGCTGTAAAGCCATGACAAGGCACCACCTGCTTTACAGTCCATTCACACACCTTTCATGCATCACTCATACAAAACCATTCACACTGCCAGCCGCGGGCCCAGCACATTACAACACTCACATCAACAAACAGCGCCATTTAAAGCCCCATCACTTTCATACGCCCACAGGACTGACAAAGCAGTCACACTGCCTGGCAGCTGACGGAGTGTGTGGACTGGCGTTTGGCTGCCAGTGTGTGTGTAGTGACCAGCAGCAAGTCGCTACACACATACACTGCCAGCCAAACGCCAGTTCACACATACCGCCAGCCAGATGCCAGTCACACACACTACCAGCCAGACAACAGTTCAGACACAGCAATCACACTGCCTTTGAGCTGGCGGAATGTGTGGACTGGCGTCTCGGTGACGATGTGTGTGTAGTAACTTGCTGTTGGTCACTACACAACCACTGGCAGCCAAACGCCAGTCCACATACACCGCCAGTCAGACACCAGCCGCATACACCGCCAACCAAACGCTGTTCAGACATCAACATGAAGCTCCACACATGAAGTCTGTGCGGGGGGTTGTGGGTTATAGGATTTGTTATGTGTGTATTTTTGTTTCTTGTTTACTGGTGAGTCCTTTTATTGACGCTTATCCGTACACGAACACCAACACAAATAGTGACTCTACACGCCTATGCGTGCATGTGCACGCCTGAGCAACCCTTTAGGGGGGGGCTGAAAACTTGGATGTTTTCTGAATAGCCATATTCATTTCTTGTAACCAGTTAGGCACGGCTCAGCGCCAGGACACCTTTGGGTAGAAGTGTGCTTTAAAAGCTTATTAACATAACATAACATTATTCACGCCAGAATGAACATTTAAGATTGTGAGATTTAGACGGAATGCTGTGCTGCTGTGCTCCCACTTACCTTCTCCTCCTTTTCCCCTCATATGAGTATTGGAAATGTATTGGGACTACTCGCATAGGCGTTATCCACCCAAGCTCCTGTTTCTGTCTCTATGGTAATGTGAAATGTACGGATCTTGAATAAGCACTCACTTATGGCGCTAACTGTAACAACTGTAAAGCCCAACTATGCATATATACGTGATTTTCATATTGTGACTGTACGAAAAATCAAAAATCAATAAAAACAGATTCACAAAAAAAAATGAAGCTCCACACATGGATCTTTCATTTCTAAAATAATGAACAGATTGTACACACAAAGCACATATAGAGAAAAAATAAAACATCTAACTAAAAATAGCATATCTTTTTCAAATAGAAAGAACCATCCTATTGGTAGAATATTAAATACCAACTATGACTCCATACACAACATGTGTAATTAAGCACATCAAACCACTGCCAACCAGCCACACAGCCAGTTCCCTTTTTCTGTCATGGTTGCTCCCAATGCTTGAGTTGTGTATGGCACAGTTTAAAACTTGTGAGCACGTACAAGCCAGAATTAGGAGGACACTCGGGGAAGTACATACGACTCTCCTTTCGTACTCCTCATCAGACAGACTCTACATCTCCGACAAGGAAAGCCTTTTTTGGGTGTTGGAGGAATGTATTTAGGAAAGTGGCATTCTTTCTGTCTAGCCACATCTTCCACCACTCTAGGAACACTTACCTGCTCAACTGCAACAAGGCTGCCTATTACAGGCTGTTGAAACTGTACAAAAGTCATCTTTGATTCAGGAGAATGATCTTTGAAAACAACGTAAGCATTGAAGGATGATAAATGAAATAGATGAACAGTCAGCTTCTTGTACTAGATACAGGACTTTTGAGAAGAATTGTAAGCCTCCAACCTTTGATCTACTCTATCTATACCTCCCATGTGCTTGTTGTAGTTTAGAATGCACACTGGTGTGAGCACTCTGCAACCTGACCCCAAACAATCACAGGCACAGTACTTTCATCATGAATAGTTTTTAGCATGTGGACATCTCTTCTGTCTGAAAATTTCACAGCGAGAAGCTCATTACTATGCAAAGCACTGCTTTGTCCCCTTTCAAGTGTTTTACACACAAGCTCTATATGGTAACCTTTACGGTAAGAGTGGAGTGTGCCACATGCCATAGTGCCCACTCTGAACAGTTCTTTAAATAATTGCACACCTGTGTAGAAATTATCCATGTATAACTGGTGACCTTTGTGAAAAAGTGCTCTGGCAAGTTCCCACACAATATTCTGACTGAATCCAAAAGTGAAAGGACAACCAGCGGGGTCCATTGAAGAATCCCTACAGGTGTACACCCTGAATTATACTCATATCCAGTGCCACTTTCACACAGCATATACAGCTTAATACTATAATATGCTATCTTGCTGGGAATGTATTGTCTGAAAACACCCCCTGAACAAGACCAGAGACTCATCCACAGATACATATTTCCCTGGATCATAGATCTCTGAAAAACGATCTACTAAATGATCAAGGACAGGCTTAATATTGAAGAGACGTTCCTAATCAGGGTGATCTTGTGGCAATACTGTAGCATTATCCCCAAAATACAGCATCCGCTGCAGGAGCAAAAATTGATATTGTCTCATAGTTGCTGGAAATATAGCAGTTGCCATCAAGGGACTAGTAGACCAATATAAAGACAGTGATTGCTTCCTTATCAATTCCAGCAGGAAGGTTATACCCCAGAACTGCTTAACCTCATGGAGATTTGTGGGAGTCCACCAGGTAGCTTTTGGAGTGGGTCTTAAGTGTGGCATTGTTGGCCCTCAAAAACTGTTCAGCATACACATTAGTCTGCTCAACAATTTTATCCAAAAACACATCATAAATAAACAGTTGGAAGAAATTGATAGGCAAAACGTTCTCTATATTGACTCTACACCATGAAATACCAATAAAGGCAGGCAAAACAGGCTGCACCATGTTAGGGGCAACCCAGTGTTCAGCACTTACAATGGGAAGCCTTCCAGTTCCTAGCTGCAGTCTAGCTTGCTCTTGCTGCACTACTGGCCTATCTTTGTCCTCCTTTTAAAGAGGCACTTCATCAGCACTGATACTGGATTTATCATCAGATGATTCCCTTTGAACAGAAAATTCACTGCCAGAATCTTCAACTTGGTCCTCTGCCTCATATGCAGAGTCAGTCTCAGAGCCATGTTCAGAGGCAGATTCAAAAAGCAAACCTACAGCCTGCTGGGCGGTCAGCTAGCGGGCGGCCATAATGCTTACTTATGAAACAAACAAAACAGCACTTAACAACACTGTGTCAAATTAGAACTCAACAAACTCAGCTGTATCAAAGAGTAAATATAACTATTGAAATGTAATGATCCTGAAAAAACTATCAATACAATCCACACAATGAACTTGATACTCTAAAAAGATACCTTTCACTTTACACAGACAGCTAGGCTGAGGATCAACTGCACCTACCCTGCACAGACACAGCAAGCACCAACGATATTGAACTAGAAAGGGAAAAAAAACTACGCACAAGATAACACAATATAGATCTTGCACAGTCATGTGTCTCAGTTAGGCCCGGGGAAAAACGCTGCCATTTTTGTTTTACCATGTACACGTTTCCTAAGTTGCCTTCTCTTCCACGTAATGGCTTTTGACACACATTTGCATGCGTGATAATGTAGGATTCGTTTCCCTGAAACTACATTGCAAATTTCATTTAGTAAGAACATCATGACTCCTTGAACATTGCATAGAAGTCTTCGACTCACATTGTGCAAATGTTGTTTTTTGTTTTCATCCATAAGGCGAAACAGCTATTAATAGATCATAACAATGTTGGCCTAACTACAACCTCGGCAAGAGAGCAAGGATACTTTTGGTTATAAATAAACAAGTATTTCCAGGTTGAGGCAGAGGAGCACTTGCTGTCATTGTGAGGTCATTATGCACTGAGACCTCAGCCCAGCTGCTTGCTGATCCCACTGTGAGGGATGTCCAAGACATGACCAAGATGGGGACCTACATTCTTTCCCTTTAGGTAATGGGGGTTGGATCATCTAGACAGGATTTTTGGTAGAACACATACATACACCTATGTTAGGGAATGCATAGTAGGAGTACTCTCTCTCTCTCTCTCTATCTATATATATATATATATAATCAATTGATCCCAAAACACGACGCGCTCTTGGCCGGTACAGGCATTCGGGGCGGAATCATGCCCCTGTAATAACTGACCATCAACAAAGAATTATGCCGCACTCAGGACTTTACTTCTTCAGAGCATTTTAATCACACCACAACACCAACGCGTTTTTGTCTACAAAGTCTTGATCACGGTAGGTGAGCCCTTCCTCCATTTCTCTATTTATACAGGCATACCCACCTAGCTTGTAATGAAGCATTATGGGATATGTAGTTCTCACAATATATGAGTTAAAAACACCAATTGCCAAATACAAATTACCACAAGGTTTCATAATTACTTCATGAGCGCACTTTGACATTTGATCAGGGCTAAATCTTAACACACAGTGATACATTTGCACAGAGTTTTTTTGTGATTCATTATTACACTTATGTGAGTTATTACAATATCTTGATTTCATGATAGCAAATTAATTCAATTCTTAATGCTAAGTGCATTTTACGGGTATATGTAACAATCCAGGGTGCAAAATAGTTCTGCGTTGCATTTATATCATTGTCAATTGCTAAATCACAATCTTTTAGGCTTAGTGCCTTTTTATAACCTTAGACATACGACTATTCACATGCTCCTGATTATAGGCTCAGTGCCGCACACAGACTATAATTGCCACCCAAATTCTTTTTTAATGTGTTCTCTCCCTCCTTATTTAATTCCATTTTACTCCATGTAACATTATTTATGATTAGTGTTAGTGAAGTTCATTTTTCATTTTCCTTTCGACTGTTATTCTTGATTTCTCCAAGGGCTTTCAAATTTCCTGTACTTATATCAATTATAAGTGTACATGTACCTCTTCATCCCCGTTCAGACCCTGGGGTTGTTTTGTTCTAAATTGTATAATTAGACGGGATTCCAAGCGTCTCAATTTTTAGTGTTCTATCCCCACCTCTTTCTTGCCTTGGTACACAACCAATGCAGTAATATGTCATTGTTTTCCAATCATAACCTTCATGGATTCTAGATGTTTTGGCATGGCATAATCAGTGTCTTTGTTCTGCACAGCTCGAATATGTTCTAATATCCTTTTCCTTAATGGACATATGGTGCTCCCTATATATTTAAGGCCACACCTACATTCGATCATATACACTACATAGCTTGTGTCACATGTATTTCTATCATTCATGGTGAAGATTTTTCCTTTAAAGTCGACAATTTCACGAGCACTTTTTCCAATGCTGCATGCCTTACATTTTTCACATTTTATAAATCCTCTTTGATGTTTATTAAGCCAGGATTCTGTCTTGTACCTCTTGAAATGGCTTCTCACAAGTTTAACTTTGAGTGCAGTAACCTTTCGATATGAGACATCTAGTCGGTCACCCAGTTTGTGCCCAATATCTAGATCTTTTTTGATTATGTCCCAATATTTATTCAGAATTTTAATGATTTGATTATTTTCTTTGCATTAACTCAAAATCATTCTTCTCTTTTGATCTTCTTCTCGCTCTGTTACTCTCTTTTTGTCTTTATTCACTAAAGTTTGTATGCACGGAGTTGTTTTAGCTCGCATTCTTCGTTTCCTTATATCGGATATTTAATATCCTCTTTGTATGAACTTTTGTTCTGTTTCACATGCTTGCGTTTCAAATTCCTTGTCGTCTGAACAATTTCATCTCATTCTTAGGAATTCACCGTAAGGAATACTTCTTTTTAATGATTGTGGATGGAAGCTCGATCCGTGCAATAAGCTATTCGTCGCTGTCGGTTTCCGAAACACAGTTGTTTTAATCTGATTTCCTCTATGTAGATTTTCACATCCAAGAATTGCACTGATATGGTGCTAGTATTACAAGTGAATGAAAGACCCACATCATTTTGATTTAGTTTAATGAAATATTCCATTAATTCCTCTTCAGTATCATTCCAGATTATAAATAAATCATCTATGAAACATAGCCATAGATTTATTTTCTCCGTGTATTGTTCATTTCCCTCTCTCCAAGCCATGGCTTTCTCCAACCACCCCATAGTGAGGTTCGCATAGCTTGGAGAGAAGGGAACTCCCATAGCAGTACTGCATACCTGAGTATAGAATTGGTGATTAAACAAGAAGATATTATTGTGAAGACACAACTCTATCATTTCAATCAATAATTCTGAGTGTTTTAAACATTGGATATTTCTCTGGGACAAAAAGTACTTCATTGCCTTAATTCCTACCTCATGTTGGATAGAAGTGTATAATGATACAAAAACATCTATAGTGACTAATAGTAGGCCTGAAGAAGAAAACTCCTGGAGTGCGGCATAATTATTTGTTGATGGTCAAAAATATATCGTTTTTATATATGCCTGCATATATACATTGTTTTAGCAAGATGGTGGAGCTGTTCATTCTGTTTACTGTCCTAATATTGCTAATCACTTTTATCTGCTTCTGTCAATTGATCATTGCAGCACATATATTCTATACAAGAATCACAATGGTTCAATAAAAATGGGAAACAACCCTCTGTGTATTCCTTGTATATTTCTCTTAGAGGAAAAAGAGACTGAGTGACTGAGCGAAAGGGTTCTAGATCTTTTACCATGATCCCTGGGAAAGCTCAGGGTTGTCATGTTCAGTTATTGCCACAACCATTTGCTACCTGTCTAGGTTTAGGGATGCATCTGGTGACACTGTGGGCTAGCCCGTTTCTAGGACGACATATCCTGCGGGGATGCACGGGATCAGTCTGGCACCATCCCTAGGTTTATGTTTCCCAACAAATGCGCAGTTCCTACTGGAAAGTGGGGATCTACATGACAGCACAAATCCAAACATGAATTTGAAAAAAAAAATCATAAGCTAAATATACTACATATATTGCAACTGTTAAAAAAAACATACAAGCAGGGCATACTCATTTGAAGTAAATATTACAAAAATGTTTCCTTACCAAGCACATGCAACTACACAACCTGCAGATCTACCAGTGCCGAAACTGCAAGCAGGAGTTGCCCCTAAGGAAATCAAAAGCATTGCACTAAAATTAAAAGGAGAAATAAAACATTAGGATCACAAATGCAAATGATGACAAGAAATAAAACAGTTAACATTGTAAAACACTATGAAGTCTGCCCTTGGGGGGAAAATCAGCACTACAAATGTCCAATTTGCCCCCAAGGGGGACACAAAGCAAAGGCCAGAAATTGACATCCTAGAGGAGATTAACCCTTACTCCAGCCAAACACCAGTTCACCCACATCACCATCCAAACGCCAGCCACACACATCGCTAGCCAGTCCACACACACCCCCAGAAAAAAATCCAGTTCAAACACACCATCAGCCAAACACCTGTCCACACACACTGCAAGTCAAATGCCAGTACACACACTGCCAGCCAAACGGCAGTACATGCAGACCGCCAGCCAAACTCCAGTTCACACACACTCACACAAATGTATGTCTAGTGGTTTTCTGCCCCCCTCCCCCGCCCTTGGGGGCAGATCGGCCAAAAACATGGCTGATCTGCCCAAGGGGATGGCGGAAAACAGCCAAAACCTGTAGTAATATGTTTGGGCAGTGACTCTTGCCAAAGAGGCTGCTCCCCAACATGTAAATAAATTATTCCCTGGTGTCTAGTAGTTTTCTGCCCCCTTGGGGGCAGATAGGCATAAACATATGGCCAATCTGCCCCCTGGGGGGGGCAGAAAGCAGCCAAAATATTTGCCCAATAACAGGGAGCGACTCTTGCCCAAGGGGCCACTCCCCGACATGTAAAAAAGATAATCCCTGGTGTATAGTCGGTTTCTGCCTCCTTGGGGTCAGGTCGGCCTGAAAATATGCCTGATCTGCCCCCTCGGGGAGAGCTAGTGTGGGCCAGTGTGTTTGTGTCCAGATGTCGGGCATGAGGAGCGCATGATCACTACATGTGGTGTGCGTGCTGTGTTCTGATTGGCAGAGTGTTCCTAACTACATGTGGCATCTAACTTTGTGGTATTTTGAGAACGTGGACTTTTGCCCAAACATGTTTTATTGGGGCCAATTTCCTCTGACCTGTTTGTGGTGTAGCTGCCTATCTGTGGGATTGATCAGCGTTTTCCCTGGTTGCTCATTTGTCTTCGGGCTGAGTGTAACCCCACCTGTGACCTATCAATCTGTAGGCCTAATTTTTGGTCGCAGGGCTTTTCTGACCACTTATCTCTGACTCGGGGTTGATGGGGAGGTAGTGAATATGACAGCAATGATATGAGCTCGTTGTTGCGTGTGCATAGAACATGTTGGTCATTGATATCATATTTACCGACATTCTCATTACTGCGCATAAAGTTGTCATAGCGTACATCAACATTGCATTTAGTAGTATTGCTAAGGTTAAGCCTGCACATTTCTTGGTGTACATTGACATCATATTCACCGATATCAACAGAGGTCTGTGATGGCTGCGATTCCTAATGGAACGCAATTTGCAACCTACCTTGGACAGAAAACGAGGGATCATTTGTAGGTAACCATTTTAAACTTCTTGTGAGGTATGAATAAATTCATAGACTTCACACCCAGAACTGTTCTGAACTCCTTATTTGACTTTGCTACCAAAAATAGAATTGAATTCATCCCTTCTCCTCGTTGGTAACAAAGTACTTTCATAATCGCAGTTTTTTGTAACAGCCTCTGAATTCCCATCAGAAGAGCCTCCTTCTTTACTTGAGCAGCAGGCAACAGTCTTTGGTCAACTCAGGAGGCGAAGGAGTCTTATAATTAGAGGGGACTAAAGGCAGTCCAACTGACATTAATTCACTTTTTACCCCAGCTTGTTCAGCAAGAGGTTCAGATCAGGTCAGACAACAGGGTTGTGGTCTGTTATGTGATCCATCAGGGATGTTCTCGAGTTCCCTGTTTGTATGCATTAGCGCAACAGATTGGCCAGCGGGCAGAACTGAACTTGTTATCACTGAGGGCCATTCATCTGCCGGGGAGTCAGAATGTGCAGGCAGATTTATTGAGCAGGATTGTTCCCACTTTGTCCTCAATGTTGAAGATCCAGGTGTTTCAGAAGTCGATAAAGAGGTTTGGTCTTCCTCAGACTGACCTCTTTACTTCAGAGGAAAATGCACTTCTACAGACATTTTGCATGAATATTCCATCACCAAAGGCTTGGTGGTTAGATGTAATGTCATTCAAATAGCTGAAAGAATTCTCTCCAATTCCTCTAATTCAGAGAGTTCAAATAAAGATAAAACAGGATGCGGTGAATGCACTGTCGGTGGTTCCATTCTGGAGCTGTCGCCTGTGGTTTCCCCTGCTTCTACAGATGGCGGCAGTCCAGAATTGGGAAATTACCCTGGCTCAATATCCATTGACATGTCCTAAGCTTTCACAGGCAGGACTAAGCCGACTGCAATTGGGGGCTTGGCCCTTGAAAGGCTGAACCTGGAGGCTATGGGTTGTTCTCCGGAGATAGAATTGTTGATTCAGCAGTCTAGAAATCCTGCTACTTTAGTGCTTAAGTCAGCCATTGTTCAAATAATTGTGCGTTGAGAAAGGTTCATCTGTTTTGAGGATTGAGAAAATGAGAATTCTGGAGTTTCTAACAGAAGGTTTCGGTCTAGTGTTAGCAGTTTCTACTTTGCAGGCCCAATGGGTGGCTGTGAAAGCTTTTCAAAATCTAGAATGTGAGCCTTTTGCCCCTTTGGTTGCAAGATTGTTGAAACGTTTTTTTCTAAAGAGACCGGTATTTAGATATCCGTTGCCTCCTTGGAATTTGCCCTTGGTTTTGCAGGTGTTCCAGTTCCCAACTGTGTGAGCTTTTAGTCAAGTTAATTTTTCTATTGGCCATCACATCTGAAACAAGAGTAGGTGAATTGGGGCACTGTTGTTTTCGGACCCTTTTCTGAGATTCTTTCCTACTAAGGTGGTTCTTAGACCAAGACGTCAGTTTATCTGAAGATACAAACATCTTTCCACTATTCAGAGGATTTGGTACTTCCAATTTTTTGCCCGGCTACAGAGTCTCATGAGCAACCACTTTTTCATCCCTTAGATGTTACGAGGGCTGTGTCCATTTGTGTGAAGAGGACAGTGGTTTTCAGAAGAGTATATGCATTGTTTGTAAACTTTAGATTGGCAGGACAAGGATTAAAGTCTTCAAATGCAACAAGTAGATGGCTGAAATGGCAGTTTCCGGTAATCTTCATTACTTCCTGTCTATTGTCACGTGGTCGCTAGAGTCATTGTCGACATCTTTAAGTTAGCATGAGCCCAGTAGCCATGATGCAGCTTTTGCGCACGACACTACATGTCTTTATTTTTGCGAGACTCTGTTTATGCATTTCACATGAGAACTCGCTGCTGTGCTCGTTCTCTGCTTGTTCCTGGAGTTTGGTCTGAACATTGTGAGCAAGGTCGATAAACACTGACTCTTGTTATTATGTTCTGGTCAGGCCCTAGCACTTAGACAAAACATACCAATGCAGCTGTTTTTACTGGAGAATCGTACTTTGATATTATGGGGATGCATGTTTAGGTAACAGACACTTGGAGAGGGACTTTTCCAGGGAGAAAAGCAACCCGCACCTGTGATGTAGAAATACGATCTATGGCCTGAGGTCGGAGGTCTGCTGACAAAGCCCAGAGATCTTCTATTATATAATAATACTTCTGCTTACCAAGGGGAGGGTGGTTAGGCCTTATAGTCCTTTATCCACTGTCTTTATAAAATGACATCTCCCTTTATGATATATGGCCTTGCTGCAATGCTAACTGTATTGATATTATGCATTTTGCTGCTGGTGGTGGCTCGTATACTGCATTTTAGAGCACGTTAGTTAAAATTAATATTTTAAACTATTTTCGTGTCTCTGTCGGATATTATTGTGGACTAGTACAAGAATGTGAGCGAAAAGGTGTGTCTTGTTACCGCGATTCCTGAGAGATCCGGGAGTGTTGTGTTCTGGCGTGTCTAATCATTGGTTTCTCCGTTTGTGAGTAGGAGAGCTAGTGAGACACTATAGCTAGTTGGTCCTGGGCTCGTGGGCGCTAAGGCGGTAGGGAGGCTTAGCCCCTATACACCGAGGTCCCATAATCCTGCGCATAGTTCTGCGTATGTGCAGAATCCCTGCAACATGGTGCCACCAACGTTTGGTCTGGTACTTATTCGCGAGAACCCTGAGTAGCGCTGGTGCTTGTCCACGAAACCCTCTCACCAATTACAGGAGACGTCCGTGGTGCGAGGGAGTTACCTCCTATATTAGAGAATATAGGTTTTTCAAGCTTGGATTTTAAAAGGTTTTGTTTTTCTTCTTTAATACCCAGTGTTGCGCTACCATTTTCCTTCTTTTCCACTCTGTTTAGATAATGGCTACTGCTATTGCTGCTCATAATCGCGCAGCACTGACTGCTCATTTGACTCAATATGGAGTCCCGGCTATGGGGGCAGACATTATCTTTGTGATTTAAGCGAACGCTGCTTTTCGCTTCGAGGTTTTTAATTCTTGGGTTAAGTTCCCGGCGGTGGATGGAAATGATAATTTCTTTCATGAATATGAATTTACCAGCGGTTCCCCGGGATTATAGACCTTATCTGTCACTTGAGGCTATGTTGTCAGCTTGGGAGGACACCATCTGGTTTAATGGCACCCTACCTCACCCTGTTACAATGGTCCGTTTAGGCCCTTTATCGGTCGACGGAGCCACATGGACTGTGTTGGCGGGTTTTACACCACACCCAAATTATCGTGGTGCTACACACGCAGAGATGCGAGAATTACATGAATCTTTAGTTCATATTCACAGAAGCGTGGTACAATATATGTCCTGCATCATCCAGGTGGCTCCGGCTGGAGCCCCTCCTCAGCAACCAGGACATGGAGGCATGATAATTAGCCCCATCATGATAAATTCAGTGATGTGAAAGTGTCCTCAAAATAGGGATGATTTACCATTCTGGTTAGCAGAAAGATTTGAGCAACTCGAAGCTGTATTTCCCAATAATACTCCTTTGGATAAACACAGGATACTTACAATGAGTTTACCAAAAGGTCTTATTCCCAATTTAGCTGATTGCACCACCTGGGGGAAGGTGTTTGCGGTGCTGTATTCTCTATGCTTTGGCACCCCCTCCATGACAGTGCTTCCGACAGTTCTTAAGAAGGTTCAGGAGGAACACGGGGCAGAGGCCGCCCTGGAGTTAGGGATGAGACTGGTTGAGGTATTCCCTATAGTCTCTGATATGATACTAGCCAATATAAAAGGGGAAGCAGTTAGTTTGCAAGTGAGTCAGCGCCTTGAGGCAGTAGCGGACGTTGATAAACAACGCAAATTGCCTAAGATTATCGCTAAGGTGTATAAAGCATTAGGGCGTAATAATTTGGGGAATAAACCTTTTACTCAGCCGCTGACTAAACCCCGTCCCGAAAAGGAGGGGCATCCATTCTTTCCTAAAAAGAACTGGAACAAGAATAAACAACAACAACAGAAGTAGGGTTTGCGTGCTGGTTCACCGACCCCTGATGCTCCCGAGTGTAGGTATGATTTGCGTGACAGCTCTAAGATTAAGATACCAGCGAGGTTTCAGGTTCCTGATCCTCACTCTCCTCGTTCCTTGCAGGACTCGTCGGATCAACAGTCCGGTGAAGGGGATCGTAGATCGTAGACAAGGCGAGGCCACGCAATAATGATGTGATCCGCCACGCCAGTTTGACGTAAAGGCCAAACCGGAGGGACAATTGCATTTCGTGTTCCGTTTCAAAAGAAAAAAGTTGCCGCTTTAACAGAGAAGTATGGCTCGGACGGTGAGAACTCTGCTCCTAGATTGGAGATGGGCTGTGACACTCCTCGACAGCGCGGCGGAAGTTACCATAGTACGGGAGGTTCTCCGTCCTTGTCTGGAGGCGAGAGCAACTGACACATTCATTACAGTGGAAACAGCTGATACAAGAGTTGCACCCCTAATAGACTTTATGAAATAGTCCTCCAAGTCGAAGGTGATATACAACGTACAATTAAGGGTATCTTTTTGGATAACTTTACCTCATCATAAGACATTTTGTTGGCGGAGGCGGATTGGCCTCCTCCATTTGTTTTGTCTTCTTCCCGCGGTGAGGACGTGATACTTCCGAGTTTTTCGCACTACGTCCCTGAAGAGGCTAAACAGGCTTATGAATCTGAATGGGCTTTACTCCTAGCGCCGGCTGTGTATGTCAATCAGGTGGGCTGGGATAGAGATTCCCCGGCACATGAGATCCCTTTGCGATCAATGCCACAGCCTCAGGCACAATATCCGATCAAACGGGAGGCGAAAGCGTCCGTTAGTGACATTTTAGCCCAGTTGGAATATCAGGGTGTAATTGAACCCTGTGTTTCATCAATGAATAATCCTCTTTTTCCGATATCGAAACAGGATGTTTCATATCGTATAGTTTTGGATTGTAGAAATTTGAACAGTTATGTGCGTACGTTTGCCGTACAGAACACCTACAGCCCTGTGTTAATAAATAACATTGTCCGAAAGAAGTATAAAACGACTTTAGATATTTCCAATGGATTTTACAGTCACAATTTGGCTCCTGAGAGCCGTGACTGGTCCGCATTTACTGCGGTCGGCACACAGCAAAGATTTACAAGATTGCCCATGGGCTATAAGAATAGCCCTGGTGCGTTTGCTGCGGTGTTGTGTCACTTTTACACGACATTGAACCTGATGCTTTCTCTTACGTCGACGACATATATTTGACTGTTGACAAATTGATACCGCATCTGGTGCGTGTTGACCGCATCATTTTGTCCTTTGCAGACTTACGGTACAAATTAAATTTTCCTAAGTCTCATATCGCCTATTTTGCGGTTCTCTTTTTGGGTTACGAACTCAATAATGAAGGGAGGGGCTTAGCCCCCCACTTTCTGGAGAAATGTGCTCAGTTACAGCCTCCTTCAACTCTTAAAAAGTTACAATCTTTGCTGGGTTTTTTTAATTTCGGGAGGATCCCCTGTCTTATCTCAAACAAAACTATGGCTCATTCATAAAGCTTACTGGACACCGGCACGTTTACACTCACGACATCTCCGTTCAGACCCAACCTTTTGGAATTGCAAGGAAGATATAGGTGACTTAGCGGCGAAAGGCAGACAGTGGCAGTGTCTGCTGCGACCCGTTTGTAGCGGTAATAACGAAGGGCATTCAATAGTGCTTTTTAATAATGAACTGGATAGCACTTTTTTAAACAACTGAAATGTGAAATGTGAATTTGCACTATTGCGAAACTGATATATTGCTTCTTTTAAAAAAAACTCACTGATTAAACTCACGGCTTTGCTAAATCACGCACAGAGCATCTGATTTTGATTTTGTTTTCCCGCCCCGGTCCGTCGCGGCGCTTCAGTGCCGATTGAACGGAGGGCAGGGAAAGAAGGCGAGGTACTTCCGGTCTCCTGGGCTGGACGGCAGTCAGCGGTCTAGTGTGGAGGGGGGAGGAAACTATTTAAAACGCATGCCTGGGCGGACGTGCACAGCGGGCGCGCCACCGGCGCGCCCGTCTGCGCTTGTCCGCGGCCGGCCGGGGCCTGGGGCCCGGGGCCCGAACCACTACCAGTTTTTCACCATCTCACACATACACCGCAGAGCAATTATATGCGATGTGTCCCCCCATCCAAGATCTATGTAAACATAGTATACAGATGGGCTCTAGCACACATAGATGCAGCCACTGTCCTTATATGATGGCGGGCAACAAGGGACAATCTAACAAGAAACAGGAATTTAAAATGATACTGGTCAACTGTAGATCCCTTAATAAGCATAAATACGAGCTCCACGATCATCTGACTGATAATCAACCAGATATCATGTTTCTGACTGAAACTTGGCTGAATGAAGACTCTGCACCAGAGATCCTTGAGGCCCTCCCTCTGAACTATGGGATCGTTAGACTTGATCGCCAAGTGAACAGGGCGGGAGAGATAGCCATTATCCATAAACTATCGGTACAATGCTCACTAGAAGCGGTAACTATCGAAGCCAGTGAGGCAGGCTTCTTTACTATCATGGTGAATACTAATTATGTCATGAAAGGTTTTTTAATTTACAGACCACCTGTCCCTATTGCACAGTTTGCATCTAGCCTCAGGGAACTAGTAATACAACCGGCACTGCGGTACTCCAAAGTACTGGTGCTAGGAGATATGAATTTACACTTTGATGCTATTAATAATACCGCAGCGCAAGAGCTTTGTCAGGAGCTGGCCGCGTTACAGCTGGTGCTGCAATCCTCCCTCCCAACTCACCAACATGGCCACTTATTAGATCCAATTTTTGCCAACTGGGGGGAGCTAACGGTTGAAAATCCTAACGCAGTCCCATGGGCAGACCATTACATGATCTCTTTTAGCACCAAGATACCTAACACCCCTCTCCTGAAAAAGGCTGGGGCAGGGAGACTGCAGAGGAAATGGGCTGGTTTCTCAGCAGCCAATTTCAATCACGCCCTCCAGCAGGGCGGTCCTCCGGGTGGAAGTGATTCAGAATCCGCCTGCAACTTGCTTGACGAAAGGATAACTGAGGCGCTAGACAGAGCTGCCCCATGGGCCACGAGTGCACCGAGGAGACAGTCTAATTCTGCCCCTTGGTTCAACGAAGAACTTAGGGCGGTTAAGTCGTCATGTAAGCGCTTGGAAAGAAGCTGGAGAAGAGATTTTTCAGATCAAAGGAGGGCCACATATAAAACCAGCCTTAAACACTACCACACGCTCATTAGGAAAACTCGGGCAGCGTACTATAACATGAAGATAGAGCAAGCCGAAAACTCCTCCAGAGAGTTATTTATGATTTTTAAGGACCTATCATCACTGGCCAGAACCACAGCTCCTAGCAGCGACTCAGTGGAGTCTTGCAACCAGATAGCCGACTTTTTTTCTGAGAAGGTGGGAAAGATTTATAACACCTTCCCGGAGGAAGCACGCAATGGGAGGTCGGAGAGGACAGGAATATGCATTATGGAGGAGGCATTACGCCTCTCCAGATTTAACCTCCCCACTTGCGACGATCTCAAAAAGACGGCCTTGAGTATTAAGTCCGGCTCTCCTAGGGACCCTACGACTCCGAAAACGCTGAGGGAGAGTATGGAGGTACTAATACCTTATATTAGACACCTCTTAAAACTCTCCTTTGATTCAGGGGTGGTCCCACAAAAGTGGAAAGAAGCGGTGGTTATCCCTATAAAAAAAAAGCCAGGTGTAAGTGCGAGTCAGCTGGAGAACCTACGACCAGTCTCGCTTCTGCCTTATTTTGCTAAAATAGCAGAAAAAGTGGTCAACACTCAACTGACTATGCACATTGACCAGCACGGCTTACTCCATCCGACACAATCGGGCTTTTGGGCCACGTACTCCACGGAGTCAGCACTGCTTCTGTCTATAGAAACCATTTGCAGGCATGTAGATGAAGGGCAGACGGTGGCATTGGTCCTGTTGGACCTTAGTGCCGCATTCGACACCGTCGCCCACCCAATACTCCTACAGCTCCTCAAGGAAGGAGGGCTGGATAATCTGGCTTTGAAGTGGCTGAGTTCTTTTCTACAGGACAGAAGTTTCCAAGTGTCCCAACGACCGCACTTCTCCAAGAGCATTAGGCTGGCTCAGGGGGTTCCCCAGGGCTCCATACTCAGCCCCACTCTTTTTAATCTTTATATGGCCCCTCTGGCAGACATCATCAGGAAATACGGTATTAGTGTCGTGTCATATGCGGATGACACGCAACTAGTAGTGTCTCTATCTCAAACCCACATAGAGGCAGCCACTACTTTCGCCTCCTGTTTACAGGAGCTGGCAGCCTGGATGTCAAATAACTGTCTAAAATTGAACGGCAGTAAGACGGAAGTCCTGATTGTAGGGAAGGCTCTCTCAATATGGTCATCAAGGTGGTGGCCGCAGACTCTAGGCACTACTCCCACCCCCAGTAACCAGGTTAAGAACCTGGGGATGTGGCTGGATTCTAAGCTCTCTTTTGATCACCACACTAGGACGGTGGCCGGAAAATGCTTCAGAATAATGAAAGGCCTTCGGAAGATCTTGGATGTGCTCCCTGTAGCCGCCAGGAAAACTCTAGTCCATGCGTTGGTAACCTCCCGCCTGGACTATGGGAACGCTCTATACCTAGGAGCCAGTGGAAAGAGTGTTCAAAGATTACAATGTATCCAGAACGCGGCGGCCCGCCTTGTTCTGATGCTCCCCAGGAGAGCCTCTTCCAGAAATGCCCTGGCTGTCCTGCACTGGCTCCGGGTGAGGGAAAGAATCCTCTTTAAGGCCATGTGCGTAAGTCAGCGTATCCTGCAGGGAAAGGGACCTAGCTACTTACATAGTCTAATGTTACCCTACACTCCGACTAGGGTCCTGCGTCCCTGGGGACGGGGCAGGTTAAAATCCCAGTAATTAAAAGAGCAAGAATGGGTGGTAGGTCTTTTCGATATCTAGCCGCTAAGCACTGGAACACCCTCCCCCAAGATCTCCGGACGGAGCCATCAGAAATCTCCTTCCGAAAAAAACTAAAAACATGGCTCTTCCAGATATAGATCATGCATCACACTGATATTTGCTGTTACAGAGCGGTCCGAGTAGCCTGCAACGCGGGGACACACTAGCTAGTGTAACCAGGCGCTTTACAAGCTCATTTATTATTATTATTATTAGCCCACCTTATTCTCCACTGTAAAAGTTTGTCAAAATTTTGGGATAAGGTTTTCTCGTTCTTATCTAATCTTTTTGACTGCCAAATTAAAAGAGAATTCTCTATCCTAATTGCAGGTTTTCTGAGCACCGAAATAGAAAACCAAGCAGATAAAGCGCTTCTGGACCTACTACTCACCTCTGCAATTAAAATTGTCCTAAATAACTAGAAAGACACACACAAAGCATCCTTTAAAGGTTGGATTAATTGGGTCATCCATATCAGAGGCGCAGACAACATCGCCCTCCAACAGTCCCCTTAGAAACCGTCTGCCAGACATATCTGGGACAGACTAGACAACTATTTTGCCACAAATAAACCGCCATGACACACTGGTAGAGTCACTTAATTGATTCTCCCTCAACCACAACATGACCCTTACATCCACTAACTCCCACAGGTTGTCCTCTCTCCCTGGTTCTGTTCTCGCCAGATCATATGCATGCTTATAAACAAATCGTGCTTGGGGTATCACTACGCTCTTGCTCAACACTTTCTTCACTTGTCTTATATCTGTACATTTACCTGCTTCATAACTGATTCACAGACATTCAGGCCATCCACTGTTTGACCTGTTTTATTTTATTTAATATTTTTTGGTATTATAATTTGATGACTGTTTGTATTTGTTTCTCCTTTTTTATTGCTAACATTGGATCATATCTTTGGAATCTGTTATCGCTATGTAACGTGACAAAGTTACAAACATTCATGTATTATTCCCTATTTTATTTCTAAAAATGCTGAATAAAATCATTTGAACTTTAATTTCGGGAGGACATACATTCCTGATTATGCTCAGCGTATCAAACCGCTTTACGCGTTGATACAACCCTCTTTTTCGTCTTCCAGCTGGCTTCCGGAACATTCAGAAATTCTTCGGTCTTTGCAGTCTGATCTGCTGGCAACCAACTTCTTGTTAACTCGTGACAACACAACTAACTTAGTCATGTGGATTGTACCTGGTACAGTGGGTTTCACTTACCTGACATTCAATGAGGGTGATACAGTCCCCATTGCCTACAAATCGCATTTGTACACATCAGCAGAGATGCTTTTTTCCCCATTGAGAAAATTGTTACAGCAGTACAGATGGCGATCCTGAAGGAACGCTCTTTGGCTCAGGGGAAACGCATTCTTATGGTATCGCCTGTGCCTACTCTGGAGGAGTCACAAGGCGAGCGTACCGAATTCTAAGGCCTTACATCCGCGTTGGATTCAGTGGGCGAGTTCTTTGACATCGGCTGGTGTCACTTTTATCTTTGACCCATCCTTGCAGACGCAGGAGTTTTTACAGTACGAACAGGTTTATCCTGCGCCACAGTTTTTGCTTCCTCTTGACCAATATAAATGTATAGTTTATACCGCCAGATCTGCGCAGCCGGCCGTTGGTTCCAAACATGCTTACTCGGCTGCCTGTGCTATTGTGGCGGGCTGTATGGTTGACAGTGAGTTTAAGTCTTCCTTGGTCCACACACAGTCTCTCGGTGACTGCACGGCTCAGTTAGCTGAGCTGTGGGCTTTGGTATTGGCTCTCGAATTTGCTGATCCCGATGTACCTACACTTATAGTGTGCGATTCTTTCTATTGTGTACAGTCCTTTAATGACAATCTATTCTTTTGGTCTCAAAACGATTATCGGGACTCTAAAGGTAGCGCAATCAAGCATAAGACGCTTTGGGTTCGAGTGGCAGCTCTTAAATAAAGCTTGCCGCTCACACGTTATACATACTCTTGGCCATCAGCGTGTGGGAGCACATGCTGTTGGTAATTCTTTGGCTGATGAGGCAGCCAAATCTGCAGTTGCCATGTGTTCAGTAGCAGCAGTTACAAGGTCCATGACTAAAATTGATAATGAAATTCTGGCGGCTATAGCTGCTACAAGGGATGGGACAGCGTTCCTGCAAGGTTTCCCTTCTAAGTATTCTTATCATTTATCACTGGAACAAGTTCCCTACGCTTCTATTCCATCTGTTGGGGATCGGCTGATTGGCCGCAACATAGTGCTTATGCTCGAAATGTCATTAGAGATTTGCGTGTCTTTATCTGAACATTTGCTTGTGGTACCTTCCGTTCTGACCAAGGTCCTGCGTTCGCCTCTAAGGCTTACAAGGATGCGATGCGGTCACTGGAGGTGCTATTGCAATTTTCGTCTCCATACAGGCCTGAGGGCAATTCTATAGTGGAGCGAATGAACCGTGACTTAAAGCAATCTTTGACAGCTAGAGTCTTAGGTACTGGCAGGGGTTGGCTGACTCATTTATATGGGGTTCAACGTGCACTAAATAATCTTCCGAGAAGATCTCTGGGTAGGCGGACCCCATACGAAATGCTCTTTGGCATCAAAATGTTTGTGCCAGACCTTGATGGTCTAGACGTTGTGGTGGCTGCCGCAACATTTGACGTAGATAACCATTGTGCTATGTTACAGGGTCTACAAAAGACTCGAGACACTCTTGCTAAAGCTGAGTTGCACTCGTCTGAAGACACAGCGGTGCTGATCCCAGTCACAGGGTGGCTTCCTAAAGTTGGTAACCTGGTCCAGGAGAAGATAGAGAACAAAAAGGAATTTGGTCCCTCCTATCGTGCACCAGTCCCAGTTCTTGGATTAAGGGGCACACGAACTGTGATTTTACCTCCTCTACCTGGTTGCAAGGAAAAGCGCTACATTTTCATTGAACATGTCAAGTTGCACCATTTGGCTGATACTGAATAGTATGCCCAAAACCGTCCCGCGGAGAGATGTTTCACTTCCTATGAGGTCTTCGACGGCGACTACCGTACACCAGGAGCATGAAGGGGAAACCTCAACTGATGTGCTGCCTGTTTTGTCTTCATCTTCGACGGCTACACCTCGAAATTATGACTCACCGTCTATGGAGCATCAAATTCTACTACGGAGGAACCCCCCAGTCGATTTTTCATTTTGTTTTCCTGGTTTCGCAGAACTTATCTGGTTGCTCCTTTGACCTACATTTGGATGGTACTTGCAATGGTGTTTCTCTTCATGTGGATTGGGTTTGTGACTGTCTTTTTCCTTTTAATTAATAGTCATTACTTACCTGAACGCTCTGATGTACATTTGGTTGATGGTGTTTTGGCCCCACACACCTCGTCTCATATAATGAAAAGGGATCAATCCCACGTTAACATTTCTGCTGTGCCAGTAGTATATGGCATTGTTTGGGATAAAGTTCAATACGAAATCTACGGCCCGACGGTGACGATTCGAATGCCATACGTCTTTCGTGTCTCATTAGGTGATGTCATCACACCTGGGCTGCATTCCTACAACTGGGATGTTAATGCCGTACATTCGTTATTTTCAGATTTAAAATATTGCATTGCTTTTGAAACTGAGGATTTGTATTTGAATTCTGCCTTTTATGCTGATTTATTCTGTTTTCCAACATTATGGTCACCATTTTTTACATAAATCAAACACAGTCCGTAATCAGGTTAACTATACACAATGGGAACATTGTCCTGCCCCATTTCAAGGTAGTTCGCAGCCACAGAAAAATAAGTTAGTCTACTATTCGGGTTATAATCTATCGGACCCAAGATCCTATTATTATAAATTGAGTGCTCAAACACACACAAAATTCATGCTGACCCATACTAAATTGGTATATTCTTCAGCTTTCATAACTGATTTATCGTTGAAAGGTTATGATTATTGGAAGGATTTGATTGATTTCAAATCAATATGGGCTACCTAAAATTGGCAGGTGCAGGGTACTGAATCATTGCATTGTGCGTTTTTGATACCGTCACAGCTGTTATTCTTGAATCAGACAGTACAGCAAACTACATGTTTTGGTTTAGCTACTGCTAAGAGTTTAAATTTTCCCTCATTTCCATCATTAGCAGCTTATGACGGCTGGCAGCTATATACACATTTTTCTATAGAGGACTTACAAGGTATGGTCCACAATGGTACCCTCAATTCATCCACTATTGCTCCCTTGGGATGGTTAATATGGCTGCTCAGTTCCAAAGCTTGCCAGTTGTGTTTTTCAAATTCGACAGGTGGGTTTATGCTTAGTAGACCTGACCCTCGCTTTCCACAAACACATACAGTTACTACATATTCTGTGGGTAAATTGTGTCAACAGTGGTTGGAACAGTCATCGTTATCATCTGTGAAACAACATCTCTCACGTTTAAATGGAGACATTGATCTTGCAGATTTCCTTTTGGGTCCCAGGTCTCCTCGTCCAAAACGTTTTGCATATACAGCATATAATGAAATCTGGAACCTGTCCCAAATGGAAGTAGCTTTCAGATTGCGACAACTAGAACAAGACAACTTGCATAAAGTTTTGGATGTGGTATACAATGGCATTAATACTTTGTCTTCTCGTATTTACACTTTGGACAATATTGTTTCATCTGTTATTGACATTGTGCAGAATGATGTGTCTGTTTTGTATCATGGTCAAAATCAGTTGTGTTCTGTAATGCAATTTGGCTGGACTTTGCAAACATTGAAAAATGGGAAGGTGCCTTGGGATTATTTGAACACAACTGCCCTGTTTTTACCTTTTAATTTGACCGATAAACAAAAGCTTATGTCAATAAAAGATTCTGCATACACCTGTTATATGAACAGCTACCATTTTCAATAGCAGAGACCGATTCCTCGGTATGGTTAATACATGGGGTTATTTCTTTGCCCATTTCCCTCTTTCAATTTAGTGCATGTATGAAACATTTTCCTATCGGGAGATTTGAACCTCTGGGTAGTACTTCTCTGCACGAAATGTGGTCTTTACCGTTTCCGTTTCCCTGTCTACGTGACGATAAAGAGGTTTTCCTGACAGGGGAGGACTGTGATTCTACAGTGGGACATGCGTTAGTCTGTACACAAGTTCAGCTTCACGGCGCTTGCAACGTATCAGCGCCCAATTTGGCCTGTTTTCTAAAAGGAACACTAGTTCCCTCAATAATTCCCACGCTAACATTGCTTTCTAACTGTAGTTATCTTATCCTAAATAACCACAACTGCTGCTGGTTACGGGCAGGCATTCCGTATATAGTAACGGTTTCCAAAAGAGTTACTTGTTGCAGCAATGTTCTTTTTCCTCCCCCACATGGGGTTGTAGATAGCTTGCTTTGGCCTTCCATTCCCACTTTGAAAACAGTCTTCAATAAACTAAGCAGACTCAAGGCGCTATTGTTTCAACAAGAAGTCACTCTCACTTCTGCTCGAGAGACCTTCGAATTGCAGGTGGCTAGAACGTCTAGTGAAATTCAGTCACTGCTGAATACGAATCTCCCACTACATTTTGGGGAACTGATTCATCAAATCTTTAATGCGTCTGATACTCAAGGCCTTGCTCATTTTTTTAAACTTGTAGGCTACGGCCTTGTTTCATTTTTTCAGACTATTTTTGGAGTAATACCGGCCTTCATACATTCTATTTTTTCCAGCGCCTTCGGTGGTTTTCCACTTATCCTATTATTGGCGTGTGGAGTGCAGGTACTTCTGCTCCTGTTACGCAATGGATGTCCATCCTGTGGTTCTGCACAGACCAGGCCTATGGCGACTATACCATGAACTAATGCAGCAACTTTTTGGATGCTTGCCATTGGCAACACTGAGTGTGAGCTATGGGCTTACCTTTCGCTTTGTTTACTTCACATGGGTGCAACCTGTGTTCCACTGCCGACGGTGCCCTTTCTATTGGGCTGTGGATATCTGCCTCTCCACAACATCAGGCGCTGACCCGGATTATTATCTGTTGGTGGATCCCTTGCTGGCCCATGACCAGAACTGTTCTGGTGACGCCTGTATGATGCTTGCGGCTGCACTTGGAGTGTTGGCATGTTGGAATACCTGTGAGGCTGCCCAGCGCCTCTTACAGGAGAGTTTCATCGAATATCACGCAAGTTGCCCTATTCTGCTGCTGGATGCACTGAATTACGAGGAACATGAATGTTCATTCGCTCTGCTGTATTGGATGGCATCTCTCTTTTTTCTTAACGACAATGATGCCCTTTTGGAGCACCTTGCATTCCACGGTGCCCGTAATCTTTTGGATTTTTCTGATTAGGCTGCCCATGTTTATTTATTATTTATTTATTTATTTTTATTTGTCCCTTTTTTGATAGGCTCTATTTAGATGGAACATAATGGAATTTGGCTCAGCTTATCATTGAAACCTGTTTGTCTATGCACTACAACCTGGCCGAGGGGAGGGTGTCACGTGGTCGCTAGAGTCATTGTTGACATCTTTAAGTTAGCATGAGCCTGGTAACCATGATGCAGCTTTTGCGCACGACACTACATGTCTTTATTTTTGCAAGACTCTGTTTATGCATTTCACATGAGAACTCTCTGCTGTGCTCGTTCTCTGCTTGTTCCTGGAGTTTGGTCTGAACATTGTGAGCAAGGTCGATAAACACTGACTCTTGTTATTATGTTCTGGTCAGGCCCTAGCACTTAGACAAAACATACCAGTGCAGCTGTTTTGGCTGGAGAATCCTACTTTGATATTATGGGGATGCATGTTTAGATAACAGACACTTGGAGAGGGACCTTTCCAGGGAGAAGAGCAACCCGCACCTGTGATGTAGAAATACGATCTATGGCCTGAGGTATGGGGTCTGCTGACAAAGCCCATAGATCTTCTAATATATAATAATACTTCTGCTTACCAAGGGGAGGGTGGTTAGGCCTTATAGTCCTTTATCCACTGTCTTTATAAAATGACATCTCCCTTTATGATATATGGCCTTGCTGCAATGCTAACCGTATTGATATTATGCATTTTGCTGCTGGTGGTGGCTCGTATACTGTATTTTAGAGCACATTAGTTAAAATAAATATTTTAAACTATTTTCGTGTCTCTGTCAGATCTTATTGTGGACAAGTACGAGAGTGTGAGCGAAAAGGTGTGTCTTGTTAACGCGATTCCTGAGAGATCCAGGAGTGTTGTGTTCTGGGGTGTCTAATCATTGGTTTCTCCGTTTGTGAGTAGGAGAGCTAGTGAGACACTATAGCTAGTCGGTCCTGGGCTCGTGGGCACTAAGGCGGTAGGAAGGCTTAGCCCCTATACACCGAGGTCCCATAATCCTGCGCATAGTTCTGCGTATGTGCAGAATCCCTGAAACACTATAACCTCCACGTCACAGTCTGGTTTCTCACCCCTCCCGTCCCTTCTCTAAGTAGTTATCAGCTTCATTTTAGTTAGCTCGGGAATACAGGATGTGAGGTCAGGACTTGCCTTTTATATCGGATGACATGACTTAGTATGTGGCCTCAGTGGCGGTGCGTCCATTGGGGCGTTGCCCCACTAGCCACATGGCCCCATTCACGCAAGCGGCAAGCAACTTACTTAGTCGCTCGTTGCTCCGCTCGCAGTCGGCACTAGTCAGGCAATCGGCCGCTGAAGGGGGTGGGGGCAGGGGCGGGGCTGGCTGCGGCAGCAAGGGTTGAGTGACAGGCAGCAGGCTGACAGCAGCGCTTGCAATAGTGTGCGCATGCTCGATTTTGGGCTGGTCATTTTTATGACCAGCCCGAACATGCGCACTACAGGCCAGCCACCTACTGCCATGGGAGAGCGAGGGGGGACCCGAGAGGCCGAGGGTTGCTTCATGCAGCAGCCCCCGGTCTCCTAATGGCCGGGCCGTCTCCATGCCCTAGCCAATCCTGGCACTGCTAATGCAGCGTCTGGATTAGCTGCCTGAGACACCACGCAGCCTGAGCCTGAGTGAGGGCTGTTGTTGTGCAGAAGGCGCGCCGCGGGACCGGCCCAGGACAGAGTAAGGTAAGTTTTTTATTTATTTTATTAAAACTCCCCCGGCCGGCCCCCAACCCCGCGACTCGAGTATTGCGAGCTGCGACTGAGGTGCCTTGTTAATAAACTCCGAATGGCTGTGCACCGAAGGATGCGGATTTATTGTCAGATCTGGTTCAGGGCTTGGAAGGATTATCGCACCCAAGAGGCGCTGAAGTCTGTGGTGTGCTCGCCTGTGCGCACGTGTGTGTGGTTGTGTTTGCGCGTGGACAAAGTCAGACTGATGAGAAAATATACATTTATACTCGCGCTTGCAGAAGTCTGCGGAAAATACACTTTGGATGAATGGGACTCACACACTATAAGCGCGCGGTCAGTCACCTGAATGCTCCGATTTGGACCTAGAGAAGAACCCATTTGTGGAGATCAGATGGAATTTACAGCTGGGTTGGCGGCGTGTGTGGCCTTTCTTCACCCACTCCTCGGTGCCGCGTGGCTTTTTTCTTACCTGCCGTTCACCTGTACCGTGGATTTTCTGCCTTTAACTTTTCTCCGTTGGTGCCTGCACATGAGTCAGTAATAATTACAGCGGTAGTGCAGTGAGCGCAGGTAGGCTGTAATAATTACAGCGGTAGTGCAGTGAGCGCGGGTAGGCTGTAATAATTACAGCGGTAGTGCAGTGAGCACGCGTAATGCTGGAGACGGTGTAATGTCTGTAATAATGACTTACAGTGGGAGTGCGGTGCGGTGTGAACGTCTCTAAAGGTGGAATTCGTATAATGTTTGTAATAGTTAGAGCGGTAGTGCAGTGTGAGTTTGGGTCACGCTGGAGCCTGTTGAATCTCTTATTTTTTGTGGTTTTATAGAGTGCTGTGTGTATGGATGGCTGTGAGTAGCAGCCCTTCGTTTGCTTCAGAGCGCTGGGGATTTCGTGGAAAAATCAGGTTTCTGCAGGGTAGGAAGAATTTAGAATTTAATTGCGTGAGCTGACAACTTTGTGCGAGGTGCAGGGACTTGTCTTGAGTTCTTTGTTCGCAGTATCTCCTCAAAGTTTTTAGTGAACGGAATGTGCTCTGCCAGGAAACGTTTGTGACTTGATCTTCTTTGCAAGGTTTGGAATTTGAATTGTGGAGGTAAGGTAAAGTGGCTGTAATAGTCTCCAGACAGCTGCCTCGGAGTTGACATCTAATCTGTCATCTGATTGGCTCGCATCTCACCATTGGGCATTTAGCACTGTTGATGTAAATAGAAGTGCTGAGCAGCACACACAGAAGACAGCCATCCTGCCTGCACATAATAACGAGGCAATCGCTCCCCGCGGCAGGTGAAAGATCCCCAGGAAAGAAGATTTAAAACAAAAGTACATCTGCAGGTTACATTACAAACACCCTGATCACTTAGAAATGCAGTTCATTATTGCTGGCGGAAACACTCGGGATTCTGATTTGCATGCATGTTTCTATTTCATCTGTTTGAACAAAGTGACAGGCAGAAATATGGTAAATGTTAATTTTGTTAAAGCAGTGCCCATATTAAAATGTGTTTAGCTGTCGGGGTGAATGTGGCCAAGCCTCAAGAATTTATATTTTACATTGTGTGTATATTTTTTGTGCCGAACACAAACATGTTTCTGTGTCAGGCTCTTTTTATTTTCCATTTTTTGTTTGTATTGAAATGGGTGTTCTGTGCACGACTGTTATTAGTACTTAACACAGGGCTAAAATCTAACATGTTTTACCACATTTTAACCTTCCTGTTTCTCACTCTTTAATCTGCTTGTATCAGTACTTTGGCACGCCTTTCTCTTTACCTGTCACTCAATCTCTTTAACTATTTTTGATCTCTTCATTCCTCTAGGGCCCTCTTTTCATTTCACACTCTTTCTCTCTTTATCACTCGTGTTGTTCTTTCTCCTCCTCTATATCTTTTGTACTCTATATCTTCCTCTCTCATCTCTTTCACCCTGTCTCTTTAGGCATCTCTAGCATTCTGTCTCCGTCATTTACAAGCCTCCATCAGTGGCGAAAGTTCCACTTTGCCACTCACATTTGCTCATTTTCACCACTATGTTAGAAACAGCAGTTCACTTGTTGGCTTTGTGTAATGCTATTTGCACTTGAATTGTCTTTAAATTGAGCCTTCTCTGTCTTTCATGAATATTTGACCTTTAATATTCTGTAGTTGTCATTTGATGATTAAAACAGTAGGAAGAGCGATTGAAGTTTAGTGTGGGCCAGTTTCTACCGTGTAATGTATTTTCAATGAGCGAGAGGACCACATGGGTTATAGATTTATGTTTCACATTTTCTGTCTGTGCAAGGGTTCAGTTATATTAACTCCAAGGTGTAAAGATCTGGGTCTTGCAATTGCTTGTCCGTCATTGAATAAGTCATTCATATAGGTTGCACAGCTGCTTCCTCAATGGAAGAATTCTTTAAGAACTTGCTGTAGAACTCTATGTAGCCAACATGTGCTCAGCCTCCGCATATTTATTGGTGGCGCATGAGTCTGAGCAATGACCGGGGTGGAAGGAAGCACACCTGGGATAATACCTTCTCACTTTCACACAGCTGCATAATCAAAGCACCGGTCATCTCCTTCTCATCGCTACACCATAAGTTTTTGTCATTCCAGAACATCAAGCGCAGACAAGTTTAGACCCCACCTTTGGAGTGCATAAGGGTCTGATTCTAACCTCAGGCTGGAATACTTGCATAGTGCTCACAAAGGGATGCTGTTTTAACTGCAGATTACTATAATGTTTAGAAAGCCTGGATTTTCCACACTGGCCATGTATTAGACATGCTCAAATGTGTAGTAACGGCGGCCTAACTTTTTTTTTAATAGACTTGAAATAAGAATGATCTAAGATACTGCTCTCTAAATGCAAATTGGTTTTGGCCTCGAGAAAGGAGTGTTATTAATAAATTCCTGATATTCTGTAGATGACAGCTACTGAAAGCAGTATAAAGATCAGGACCCTAGGAACGTCATATTTAGTGGCATATTCCCTTACCAATTCAGTGATCCACTAACATTGGAAAAAGTTCTGTAGAATTACAGCTGCAGATCCATTCCAGAAAACTGAGGGCAAAAAGTAAACAGAACCTGACAGTCCACATGAGCCAAACATCAATGAGAGGCAAAGAAATTCAATAATCTACCTATAAAAGAAAAGAGAACCAAACAACTGTGTGGCATGTAAAGAGAGAAAATTAGGTTCTAAAATAGCTTGGCTACAAAAACTGAGCACTGTGCTAGTTGAATGTGGACCTTCTTGGCTCCGGGATAAGGGGACAAGAGGACATCACAGTGATGTATGTGATCTACGTGGCTTTCACCACTGCTCTCAGTACTGTTCAGGAGTGGTAACATACATGCAAATTGAACAGACTCAAGATGGGGACCCAACAAAGATTGCAAGCGTGGTGCCATAGTGATCTACCCCTGCTGTATTCATTCATGAGTGGATTTTCCGAGGATGTAGAAGGCAAGAGAGCCCCTTACACATTAGACTTGTGAAAGAATAGCACACCGTGGCACAGATGGACAGAGCACGTGGTAGGCCGGCGTCTGATATGGATCTGATTAGACTGACAGTTTTGCCAGTCATTGTCTTTGTTAGAACAGATTCACAATTGCTTTATTAACCTTCCTGCTTTCTCAAATTTGCTTGAAAATGCACCATTTACCCACTCTTTTTCCAAAATGTTCTCGGGGGGAGAACCCCCCCCCCCCCGAACCCTCCGTAGGTGGTTCGGGCTCGCTCGCTCGCCACAGTGCAGTACGATAATTGTTTTACGCCCCACCACTTTCAAATGCCACCAGCCGCCCCTGTGTGGCCTCAGGGGAGGGATGGGAACCATTTTTTTTTACTTGGTGATCTTTCTGTGGGTGGGTATTTGCTCAGAGTGTACGACTGTGACGAGGAGGTCCTAGACTCGGAGTAAGTAATTATGTTTACTGGTAAGTAAAAGGCTATTAGCAACTTCAATCCCTGCTGATTTCACTCCTGGCCCCAAACGCTTCAAGTACCCCAATTAAATGCAGGCTACCATGAAGGTAAAGCGATTAAGCAGAGAGTTGATCTCGAGGCTTCACGTGAGACATTAAAAAAAAAATCAAATCGAGACTTTCTGGGTCTCCTGACACACTCTTAACAACAGACCCGATTGAGGGACCTGTGACTTCAGTATTTGCATTATACTTGTCGTGGCAGATCGTAGCGTTTCGAGGACCCCATCAGGCTTCTGAAGCGTCATACAAAGTTCATAATACAATAAAACACCAAAATAGACATTGTGCGAAGAAGAACACAAGAGCTCGAAATATCCTAAAAAGGTAGCGCGTTTACTGCCTATTCGTTCATAATGTGGCTCCTCGGCGTGTCACATAGTAATCCCCACCCCGCAAACCAGCTTCTGTATTTAACATTTTATAATGAGCAACGAGAGGTGGACGTCAGGAGAAAGAACTGTATCTGTCTTGACCCTTTGGCCATAAGGAGGGGCTCGGCCAAACGTAACGTCTAAGAAAGAGGAAATGTTAGGGGGAGGGGCAAGCGGCCATGTCCTCGAACCGGACCCGTCCACGTCATGATCTGCCACTGTCAGCTGGGTGGGCCCTCCTCCTCAATGCCATGACGAATTGCAGGGAGATCTGAAAAAAGGGAGGGGATTGTGAGGACTAGGAAATCCGAAACGTTGTGTGCCCCTTCCCCTCGGGTGTGTGGGTGGTGTAGGGGGAGGGGGAGAGATTAGGAAAGTAGGAATGTTTATTCTGTTTGACGACTGAGCACTAACTAACCAGTGCACCTCTGCTCTTCACTTCTTAGAAGTGATAACTCACGCGCACGGCGAGCCCCCGTGAAGTATGAGCACACGTAAAGTCTTTACGTGCGCTCATACTTCACGGGGGCTCGCCTCCGCTCGTACCTAACAATAACTCACGCTCTTCGCGTGCGCTCCTCCCTCACAGAGGCTCGCCTCCGCTCGTACCTCACAGCTATCCTCCGCACCCTGTACTACCAAAAAGGCAAGGCCTACTCACTTTGTTTTGGATTCACGTACTTTGTAAACAGTATTTTTGAACCACTGAGATACTAAGCCCTCCTTCAATCTGACACCCCCCTTGCTCTGGGGTGTTTGGATGGAATGATTATTTGTGCATATGCCGCCTTAAATTATTGTAAACAATTGTGTCCCCTACCTCATGTGGTCTCTGCTATATAAAATTGCACAATAAATAAGTAAAGTCTTCAGGGGTCCTTCAACTCCACTGTTCCTTAATAAGAACAATAACCCAAAGGCACTGCTGACCTCCGCTGCACGTATCTTGCAATGAACCTACCGGGCCCTTCACCTCCACTGCCGATGCATAGAAGTGATAGCCCTCAGATGCCGTTCACCACCTCTGTTCGTATCTATAATAATAAAAAGCAGCCCCCCCCTCACAATTAGAAGTGATAAGTGATGTAGTGTCATGTGATCATGTGCAGTAGGACCATCGTGGTCCTAGGCTGACTCCCCACAAAGTTACGTAATCAGTTGGGAAGTATTTGGGTGTGTCTGGGTGTGCTCAATAAAGTCTATGACGAAGTGCGTTCAGTTAACGGTTGCATGCGGAAGAATAAAGACTTGTATTACAGAGCTCCGTGTGTGGCTTAGTCATCTGCATGCTCCAGAGCTGGGGTGGATGCTACAACTATCGACGAGTAGGGGAATCATGCCCTGAAGAAACAAGACTGCTCCCCCTTAGAGTTTGCTAAATTCCAGCAAACTGCTTGTGTGTGCCACCTGCGCCCCAAGAAGCAAGCTACGGTTAGCGTATGTGGAGTCAAAGAGCTGCTCTAGCTTGTACAAGGCCCTCGAATTAGGTGAAAGCCTTACAAAGGAGCACCGTCAGAAAGCCCACCGGAAGCCTATTAGTAAGACCGAAAGAAGAGATATTGCGCCACAGCGTAACAGAGCCATCGTCCATAGCACAGAAGCGCAAAAGGCAGCAACAGCTAGGTAGAAGAAAGCGCTAGAGGCAAAGTGACCAGGTGCAAAAAAACACTAAAGGCAGCGGCGACCAGGTAAGAAATTGCGCTAAAGCCAGCGGCAACTAGGCGTGAAAAAGCACTAAATTCAGTGACAACCGGTTACAGAAAGTACAAACGTATTTACCAGCACGAATGAGGGAAGTGCTACATGACCTCGAATCGGGTGTGACAACCACGCCCGGTTGAGCTGCTGATGCGTGCAAAGTTGCAAGTAACATTCAAAACACAAAAAAACTTCGGAATTGTTACATTTTCAATGGCTGCCAAAAGGAGTGCCAACTACGGCACAGCCGCGTTCCTGAAACTACCACTGCCATTCGTTGCTGACAAAAAGCAGAATATTGGCACCAGTGCATGGATCGAAACGTTAGATGACTTCATTAATGCTCTAGAAGAAGTAGATGACAAAAAGATCATCAAATACCTTGCAGGTGATGGTGTGAAAAAAGTGATAAAAAAAATATCACAAGCTGATGAAATATCGTACTGTCAAATCAAGGAAACATTAGAAGCCAAATTCAATCCAGTGCCGAATGTCGACTATGAAAGATACATTCAATTATACACAAACTGGCGGTGAGGGTAACAAGCAAAGTGCACACTGGTGTCAGTTCTGGGATGATAGTTCTCAAAAGATCTGGTCACGCTCTACTTTTTGTGGTCCCACTGCCACTGGGCCACCAACAATAACTACAATCTCTGTGCATCCAATCATGGCGATTGATGAAAGCAAGGCAGTTTTGGAGACACGCTAGAAGGAAGCGCTGAATGTAATTGACGTTTACAATAAACAAAGAGTGACATTAGATGAAGGATTGGTGCACGATATGAAATTGAAAGTGATATGATTATCATGATACTAGAAGCCATGATGATGTCCGCGTAGGACGAAACGCGTTGGCTGGATTGATTGGATATTGTACCTTTTGTGTTGAGAAATTGGATTGAATAATAAATTGGAATTATTTTTGAGAACAGTGGTCCCTAGAGAAACAACAATAGGAATGGGAGAATGAATATAGACCCAGTCAGTACTATATTTGTAGAACTTGTCCAGCCGGACAGAGGTCTGATATTTAATATTTTTGAATCAAATAGGAGCAATACAGACAAACAATTTTTGTAAGTGGGACACAAGCCTGCATCCTACTAGACCAGGAGGGACAAACAATAGGGAACACATAAGGCTCAGGCAAGGCTGTAGGTTTGTTAAACACACAATTTTTCAATGTAACAAACAAATCGCAAGGAAACACCTTTACACATTAAATGGTAATTTAGAGCAGTGCATAAGGTGTATAGATTGTCAACGGCGTTTCGATCCATATAAACAATAGATGGATCATCATCAGGACATTTAAAATAAGCATGCCTGTGTACAATTGCCTATGATAAGTGTTGGCAAATACCACGTGGATAGTGGTAGATGTGAAGCTGACGGCACAGTTGGCGAACAGCAAGACCAGGAAAAATAAATCGGAGGTGTATTGGGGGAAACCGGACCGCTTAGGGCGTCAAAGGCGATGGCGCGGTGTTAACGAAGAATGACCCATCCAGTGATGGGAAGGGGAATGCTCGGTGGCGTATGTTTCCAGAATGGGGGAGGGAGCCGCAGCCGCGTGCTCCAGAGTCCAGACAGAGGTTTTTCTTGATCCGGGTTCCTAGGTGGCAGGCAATGAGTGCCGGCTTGGAATTGGCATTTCAATTAAACAAGACTCGCATGGAATTTTCTTGATTGGATGCACAGAGATTGGATGATATATGAGCGTACTGCTTGGAACGCCATCATTATTTTGAGGAATAAGACGCTCCTTTTGTGTTGATTGTAGTCTATGAAAGATACATTTTCAACCAGGCAAGACAGCAAGCTGCTGAAACGATGAATGAGTTTGTTGAAAGACTTGATACTCTCATCAAGCATTGCAAGTTCAGTGAATTCAATGACGAAGAAGCCATGTGTCTGAGAGTCATCGTTGTTTGTCTCTCGATTCATTCAGACGACGCATGCTCAGAGAGACACTCGGTCTAGAAAAGGTACTCATAGATGCCAGAGCTGAGGAACGTGCAGAACGACATGCGTCTGATATGGAAGCTGGAACAACCAAGAAGGAATCAGCACTGATCATGAAAAGTAAGCAGAAACACAAAGTGGAGTCCCAGAAGACGATGTCTCAGAAGAAATAGAAATTGTGGTTCTGATGTGGATTCTCATTTCCACACGAAGGTACATGTCCTGCCTTTGGACAGATATGCAAAGGCTGTGGGAGAGAAAACCATTTAATAACGGTCTGCAAAGCAAAAGAAATACTAAGTGCGCCACGACGAGAAGAGAAAATGGGCAGCAAAAAGTACCAGAAGCATTTTCGATAAGCCCACAAGGCCAAACAGCAAAATCAATTGAGGCAAGTAAAGCCTAAACAAAGTCGATCGGCATCAAAGTCATCTTCAGCGCCATCATCAATCGACTGCAAAGAAGATGGGTGTACAGTGGAAAGTTGACCGCAGAAAACATGTACATGTAGGATTGTCTGCTTGCAAAGAAGAACACAAGTCAAAGAGAGATCGCAACGTGAAGTGACCCAACTCATTTGGCCGTTGCCCCAAGATCACGCTAAAGGTGAATGGCTGCCCTACAACTTTTATTATAGACCGTGGTGCATCGATCAATATCATGCCGGCAGAAAAATACAATGAACTGTCTCCGGTACCACGTCTAGCGCTATCGAAACAAAGGTGTACACATGGGCTACTTCTACGCCATTGCAAAGTCAAGGCTCATTTGTAGTGACCATGAATCATTAGAAAACAACAGTAGAAGCACCAATTCATGTTCTCCAAGGTAGTTTGTCGTGTGCATGTCTACTTAGTTTCAGCACTGCTGCAACATGGGACTGATGTCCATCAACTACAACCACAATGCACATTCTGAAATGTTAAGTCAATTCCCATAGTTATTTCATGGACTAGGGAAACTTAAGACAATGAAGGTGAAACTTCACATTAATGAGGACATTTGTTCTCTTGTTCAGCGACACTGTTGGATTGCTTTTCATTTACAGGAGGCCGTTGAGAAAGAACTGGAAACATTATTAAAGGATGACATCATGGGTTTCGCCCATAGTGGTAGTGCCAAAAAAAGGACAGTGGTGGTGTAGTGTGCATTTGTGTTGATGTGCGCCAGGCAATCGAGAGAGAAAGACATCTGGGTCCACACATAGTGGACATGATTACACAGCTGAATAGTGCCAAAGTCTTCTTCCGTCTTGATTTGGACAAAGGATGCCATCAATTCGAGCTGGAAGAGAACTGTAGGTACATTGCTATTTTTTCAACTCATGTTGGTTTGTTCAGATACAAAAGGTTCAGTTTTGGTGTGTCGTCGGCTGCAGAAATCTTTCAGGATGTCATTTGATGAGTAATTCAACCTGTCACACATGCTTTTAACTACAGTGATGATATATTAGTGTTTGGGGCCCACACAAAAGGAACATGACTGTTAGAACTGGGGGTCTCTAGTTACCTTTGACCAAATAGGGACCCTTGCTTCTACGTCAGGGAAAGGGGATTACACTACTGGATAACCCCTGCTCACCCCCTTGGTAGCTTGGCACGAGCAGACAGGCTTATCTCAGAGGCAGTGTGTTAAGCATTTGTGAACACATACAGTAATACAGTGAAAACACTACAGATGGACACCACACAGGTTTTATAAAAATAAGTATTCTTTATATAGACTTAACACAAGACCACAAACGACAAAAATCCACAATACTGTACTCAAAATAGACTTAAAGATGGTAGAAGTAACTTAGTTCAAGTTGATGGTAAATGCGACAAGATGGCGCCGCGATGCGACGATCCGGTGCGATGCGATACGATTGCGCCCTTGATGCGACGACGTGAAGACGATGCGTGCACACTCGGCGGCCGTGCGGCGACTCTGTAACTTTGGAGCCGCGACAGGCCCTGCAACACGCTTCTCCGGTGATGCGCCGGCGACCTCTGCGGCGGCGACACGCTTCTCCGGTGATGCGTCGGGTAACAGCTTTGACGAAGGCTCGCTTCTCTGGTGATGCGGCGGCGACCTCTGCGGCGGCGACACGCTTCTCCGGCAATGTGACGGCAACAGCTGCGACTGCGACACGCTTCTTCTCGTTGAGTCGCGCTTCCAGCTCCCAGCGACACGCAGGCTTCTGCAGACAGAATTCCCAGCAAGGGAATTCAGAGGGGAGCTGGTGGTGAAGTCTTTTGTCCCTGAGACTTCAG
The DNA here is from genome assembly GCA_963921515.1 of Calotriton arnoldi. NCBI lineage: Eukaryota > Metazoa > Chordata > Amphibia > Caudata > Salamandridae > Calotriton > Calotriton arnoldi. The sequence continues at coordinate 1,241,783 of CAWUFW010001187.1, forward strand.
CAGGAGGCAAGCACAAGTTCAAGCCCTTGGAGTAATATTCTGCAAGATGATGAAAGTTCTTTAAAAGTTCCTTCTCCTCTCCTTGGCACTGAAGACACCACTGTAGGCCAACCCAGCTACACAGCACACTGGCAGGGGGGCAGTCCAACTCCTACAGCTTCCTTTGGTTCTTCTCCTTGGCAGAGGTTCGTCTTGTTGTTCCAGAAGTGATCTAAAGTCTTGGGGTCTGGGTCCCCATATTTATACTACTAAACCCTTTGTCCTCTGAAGGCAGAGGGGCCTTTACCTGGTCCAAACCAGTTCTGTGCAGTCCTGGAGCACTTTGTTTACAGGACTCCTTCTTTCCTTTGACAGTGTGGGCCAGGGACATCAGACGCACCACAGGAGGTGGAGCCAGCATTGTGGAAGGCAGGCACAGCCCTATTCAGACCCAGGTGCAACTCCTCCCACCACTCTACATGCAGATAGGTCTATTCAGCCCTGTGCTGACTCACCCTGTCTCCTGGAATCCCCCCCAGCCCCTGTCACTCACAAACCAGACATGGAGTACACAACCTAGCAGAGGCAGGCTTGGGCAGCTAGGCAAGAAAATACCTACTTTCTAAAAGTGGTATTTTCAAACACAGAATGTTAAAACCAACTTTACTAAAAGATGTATTTTATCATTCTGAGTTCAGGCATACTAAACTCGAATTTCTACCATGTTCCCTGGGTCAGTTAGGATTATAAGATGTTATAATCAAACTGCCCATTCTGGCCTATGGGGACAGGTAGCCTTGCAATAGTGAAAAACGAAAATGGCTGTAATTCACTATTAGGACATGCCACACACACCAGGGCATGTCCTACCATATACTTACAATGCACCCTGCCCTTGGGCCTACCTCAGGGGTGTCTGATATGAAGATAAGGGAAGGTTTAGGGACTGGCAAGTGGGTGCACTTGCCAAGTCGACATGGCAGCCCCAGACTGCACACAGGCTCTGCAATGGCAGGCCTGAGACACACTTTACAAGCTGCTTCTGAGGGTGGCACAACCAGTGCTGCAAGCCCACCAGCAGCATTTGATTTACAAGCCCTGGGCCCACATGGGGCACTGTACTAGGGTCTGACAAGAAAATCAAATAACTCAATCATGTAGTCACTAATCAATACATCAATTTAACATAGGGAGCACTTGCACTGTGGCACTGAATAGCAGTGGCACAGTGCCCAAAGCATCTAAAACCAGCAAACAGATCAAAAACAGAGGAAGCAATCAGAAAAAAGTAGAAGGGAGACTCACGCCAATGGTACCAGGTCTAACAATGACAATGCTCTTACGCAAGTGCGTCGTTTGCTTTCTGATGCATGTCTCACGTTAAATGCAGAAACGTGTGAGTTTCACAAAACCACACTCAAATTCTTTAGGCATATTTTCTCTTAAGGTGGAATGACTCCTGACCCTGAAAAGGTACAAGCATTGTCATCCACCTGTCCCCCGCACAATGTAAGAACCTTCTTAGGCATGCCCAGCTATTGTATCCAGATACATTTGTGATTTTGCCACAGTGAGTGCCTCATTACGAGAGTTGACAAAAAAGAATGTTCCCTTCCAATGGTCCTCTGAAAATGATCGAAGTTTCGGGAAAATCAAACATGCAATTGAAAATGTAACTGAAATGGCTTACTTTGATCCAAAGTTACATACTGAGATTGTTGTATACGCAAGCTCGGTGGGGTTGGGCGCAATCCTTGCTCAACGCAATAGACATCCAAATGCTCAGAGACACATTGTGGCCTATGCCAGCCAAAGTCTATCTCAGACTGAACATGCCTATACTCGGTCCGAAAAAGAGAGCCTGGCTGTAGTGTGGCCTTGTGAACATTTTAATGTGTTTTTTGTATGTAAACCATTTCACCCCTGTCACTGACCACCACTTTCAGAGATCTGAAAGCCAAGATGTCCCCTCACATCGAAGTGGGGGTTGAGATTGCAAGAGTATAATTACACTATTGTGCATAAGCCAGGGAAGGATCAAAACCCCGCAGATTGCTTCTCATGAGTGCCGTTAGAACGTCACAGTGCACCATCTAAAGCGGCTGAAGCATACATTAATTTCATAGTAAATTCCAGCACCCCTGCAGCTCTATCCATTGAGCAGATCCTTGCTGCTACCAATACAGACGGAGACATGCTCACACGCAAGGATATAATTGCTACGCAATCATGGAGAAAACATATGCGACCTTTAACAGATGACGTTGAATACCAAAAATTCAAGAATGTGCAGGAAGAACTTTCTGTCACTGAAGAAGGTATCATACTAAGATGTTTGAGATTTGTCATACCTGAGAACTTGAGACAACAAGTTATTTAACTGGCACACATAGGACATCGTGGCCTTATAGCCACTAAGAGAGTCTTTAGAGACCGAGTGTGGTTTTCTCGCCTTGACGAACGAGGCGAGAAGGAACTGAAAGCATGCAACCTGTGTAACTGCTTGTTTCCCAAGGCAACACAACATCCGCTAAATATGTCTGACCTTCCTAAACAAGCGTGGAAGAAAATTGAAGTTGATTTCTTAAACAAGTGCCGTCATCTCATGGTAGTTATTGATGAGTACTCGCGTTTTCCCTTAGTGGAAGATTTATCATTGGCCATACATGATAAAGTCATTAAGAGGCTGGACAATATTTTTACAGCGTGGGATGTTCTCTCCATCCTCAAATCTGACAACCGTCCGCTCTTCAATAGCAGAGATTTGAAGTACTTTCTTTTGTTATTTAAACGTCAAACATCAGAAAACATGCCTCTCTGGCCACAGGCAAATGGCACTGTTGACCGATTTATGGTCATCCCGAAGAAAGTGGTTCAGTGCGCTGCGCTTGAAGGAATCAATCTCAAGGCAGCTTTGTGTCCAGCCCTTCGTGTCTGTCGGTCAACTTCCCAATCCACAACAGGTGAAGACCCTGCCACGTTGCTGTTCGAGAGAGCCATTGGGACAAAGTACTAGACACTGATGAGATTCGTGTCACGGACATTTCTTGCAAAAGAAAAAGGAAGGCCTATGCGGATAAGCGCAGATGCCCTAGGGACATGGTTTTTGAAGAAGGAGACCAAGTCCTAGTCAAACTAAAACTAAAACATAAACCCAAGACTGACTATCCGTTTTATGCTGATCCATTGAGAGTCATGACAAGTGAAGCACATATGGGAACCGTTCAATTTCCCGGAAAGTCCATTACGAGAGACTCATCCCATTTCAAACATCTACCTCAATGTTTGTCGGCTCCATACCTCACAAGTGAAACAAGTCCACCTGAGTGCCCAAGTCAAGCATCTGAATCAACAGCTACGATACCAGATGACTGTGCAACTCCTTTACCTCATACAACTCGATCTGGAAGATTGGTGCAAGCACCTGGACGACTCATTGAGGAACTCTAATGTATAAGTGTTGTCCGTATTTTTTATTTAATAAAGGAGGAGATGTAGTGTTGTGTGATCATGTGCAGCTTTATGGTCCTAGGCAGACTCCTTACAAATTTACCTAATCAGTTTGGAGGTATTTATGTGTGTCTGGGTGTGGTCAATAAAGTCTATGACGCAGTGTGTTCAGTTAACGGTTGCATGCTGACGAATAAAGATGTGTATTTCAGAGCTCTCTGTGTGGCATAGTCATTTGGTTGCTCCAGAGCTGGGGATGATGCTACAAGTGATAGCCATGAGCAGCTCTACACTTCCCCTGTTCATCCATATGAATAATCAGTGGCGTAACACAAAATCAAAACGTCCCCGCCTTGCTAAATGTGATGAGCCCTCCACCGAACCCTCCGTATCTTACAGATATTTATAGGCTCATACCTTAGAATAACCCTCAGGAACGCTTTGTCTTATTGCTCATGTATTAGAATAACCTCTGGAGTACTTCACCCCACAGTGCACCCTAGACTCTTCCACGTCACAGCTTATCCCATTTGATACCAATCCGACCTTCACATGTGCTGCACATCCATTAAAGTAACCCTTGTACCCCTTGCCTCAACATTCCATTAACTCGACTGCTCCTACCTTGAAAGTGATAATCCTGAGGAAGCCTTGACCTCTGGTGTTATTGAAGTAGAAATGATAGCTCTCACAAACCTTCAGCAGGAAGTAAGTCAGTAACAGACTCACTATTGCTTTCATGGATACCTATGATGTTATTGATATGTTCGTACCATCTCTGCATGTACAAAAGGAATGCATTTGTGTAGCTTTACCCATCTTTGAATATGACCTGGGAATTACCATTAAGAATAGGGGAAGGAGAGGAACTCAGCTAGATGTCATCATAAAGGGGTACATTTTTTCTAAAATACAAAGAATGTTTATGTGAGTAAATTTACTCTGCACCAGGGATCATCCAATACTTTCTAACGTGCCTGCTGATAATATAGTTGGCAAATAATTACTAAAACTGCTTATAATCAAATGTCCTTTTGAACCTAAACATCTCCTCCCACAGACCATCCTTATATTGCTTCCTCGCGGTATATATATATGTTTGTTCTGTTTTTGTAATCATTTTACCTTTTGACATAATTTTGTGGCTAACAGTATTTATGGAGCTCCTGTAGTTGTCTATCCAAATATTAAACCTTCTTCTAACACTCAATATTGTACTGGTTATTCCCAGTACCTTTGTTTTGGCTCACTCAAATAAGCCCATGTTGACTTTTTGTACTGTTGCTTCCTGTACAAGATATAACGTTTGGTGTTGTATCTTCTAATAGTTGTTTGTATTCTATTTTTTTCCATTGTTTTATGGTTTCTTTCTTAATAATCTTGTTAGGTCCCAAAGTATATGTTTTGTCTATCTTAAGTGGCCTGTGCTGCGAAGTGACCATAGAGAAGTGCTTCAATAATTTGTTAATTAATTTATATTTTGCTTCTCTATCACTGATTGAGGATGATTTGTGGTTACTTTGGTACACTAACTTTTGAAGTAATCTTAACTTTTTTTTTTAATTAATTTATTTTGGTAGTGGTATGTGGTCTGAAGTATGGAGTGATACAATCAAATTGAATAGTCTCTTCTTATTTAGAATTGCACATGCATGCATGTGCTGTTGTTTAATGCCTCCTTATGGAATATGGGCTGTATTCAACGACAGATGTACTTTAGCAGTACGATTCTAAGTATTGTTGTTATATTCCTGAGTTAAGGCCATGTAGAGAAGCAGCTTATTTCTTACATTGTCCTATTTTTCAGCAGTAACCTTTTGCATATATTTGCATGTGCGACAATGTTGGATTAGTTTCCCTGAAACTAAACTTGTTTACACATCTAGCTTCGCAGAACATTATCACAATGCCCTGAACATCATGTACAAGGTCTCTTTTCGCACTAGGTACAAATGTCAACTCTATCTTCATCCTTGGCGACAGGGCTACATATCTATAACATTCCTAATCTATACGCACATCGCAAGGCTGCTTTTTATTATAAAAGATGAGCATCCCAATAGATTAGCAGAGGAGGCACTCTAGCTGACACCATAGGTCCTTGCATGCTGAGAAGTCACCACGCAGCGGTCTGACATCTCGTGAGGGGTATCCAGTTCGTGACCAAGACGGGGTCCTTCATTCTCTCCCACCAGGTAATGGGGTTGGATCGTCCTTTGGGGGTTTCTTGGCTCTAAATCTACACACACTCTCGGTACACTTAGAGTAGCATTCGCATAGTAGGAGTACTTTCGATTACTGCCTTATTTTATATGCCAAACAGGAAATGGGCAACCCAGTAGACCCTTGGAGGCTTGGGTAATATACAATGTCAGGTAATAGTGCATGCAAGGGATTCTTTTTAATATCAAAATCTTCAGTGATTTCAGACATAAATTATCTTAAGCCCTAGATAATAGCTTATTGCAATCGAATGTCAAAATGAATTATTTAGTTATACAGCGAGTCAAACGCAAAACTGAAAAAGCTCAATAGAAATAAGCAATTCTAGACGGGTGTATTATACCAGAACACATGGTGCCCCTTCAATAGCAGTTATACCAGACGTACTGAAACAAATACAGAATGAGTACGGGGCAGAGCCTGCCCTAGATCTGGGGATGAAATTGATGGGCAATTTTTCCTAGGTATCTGCCATTATGTTAAGTAACATAAAAGGAGAGGCAGCAGCGGTGGCTATTCGCTAACGCCTGAGAGAATTCACTCTTGCACAGCAGGAGCTAGAATTGCCTAAGATTATCGAAGAAACATATGCTTCACTAGGAAGAGATAATCTGGGAGCCAGACATGGGAAACCAATAGTTGAGAGCAATTCTGAAAAGAATAGCTCTAAGCAAGCCCCCGATTCTTCAAAGAAGAAATGGGATATTAAACAAAAAAAGAAACCAAACACAGTTACAGGGTGGGTCTCCTCAACAGGAACACACCAAGAGAAAATACAATGTGAGAAACCGTGAAAATATTAGGAATCCTGACAGGTATCAGGATACTGATACACGTTCCTCGTGTTCAGCAGTCATCCGAAAAACATTCGGAGAGAGTGAGAGAGACGGTCAGAACACAGATCGGAAGAGCGAGTGAAGCCTGAAAAGGGAGACACATCGCACTTTGGACTACATCATTAAACAACAAGACAAACAAAAGACTTCTAAACCTCAATTTAAAAAGAATAAGGTAGCCGGGATTAAAATTATAAATGCCCATGCTACTGACGACTCTGCTTCTGAACGGGGAATGGGCAGTGACGATGCTGGACAGCGCCGCAGAAGTCACAATAGCTTGCTGGAACCTGATGGATTATCTGGTGGCAGTAGGGCTGAGTGAGTGGAAACACCTGATTTAAGGGTAAGTGTCCCACATCGTTTATACGAAATAACTCTCCAAATAGAGGGGGACATCCCCAGGCAAGTAAAGGGTCTCTTTTGGGAGAACCTGACATATGGTTATGACATTTTTTTGGACGAAAAGGATTGGCCACCTGATTTCATAGTGAATTGCCCAATGGAGGAAGAAATTATTTTACCTCCTTTCTCTGACCTCGTACCAGAATCAGTTAAAAATTCATACGCGCAGGAGTGGGCATTAGCACTAGCTCCTGCACTTTATCACAATCATGTTGGGTGGGATGATGTGTCACCTCATCATGAAATCCCATTAAAATCGATTTCTCAACCACAGAGACAATACTCAATAAAGCATGAAGCAAAGAAACAAGTCAGTGAGATCCTAGATCAACTTGAGTACCACGGGGTGATAGAGAATTGTACCTCACCTATGAATAATACCTTGTTTCCGGTAATGAAACCCTTTCATATCGTCTAGTTTTAGACTATAGACATTTGAACGCTTCTACACGCACATTTGCAGTACAAAATGCACATAGTGCCGCACTAATGAATAACATAGTGTGGAAAAAATACAAAACAACATTAGATATTTCAAATGGATTTTTCTGCCAAAATATAGCGCCTGGGAGGAGGTTTTTGACAGCATTTTCAGCACTAGGTTCTCAACGCCAATTTTGTCGATTACCCCAGGGGTATAAGAATAGCCTTGTGTTGTTTTCAGCCAGGGTAACAGAGTTACTTCAACATTTTGATGAGAAGGCATTGTCTTATGTAGATGACATCTATCTGACGGACAATGAATTAATGGAACACTTGACTACAGTGAACCACAGAATCCTTGGGTTTGCTCACCTACGTTACAAATTCATTTTCAAAAAATCAAAAATTGCACACCTCAGGGTCCTGTTTCTAGGGCACGAGTTGTCAAGTGAAGGAACAAGCCTGGCGGCACAGTTTTTAGAAAAATGTGCACTGCTCCAACTTTGAAAAGACTACAATCCATTTTAGGATTTTTTCATTTTGGCAGGACATACATCATTTTGGATTACGCCGAAAGGGTGAAACCTTTCTACGACTTAATGAGACCTGATTTTCCAGTACATCATTGGACACAGGAACATACAGATATTCTGTGTTCCGTACCAGTTGACATGATAGCTTCTAAACATTTACATACAAGGGTTAACACAACTAACCTGGAGATCCAAGTAGTCGCTGGACCAAGGTGGTGTCCGGAATCAGTCTTGACACCAAGCATCTAGTTTATGTTGTCCACACAGTGCACATATCATATGGATTAGTAGGAACTACACAACATTGTATTGTTGTGTATTTGGTATTCGCAAAAAATTGTCTCATTTGTTGTAGTGCACAGTGTACATTGAGTATGCAACAGTGGTTGGATGCCATATGGATGTGTTTAAGAATGTACATTTATTCTTTTTTGTTAGAGTTACCTGGCTCGAAATACAGAATTATCCAGTTGAAATGTATATTCAGTTCATATCGAGTAGGCTTCTACATGCATGATTGTTCATTGTTTGCATTGCCTCCTTATGGCATAGTAGATTTATCAGGTGAGAAGTGTACCAAATATTGTATTGGTGTGTATGTGATATGTATAGTTGACTGGAAACTGTGAATGATTGTATAGTGTGTGGCCATGTGCCTTTGTTTGGATGCTGTGCAAATATTGAAGAATATGCATTTCTCCTTATTTATAGTCACAGAATAGCATTGGTTACGGCGGCATCCAAAAAACCAAATTTCAGCCTATGTGCAGCCTATTTATTTTCTTATTTATTAAAAAATAGCCGCTTCACTTTAAGGAAGTGAGAAGTATGCGTGAAAATAACTTTTCACAAATCTTTTTAAAAGTAAAAATGTAGGCGGCCATGGCCAGCTGAAGCCCAAGATGATCAGCTTCCTTGCTCATCTAACCACTGTATCATCCGGGAAGGACGTTTGTTAAAGTTAATGTTAATTGGGATTTATAAAGCGCCTAATACCGGCAGGTCTCTAAGCGCTGGTTTGTGTGTGATGCGGTGGTGACCTACACAATAGCAGAGTTTGCAGTGTGTGGCAACAGGTGGTGATGTTGGTGGCAACCTTGTGCATGACTGACCTCTGGAGTGCGAGTGGACGATGTTTTGGGAGTAGGAAAGTTGATTCATTTTTTAGCTCTGGATGTGGGGAGATACAGCTTGCGAAATTCCTAGATGCTACAGCATAACTGGAGAATCAACAGCATTCTAAATACACCCGGGAAGTGGGCCATAGATCTCACCAAGAGTAGAATGCCATGATTTCTGGCAGTAAGTGATCGACCAGATCACACACCCATCTGTCTGAAGTTAAAAAGACCCCTGACTCCTTATCCCCTCCCTAGTCAGGACCGGGGGGGAATTGTATATGACTCTTGGTGGTTTGCTGAATACCCCAGAGTGAAACAGGGCTGTGCACAGACTACTTACTTGTCATAACTAAGTGTGAATACCGTATCTGAAAGGAGAATGCACAAAGAAGACCTCTTCCAGCCTTGAAGGGGAGCAAAAGAAGAAGGCCATAAGAAGGAGACTTTGGGCTCTAAAGAAGAATCAGTGCATAGAAAAGGGGAGAGTGGCCATCCTTGCTCCTTTAATGTACTGCACATGGACTTGGATGAAAAAAAGAAACCTGTGTTTCAAACTTTAGAGAACAAGTTCACGCATCTGGTGTGACAGACTCACGACTCACTATGTCATCTTTACTCGTAGCCGTACATCATTCATGGCTGTAATATTGAAGCGATATTGCATATGGTGGAGATGTTGCAGCACACCACTTTGGGTTTATTTCACATATTACGTGCAAGATCGGTATATTCCTTAACCTGGACACTGGTACGGTGCAGTTTTTCTTTTCATCACTTACTGAGACAACTTTATTGACCTTTCTTTCACTCTACGCGAACACGGCATTTGGTACATGTTGCCAGGTATTTAATTTGAGGTTTTGGCACTTTGGAGTAAAGAGTTACGCTCTAGTGGTTACAGACCGTTTACTTATTTAACCACTTCCGGGTCGCGTGTCTTACTGCCTCCGGTTCAGAACGCGTATCCGGCAGTGTGTGAAGTTGACAGCGTACTCGCTTCAAGTAGCAATGAGATACACTTAGTTTTATTGTGACATTATTCTGGATGCTCCGTACCCATCATTGATTAATATTAATATAGTTGCTCTGTTACATTCACAGATCTCTTGTGGCTCACATCGGCCTTCGTTCTAATATTTCTCCACATAAATCGGCACGAAATTTATTTATTAAAGGAACACACGTCGGATTATATAATTTTAAGGTAAGGGGCTAAGGACCCTTGGGGTAATGATATCATCTATGACACCACAAGATTTGGACGTATGATTATCATCATTAGTGATAGTTGTTACTCCTCTAGATGTACCTTGTGGAATTACAATTTGATTTTGTGATACTGGAAGCATTATTGACCAGCCGGGTCGGAATTATAACCGGCAGTAAGGTGAGACTCACCTATACGTTTATTACTTAAATACAATGGATATCGTTGTCTGTAGGAATTACTTTAGTTCTTTATTCACTATGCTACCTTCACATTTGATCTTAGGTGTGTTGAAATCCTTATCCAGAATATTACAGGTAGGTCTCTACTCCGTGCCTGTTTGTGATCTTAGACGCATCTTATTGAATTTTAATCATGCACGATCCACGGATCAGCACTGAACAATTAGAAGCGAATTGCTATGCGGGTTGCACGTTTTCCTTCACTTTTAGACCACATTTCGCACCGCACTCCTGAATACACAACCTTGTAGATCCTCTTTAGAATGGGTTCAACATAGACATTACCTTACTGTGTGGAAATGTGTCACAGTCACTCTCAATTTTAATGGTGTATGTTTTGAGGGTTCCCACTTTAAGGTGATTATATGTCACCTTTCACCAAACTGTCCACATGATGTTTACACTTCGAAGTTTATGTGTTTCACTTCTTGACAATATGGTGATTGTGCTCACCATTACTGCTCTTGTCATTGTATCACACTCATAATGATATGAGCCCCGTTTGTGTTATTTCCAGCCCTGAAGAAGTCGAGGGCAAATCCCTAAAGACGAAACACGCGTTGGCTGGACTATGTGTTGATTTTCTTGAATAAAGACAAAGCAAAGACCATAAGAGACATTCCCTCGACTTACCTACTTTTTATGAATTTTCATTGAACACGGAAGCGTGTGCATAGGGCTTGACATTATAAGCTGGGGGTTCTGTCTGCTATAAAAGTAAATGGGGAAAAGACTGCCCGCGGACTTCAATCAGGGCATTCATTGGAGCAAGACCTCTGACCTCCTGGTCAGGGAACTCTGCTTTCCGCCCAGCAGCTCCGTCATTGCACCGCTGCCCCCTACACCTCTCTATCCAGGTAGGTGTTTGAGGCCCGCCTCCACCTGCAGGCTCCTGCCTGCGCCTCATCCCTGGTGGTCCAGTGGGAGAGCCTTGCTCTTCTGCTGGTCCGCTTGGCTGCCTTCTCTGTTTGACTTTCTTTTTGTCTGTTTACTATAATTGTGCTTGTTGACTGCTTTTGTCTGTTTTTTCTGTTGTCACTATTATTGTGCCTGTTTTTCTGGTCTTTTGTATTTTGTGCCTTTAGCTGTGTCCTCCGTTTTCACTGCGCCCGTTTTCGCTGCCCTTTTTCCTGCCGCTGCTGCCCCTGTGGCCCCTTTCTCCTGCCGGTTCCCGCTCCCGCCTCCCAGCTGCGTTTCCCTCCCGCGTTCCCTATTTAATGGCGGCCGCTGCTCTGGCAATTGAGCAAGACCTCTGACCTCCTGGTCAGGTAACTCTGCTTACCGCCCCAGCAGCTCCGTCATTGCGCCGCTGCCCCCTACACCTCTCGTTCTAGGTACATGTTCGAGGCCCTCCTCCACCCGTAGGCTCCTGCCTGCGCCTCATCCCTGGTGGTCCAGTGGGAGAGCCTTGCTCTTCTGCTGGTCCGCTCGGCTGCCTTCTATGTTTGACTGTCTTTTTGTCTGTTTACTGTAATTGTGCCTGTTGTGCCTTTTGTCTGTTTTTTCTGTTGTCACTATTATTGTGCCTGTTTTTCTGGTCTTTTGTATTTTGTGCCTTTAGCAGTGTCCTCCATTTTCACTGCTCTTTTTCCTGCTGCTGCTGCCCGCCCAGCCCCTCCCCCCTGCCGGTTTCCACTCCCGCCTCCCAGCTGCGTTTCCCTCCCCCGTTCCCTATTTAATGGCGGCCGTTGTGCGGCGTGACGCTGGTGTGCCGAAGGTGCGCCGAAGGTGCGCCAAAGGCAAGCCCGTCTGCGCCTGTCCACGACCCGACCGAGACCAGCGCCAGGGACCCTGGTTCTCCTACCACCCACCGCTATGACTCAGCTGCCCTCCACGCACTAAACCCCGGAAGGAACAACAACTGCCAGCTGTCTACGCCTAACCCCACCCATGGCCAGTTCTCCTGCCGACACTGCTGACAAACCTTCACCAACCTCCGAACCCCCACGGCCACCGCCCTCCCGCCGGACACCCTCACACTCGAAGCTCTGAGATGCATCCTCCTCAACATGCGCTCCCTGCACAGACATGCAAGAGAAATCTGGGACCTCTTCGACACCCTCTCGCCAGTCGTCGCCTTCTTCACGGAAACCTGGACTAACCCCACCTCCGCCCCCGACATTGCTACCACCATCCCCGATGGGTACAAGATCCAGAGGAAGGACTGCCCCAACCACCCAGGAGGAGGACTCGCCATCGCACACAAGAACACCCTCCTACTCACCACCTCCAGCACGAACAACTCCTCGTCCCCCACGGAACACCTCCATTTCCAGATCTAGACCAGCCCCAGAATGACCCTACGCGGCACCCTCGCCTACAGACCTCCCGGACCTCGAACTGCGTTCACCACAACCATCACCGAACTCATTGCACCCCACGCAATCGCTTCCATGGACTACATACTGCTCGGAGACCTCAACTTCCACCTCGACAACCTCAGGGACAGCAACTCCTCCACCCTCCTGGACAACCTCGCCAACATCGGACTGAAACAGCTCGTCACCACCCCCACCCACAAGGCAGGACACACCCTCGACCCCATCTTCGCAGGAGGTAACAACATCCACTTCAGCCACACATCGCAACCCCCCTGGACAGACCACCACTGCGTACACTTCTCTTTCACACCGCTCACAAACCTACACCATGGCCTCCGTGAAGGAACTGGAGCAAGGTCACAGAGGAACACCTCAACTCCACCCTCAACCGCGATCCCCCCCCACCTCGACCGACGCCAACTCGGCAGCCAAGGAACTACACAGATGGATCACCAACTGCGCAGACAAGCTCGCGCTCCCCACAACCCCGACAAACAGCGCCCCATGAAGGCCACCTGGTTCACCTCCGACCTCCAAGAATCCAGACGCACCTGCAGACGTCTCGAGAAGCGATGGAGGAACAGCAAAACCGCGGAAGACCGGACCACCTACAAGAATGCCATGACAGAATATCACCAACTCATCAGATCCACCAAAAGGACCTTCATCCAGAACAAAATCCTCACTGACACCAGCAACCCAAAGGAACTCTTCAGCATCATTCAGGAGTTCACCAAACCCCCCAGCGAAGCCACGGACGTTAATCCCTCCCAGGACCTCTGCAACCAGCTTGGCTCCTACTTCCATCTGAAAATCAAGTCCCTCTATGACAACTTCAACGAACAGTCACCGAAACCACTCCTTCCTCCAGCAACGACAGCCAGCCTACCATCTCCGCCTGGACCCCAGTCAACACCGAAGACACGGCCACGACCATGAAGAGCATTCACTCAGGAGCCCCCACGGACCCCTGCCCACTGCACATCTTCAACAGAGCCACCGCCGCCATAGCACCTGAGCTACAATGCACCATCAACGCCACCTTCGAATCCGGCACATTCCTTGACGACTGGAAACGCGCTGAAGTCAAGCCCCTCTTCAAGCAACCCTCTGCAGACCCGACGGACCTCAAAAACTAACGACCCATCTCTTTCCTCCCCTTCGCAGCCAAAGTCACTGAGAAGATAGTCAACGTCCAGCTAACGAACTTCATTGAAGAGAACTCCATCCTCGCCCCTACCCAATCCGGATTCCGCAGCAACCACAGCACCGAGAATGTCCTCCTCGCCGCCACAGACGACATCCGCACCCTCCTCGACCAAGGCCACACCGCGGCCCTCATGCTACTAGACCTCTCCGCAGCCTTCGACACTGGCTCCCACCGCACTCTCACCACCAGACTCCACGACGCCGGCATACAGGGAACTGCCCTCGACTGGCTCCGCTCCTTCCTCACCGGCAGAACCCAAAGAATCAGACTCCCGCACTTCCTCTCCGAACCCACAGAGATCAACTGCGGAGTACCCCAAGGTTCATTGCTCAGCCCCACGCTCTTCAACATCTACATGGCCTCCCTCGCCGCCATCGTCAGATAGCATGGACTCAGCATAGTATCCTACGCCGATGACACCCAGCTCATCCTCTCCCTCACGAAGGAACCAGACACCACCAGACTCAGATTCCAGGAAGGAATGAAAGACGTCGCATCCTGGATAAGCAGCAGCTGTCTGAAGCTCAACTCGGAGAAGACAGAAGTCCTCGTCCTTTGGCCCACCCCCTCAGCATGGGACAACACCTGTGGCCCACTACCCTCGGCAACACTCCCACGGACCACGCCCGGAACCTCGGCATCATACTCGACTCCTCCCTCACCATGACCCGATAGATCAACACCGTCGCCTCCACCTGCTTCAACACCCTCCGCATCCTTCGCAAGACCTTCAATTGGATCCCCCCGAATCCAGAAAGACCGTCACCCATGCACTCATAACAAGCAGACTAGACTACGGAAATGCTCTCTACGCCGGAATCAACAGATCCCTGCTCCGCAAACTCCAGACCATCCAGAACACCGCGGCCAGATTCGTCCTCTGCATCCCACGACATGAACACATCACCCAACTACTGCGAGACCTCCACTGGCTCCCCTTTGAGAAGAGCGTAACATTCAAGCTACTCACCCACGCCTACAAATCCCTCCACAACACCAGACCCAAATACCTCAACGAAAGAGTCTCCCTCCACGTACCCAAGAGAAACCTCCGCTTCGCCGACCTCCCTCGCCGAAGCCTGGCGCATCCGCAGAGCCAGAGCGGGTGGAAGAGCATTCTCCTACTTCGTGCCAAAAACCTGGAAAGAGCTCCCGATCAACATCAGACGCTCCCCCACTCTGCACTCTTTCAGGAAGAGCCTCAAGACCTGGCTCTTTAGCTGACTCGGAGCTGACCCCCCCACACCCAGCGTCTTGAGACCCTCACGGGTGAGTAGCGTGCTTCACAATTCCCTGATTGATTGGAGACCTTTTTGCAGAAACAGATGATGGTGGTCATTATTTGTTGACTTTCAAGACAGGCGGATTGAAGACTTTACTCTTCTGGATGGGTGTAGGAAATTTGCCTTTTCTGCACGGTCACCCTAGATCTTTCACTTTTTGCTGAATCCTATATTTTTGCTGTCTTTAGAACTCTACATACTTTACCACTTCTAGCCAGTAGTAAATTGTGTGTGCTCCCCCTTTTAACATGGTCGAATTGGCATGCTCCTAATTGGTATATATAACTTTCCTATAAGTCCCTAGTATATAGTAAAAAATGTGCCCAGGGTCTGAAAGTTAAATGCTACGAGAGGACTGCAGCACTGGTGTCCACTATTGTGGCAGTGCAAACACTGCTTCAGGTCTACAACTGGAGTCTAAGTGTAACAGTGGCAAACACGCACTGTAACCTGTCAGAATAAACCCTTTTGACAGGTAAAAAGCTCCATTTTAAATATTACTAAGTCCCCCATATGTAGGCCTTGTAGCATGTAAGAAGGGTGCATGGTATTTAAAAGTAAGACATGTAGAAACTTAATGTGATGCGTCCTTTGAGTGACTAGTACTTGCAAGCTAATTTGGCTGTAGGAAAGCTGACTTGCCCATAGAGAAACACTGGGAAGTGATAATAAATACTAATACTGTATCTGGGGAATGAAACCAGATAGAAAAATAATGAAAAACAACTATTTTTAATAGTTATTAAAAAAGCAATTTAATGCTGAAGTTGGATTTTTAATAAATATTAAGGAAAAGTAGTTTTTAGAAAGTTATATTTTCCCCGCCTGAAGTTCATGCAGGCTAATTTGCATTGGGTCTCCAGCTTCTCCCACCCAGTGATTAGTCTTGAATAAGTGTTAAAATATTGTGAAATGCCTCCCTGTAGCAAACTATAGGCTGACCTGACCAGAGATGGGCAGTGATGACTCAGCAGAATTTTCAAGGTGGGTGCCGTGGGCCTCCTTTTTAACAGCACAGTGTCAAATCCTGCTTGACAGGTCTGTTCAGCCACACATAACAAGTGGGGCACACTTTAAAGGGAGAGAATAAGATGCCAAGACAATTCTTGCGTATCCACATTCTGGTTGCTCGTGGACCCTATTTTGTTTTTGCGTTTTTGTTTTATATAGCGCAAACTTGACACAAAGGTATTGGAGCACTTTACATGAGCACCAGTTACATTACACAAGGACACATTGATTTTTGGTTTTTTTGTCACCGTGAGATTAAGGGCCAGATTTATATACTGGCGGGAGGCCCATTTCTCCGCCAGGGCAATGGAGTAATAATCTCCCATGATGAGGAGAGCACATTTTGTTTTTTTAGTGTCCTTTACCGCAAGGGTTTGCCACCCTAATTGGTCAGGTAGATATATAGCCAATTTTCAGAAGGCCCTTACTCCGTCACGCTGTCAAAGAAGGTTGGATACAGCGGTGACTGAGTAGTCACTGCCGTACCCAAACCTATGGTCCACCAGCATTTAAATCAGGTGGACGGGCCACTGTATTGGCATGGAGGGAAATTGGTTGCTGTTGTGACAGAGTTCCCTCTCTGTCAACATCTAAATAAGGCTCTAAGTGGTTTGCCCAGAATCACAAGATGTTGAGCTGCCACTTGAGACTTAAACCTGGTTCCCCAGTTCCAAGGTTGGCAGCTCTGGCTGTTACGCCACATCCTCTTACCAGACTTCTGTCTCTGAGTTTTTTGTTGGTACTGTGCCCGCCTCAAACTGGAGTTTAGTGTTAGATGCAGGAGGACACTAGGATCACCATAGTGAAAAGCGCTTCAACGCCTCGTCAGGGGTAGTGAGCGCTATATAAATACATTTGCAATTACAATACTGCACTCCCCACACAGACCCCCAGCCCTCAGAACCCAAGTTTAGTGTGGCAGAAGACTTTTGCTGCCATTAAATTGTCCTGTGCAAAAACAACAATTGATGGACAGAATGCAGAACAATGTCATACATTCACCCCAGTACAGAGATCTGGGCCTAAATCCATCGTTTTTTTTGCTCCCCATGCCATTCCAGTTTGAACCCAGCCATATGCAAATCAGTCTTGACCCTGCGCCCAATAGGAACAGTCCAGCCTGAACTGCCAAGCCAGGTCCTCCCTGGACTAGAATCAAGCATCCTAGTACCAGTTTCGGGGTGTCACCCCTCATCAGCCAGGATAGCTTGACTCCAGTGGCATGGAGAGCACGGGACCCACGTCTGGGCATACCCGTCCCACTCGGGGTGACAAATGCAAAAACAAAAATTGATGGACAGAATGCAGAACAATGTCATACATTCACCCCAGTACAGAGATCTGGGCCTAAATCCATCGTTTTTTTGCTCCCCATGCCATTCCAGTTTGAACCCAGCCATATGCAAATCAGTCTTGACCCTGCGCCCAATGGGAACTGTCCAGCCTGAACTGCCAAGCCAGGTCCTCCCTGGACTAGAATCAAGCATCCTAGGACCGGTTTCGGGGTTTCACCCCTCATCAGCCAGGTTAGCTTGACTCCAGTGGCATGGAGAGCACGGGACCCACGACTGGGCATACCAGTCCCCCTCGGGGTGACAAATGCAAAAACAACAATTGATGGACAGAATGCAGAACAATGTCATACATTCACCCCAGTACAGAGATCTGGGCCTAAATCCATCTTTTTTTTGCTCTCCATGCCATTCCAGTTTGAACCCAGCCATATGCAAATCAGTCTTGACCCTGCGCCCAATGGGAACAGTCCAGCCCGAACTGCCAAGCCAGGTCCTCCCTGGACTAGAATCAAGCATCTTAGCACCGGTTTCGGGGTTTCACCCCTCATCAGCCAGGATAGCTTGACTCCAGTGGCATGGAGAGCACGGGTCCCACGTCTGGCCATACCCGTCCCCCTCAGGGTGACAAATGCAAAAATAACAATTGATGGACAGAATGCAGAACAATGTCATACATTCACCCCAGTACAGTGAAGTGAGCTAAAGAACGATGATGGATTCAACCCAGATCTGTGACTGGGGGTGAGTGTCTGAAAAGTTTCAGCGTTCTGTCCATCATCTCCTTGTGTTTGCTTTGTTCGCCCTTAGTTGGCAGGATATGCCCAGACGTGGGTCCCTTGCTCACTTTGCCACTGGATTCAAGCTAGCCTGGCTGATGCGGGCTGTTAGCCTGAAACTGGTCCCAGGATGCTTGTTTCCGGTCCAGGGAAAACATGGCTTGGCAGTTCAGGCTGGACTGTTCCCATGAGGCACAGGGTCAAGAATGATTTGCATATAACTGTGTCTGAACTGGGGTGGCGAAGTGAACTAAAGAACAATGATGGATTCAACCCAGATCTGTGACAGGGGGTGAGTGTCTGAAAAGTTTCAGCGCTCCGTCCATCATCTCCTTGTGTTTGCTTAGAAATTGTCCTGAACATGGATTTTGAGCCTGTTTGCAGTAAGGTACACAGGAACTACTGAAAAAATGGGCAGTGTTCACCCCATTGGCTAGAGTGTGCCCAACAGTTACCCCTCCCACCCAGCTGGTTCTAGGCATAAATATGGCACCTCCAGGCACTGTCGCACTGCTCCAGCCACACGCGATCTGCTTGAAGGTGAAGCGGGTTCAAGCTGGTGAAGGAGACGCACTCCCATCTTGCGACGCAATCGGCAGCACACTTACAGCAGGACCAGCGGGCCAGTGCTTCCCCTTCCCCCACTTACCTCGCGCTTGGTCCATTGGTGCTCACCTGTCAGGGAATTTTCCTAGCCACAGGAGAACCAGACAGTTCCCTTGGGGGCATCTTCTTCCCAGAATCCCTCTGTAAAGATTCTGGATACCTGTGTATCAGCCCAATCCAAGATGGCTGCCACCATCCCAGCACACATAGTATCCCAAACAGTTATGGATAGGGTGACCAGACATCCTGGATTTCCCTGGACAGTCCAGGTTTTCAGAGGACTGTCCCGGTGTCCTGATGCCTTCATTCATTTTAAATGCATGTTCTGGTTTTAGGGACAAAGGTCAAGTCATCCTGCAAAGGAGAATTAAAAGGTAGGGTTTTGTCAAATAATTTTCTGTTTCAGGCAGCGGCAGGTTGACCTTGGCTGCATGCATGCTGCAGCAGAGGGGAGACAGAGAGGAGGGCAGGGTTAGTCAGGGTAGACGCTAGAAGATGTACCACACGAGTGCACGCGTTTTTTTTCCTTAAAAAAAAATCGGGACAGGCCAGACATAGAAATAAGGTTGATAACGTTAGTCCTACTTTTATGTGTGGCCTGTCCCAGGTTTTGCTTCTCAAAATCTGGTCACCCTAGTTATGGAAGACTCTTAAGATTCTGTTTCCTTTTCCTGTGTTAGGCCTATTTAAGGGAGGTTCTTTTTGACTTCGAGTGTCCTTGTAGTGTTTCTCGCTCCTGGATTTACCTTTTTGATGTTCTTCAGTCTCCAGCTTTGCCAGTTCTTTGTACTTCCTTGTTCCAGTGCTTGGTCTTTGCTGTTTCGCAGTCTGGCTGTTTCATCATGTCCATTGATCCCTGACAACAACTTCTGGGAGCTCTAGGTTCTAAGGAGGTTTTTTGCCTGCTGTTTTTTTTTTCCGGGGGCTCCTTCTGGAGGGCACTTTCCTGCCGGGTGCTCACAAGTGTCAGCGGCAACGTGGCTACCAGAAGGGATCGCCCTTATCTCTGGCACATCATGACCTGGACCTGGGAGTAAGACCTCCGACCCCCGGTCTAGGTCGGCTCTCTCCCCAGCAGCTCCGCTGTGCCGTCGCCTGCCTTCAGACCTCTAACGTCCTCCTGGTAGGTTCGAGGCTGCTGCCCGCCCGCTGGTGCTCGTTCCTGCTGCCCGCTCCGCCTGGGGTCTAGCCCGCCATTAGTCCGCTCCACGCGCTGCCCTTCGCCTGTAGCCCTTTATTAGCCTCCGCCACTGTTATTCAATTTAATTTTTCCATTTAATTTATTTTCACTTATTCCGCCACTTTTCAGCTTAATTTACCTACTCCCTGCCTCTGTTCCCGCCGCTGCTGCCCCAGCATCCCCTCCCCCTGGACGGCCCCCGCTCCTGCCTCCCAGCTTCTCGTCACTCCCCCCTCTCCTATTTAATGGCGGCCGCTGCGAGGTCGCACCGCGGACGCGTTGCTGGCGCGCCAAAGGCAAGCCTGTCTGCGCCCGTCCGCGACCCGACCGCGGCAAGCGCCAGGGACCCTGGATCTCAAACCATCCACAGCTACAACACAGCCGCCCTCCTCGTACTCAACCCCGGAAGAAACAACGACTGCCAACAGGCCACGCCGAACACGACCCACGCCACTGCCGCCAGACCTTCACCACTGTTCCAGCCGCCAACACCGCCGACGCCCTAAGATGCATCCTCCTCAACCTGCGCTCTGTGCACAGACACGCCGTGGAGATCTGGAAGTTACTTGACTCTCTCTCACCTGACGTCGCCTTTTTCACGGAAACCTGGACCAACACCTCCGCAGCCCCTGACATCGCCATCGCCATCCCGGACGGATACAAGATCCAGAGGAAGGACCGCCCCAACCACCCGTGAGGGGGCCTCACCATCGTTCACAAGAACTCCCTCCGCCTCACCACCTCCAGCGAAGCCTTCCCCGCTGCCGAACACCTGCACTTCCAGGTCCAGACCAGTCCCAACTCCACACTCTGCGGCACCCTCGCCTACAGACCCCCCGACTCCCGGGCCCCCTTCGCCGACACCATCACTGACCTCATCGCACCCCACGCCATCGCCGCGATGGACAACATACTAATCGGAGACCTGAACTTCCACCGCGACAACCCCAGCGACCCCAACTCCACCACCCTTTGTGACAACCTCGCCAACATCGGACTAAAACAACTCATTACAACACCGACCCACAGGGCAGGACACACCCTCGACCCCATCTTCGCAAGAGGAAATGGCGTCCACTTCAGCCACACCACAGAACCCCCATGGACTGACCACCACTGCGTACACTTCCTCGTCGACAAACCCAAGGCACCCAAACCCGCCCCACGCCCCCGGCGAAGAAACTGGAGCAAAGTCTCCGACGAGCAACTCAACTCCACCCTCATCCGCGACAACCCCACCGCGGCAACCGACGCCAACCTCGTAGCCAGGGATTTCCACACTTGGATCTCCAACTGCGCAGACAAGCTCGCCCGCTACGCAACCCCGACAAACAGCGTCCCAGGAAAGCCGCCTGGTTCACCACCGATCTCCAAAAAGCCAGACGAACCTGCAGACGCCTGGGGAAGAATTGGAGAAACAGCAAGACACCTGGAAACTACACCACCTACAAGGATGCCATGACGGACTACCACCAACGAATCAGAACCACCAAAAGGACCTTCATCCACAACAAAATCCTCACCAACTCCAGCAACTCCAAAGAACTCTTCAGCGTCATCCAGGAATTCACCAACCCCCGCAGCGACCCCACGGACATCACCCCCTCCCAGGACCTCTGCGACAATCTCGGATGCTACTTCCACCTGAAGATCAAAAACCTCTACGACAACTTCACTGACCATATGCCCGACTCCGCAGCCAGCCCGCCCTCCGGCCACACCAGCCAGGCCACCATCTCCTCCTGGACACCGATCACGACCGAAGAGACCGCCTCGACCATGAAAGGCATCCACTCAGGTGCCCCCATCGCACCCGAACTGCAACGCACCATCAACACCACCATTGAGACCGGCACCTTCAGAGACAACTGGAAACGCGCAGAAGTCAGGCCCCTGCTCAAGAAATCCTCAGCTGATACCACGGACCTCAAGAACTACCGGCCCATCTCGCTTCTCCCCTTTGCCGCAAAAGTCGCTGAGAAAACAGTCAACTCAGAACTGACAAGGTTCATCGAAGACAACGCCGTCCTCGACCCGTCTCAATCCGGATTCCGAAGAAACCACCGCACCGAGACCGCCCTACTCGTCGCCACAGACGACATCCGCACCCTCCTCGACCAAGGCCACACCGCTGCCCTGATTCTACTCGACCTATCAGCAGCATTCGACACCGTCTCCCATCTCACACTCGTAGCCAGACTACACGATGCCGGCATACAAGGAACTGCCCTCGACTGGATCCGATCATTCCTTACTGGCAGAAGCCAAAGGATCAGACTGCCACCCTTCCTCTCCGAACTCAAGGAAATCAACTTCGTAGTCCCACAGGGGTCATCACTCAGCCCAACCCTCTTCAACATCTACATGGCCCCCCTTGCCGCCATCGTCCGACAACACGGCCTCAGCATTGTATCCTACGCCGACGACACCCAGCTCATCCTCTCCCTCACCAAGGACCCCGCCACCACCAGGCTCAACTTCCAGGAAGGAATGCAGGACGTCGCAGACTGGATGACCAACAGCTGCCTAAAGCTCAACACTGAGAAGACAGAAGTCCTCATCCTCGGAACCCCCCCATCAGCATGGGACAACACCTGGTGGCCCACCGCCCTCGGCAGCCCACCGACCCCCACAGACCATGCCAGAAACCTCGGCATCATACTCGACTCATCACTCTCCATGAACCGACAGGTCAACGCCGTCGCCTCCAGCTGTTTCAACCCCCTCCGCATCCTCCGTAAGACCGTCAAATGGATCTCCCCGTAAGACCGTCAAATGGATCTCCCCAGTCAAGGAAGACAGTCACCCACGCACTCATCACCAGCAGGCTGGACTACGGAAACATCCTCTACGCCGGCATAAACAAGTCTCTACTCCGCAAACTCCAGACGATACAGAACACCGCTGCCAGACTTGTTCTCGGCATCCCTCGACACGAGCACATCAGCCAACACCTACGGAAGGTCCACTGGCTCCCCGTTGAGAAGAGAGTCACTTTCAAGATTCTCACCCACGCCTACAAATGCCTACACAACACCGGACCCCAATACCTCAACAAAAGAGTCACCCTCCACGTACCCAAAAGAAACCTCCGGTCAGCCAACCTCGTCCTCGCCCAAACCCCATGCATCCACAGAGCCAAAGCAGGAGGAAGATCCTTCTCTTACATCGCGGCCAAGACCTGGAACGAGCTCCCGACAGACATCAGACGCGCCCCCTCCCTGAACACCTTCAGGAAGGCTCTCAAGACCTGGCTCTTCGGCTGAACGGCACTGCTGACACCCCCCCCCCTCTCACCCCCCAGCACCTTGAGACCCTCACGGGTGAGTAGCGCGCTTACAATTCCCCTGATTGATTGATTGATTGACAAGCAGATGTCCAACCCGCTTGGAGGACCGTCTCGGACGTCTAAGTTGTGGCAGATTGCGGAGCTCACAATACAGTCTGGAAGCCAAGAAATTAACCCTAATCAAATGGAGCAAGCCCAAGTGCTCGTTCAGTCAACACCCACTGAACAAATCCAATATTTAATGCTGACAGTCCAGCAGCAAACACAAGAACTATTGCAATTGCGCATGCACTGTAAATCTCTCATTACGCCAGGCTGTAATTTCCAGAGCATCAGATGTACTGGTAGTATCCTTAACCTTTCCACATTTCTCTGGAGACCGTGACAAGTTCAAAGATTTTTGGGACTTATTAGCTGTGTACTTTGCCTTTCGCCTGACAGTTTGCTCAAGACCATGCAAACGTGGGCTATCTGATTAGTGCCTTATCCGGGCCAACACTTGCATGGGCAACCCTCTTGGTAACCCTCTTGGTAACCACAGAGGATTCAAGCCTGTCAGATTATACCTCATTCATAACCGCCTTCAAACAAATGTGCGAGAGGCAGGAACTAGAGTGCTCAGCTGTGGAGGCGCTCTGTGAGATCCAGCAAAGGAAACAGGACGTTCTCTCTTACATAACCAGGTTTTAACAATAAGCTGCTGAAACAACTTGGGTTGAGCAAACTTTATTAACTCTGTTTCGTAGATGCTTGAAAAAAGAAATAAAGGATGAGTTAGTCCATTCTGCTCAGGTCCTTTCCTTTCTTGAACCTATGGACCAAGCCCTCAGGATCAAGCAACGGTTAAAGGAATGTCAGATGGAGAGACGAAGGACACAGTTTTCCCCGGCAATAACTAGAACTCAGGTCTGTCTGATAGATCTGAAGATACCCAGGAGCCTTCTGCGGGTTCTTCTGGAAAGGAGCCAATGCAGATAGGATCAGCTCATTCTTCCCTCACAGAGTCTGAATGGGCACATCGCAGAAAGAATGGGTTGCGCATGTACTGGGGATCCCCAGATGATTTGATTAGTTGTTGCCCTCTACGCTCCACTTGGCCATCAGGAAACGCTGGACCCTTTCTCTTGTGAACGGGAAAAGGCCGAGGTTGAATAAAATCCCTTTCATCTGTGTTACTAGAGACATCCAATCCTCGCTTTTCATTCTGCCAGTTCGTGTGGGACTGCCCACGGAAATATATTGGAGGTCTCGGCTCTCTTGGATTGTGGGGTCAGTGGATTATTCCTTGACAACTCTTGGGCTGCTAGGTAAAAGCTGACATGCAGAGCTAAAGATTCACCGGAACAAATACATACAGTGGATTGCAGTCCTTTAACATCGGTGCCTGTAATAGAGATGACATCACCATTACGATTAATCTTTGGTTCCCATCAAGAGGAGATTTCTTTTGATGTAATTGCCTCTCTTAATCATTCAAAAATCTTATGAGTACCCTAGTTAATACGACACAATCCTTACATTAACTAGGAAACTTTTACCATATCTCTTTCATCTCATTTTTGTCACATGCACTGCTATCCATCTGGAGAATATTGGAAACTGGAGCAATAAATGTCATTCAAGGAGTACCAGTCTTGTACCATCGTTACGCAGATCTTTTTGAGAAATCCAAAGAAATAGTACTGCCTCCACATAAAGAATGTGGCTGTGCAATCCTGATTGAACCTGGAACTATTGTGCTCTTTGGAAGAGTATATTCTCTGTTCGAAACTGAGGTCGTCAAGCAATATTTAGAGGACAATTTACAGAATGGACTTACCAGACGGTCTTCCTCCCCTGCGGGAGCCTCTATGTTCTTCATACCCAAGATATCTAACGAATTAAGACCCTGTGGGGACTATCGCGGCCTGAATAAGATTGTCATCAAGGATCGTTATCCTCGTCCCCTGATCAAAGACATTCAGGAATCTGTAAGAGGGTGTCAAATATTCACCAAACTTGATCTACACGTAGCTTATCATCTTCTACATATCAAAGAAGGAGACGAGTGAGAGATCACATTCAGAACACCATTAGGCTACTTCGAATACCAGGTCATGCACTTTAGTTTGAGCAATACCCCAGCAATTTTCCAACGATTCATGGATCACATTTTTTCTAACATCCTTAACCAATTTGATGTCATTTACTTAGATAACATCCTGATATTTTCCAAAGGTGCATCTTTACAATATTCTCATGTGTGTCAGGTGCTTGACAGACCCCGCCTGAACCGATTATGTTGTAAACCTAAAACATTTGACTTCTATCTTTCTGAAATTTAATACCTCGGATTCCGATTGAACAGCAAAGGGATATCAATGGATCCGAAAAAGGTAGCCACAATGCTAGATTGGCCGGCCCCCTCTAATGTCAAGGAGACCCAGCGATTCCCCGATTTTGCCAATTTTTACCACCAATTCATTGCCATTTTTGCTGTCCTTACCGGTATTATCACACACATCCTAAGGAAGGATATGCTGCTGCACAACTTCTGTTGGGATCACCAAGCTGGCACTGCCTTCCAGGAACTTAAAAGAGCCTTCACTCAGGCACCTATTCTAGTTGGCAGGGTATGCCCAGACTTGGGTCTCTTGCTCACTTTGCCACTGGATTCAAGCTAGCCTGGCTGATGAGGGGTATTACCCTGAAACCAGTCCCAGGATGCTTGTTTCCAGTCCAGGTAAGACCTGGCTTGGCAGTTTGGGCTGGACTGTTCCCATGAGGAACAGGGTCAAGACTGATTTGCATATGGCTGGGTCTGAACTGGGGTGGCGAAGTGAGCTAAAGAACGATGATGGATTCAACCCAGATCTGTGACTGGGGGTGAGTGTCTGAAAAATATCAGCGCTCCGTCCATCATCTCCTTGTGTTTGCTTTGTTCAGCCTAAGTTGGCAGGGCATGCCCAGAGGTGGGTCCCTTGATCACGTTGCCACTGGATTCAAGCTAGCCTGCCTGATGAGGGGTGTTACCCCAAAACCGGTCCCAGGATGCTTGTTTCCGGTCCAGGGAAGAACTGGCTTGGCAGTTCGGGCTTGGCTGTTCCCATGAGGAACAGGGTCAAGACTGATTAGCATATGGCTGGGTCTGAACTGGGGTGGCCAAGTGAGCTAAAGAACGATGATGAATTCAACCCAGATCTGTGACTGGGGGTGAATGTCTGAAAAGTTTCAGCGCTCTGTCCATCATCTCCTTGTGTTTGCCCTATTCTTTGGCATCCTGACCTTACCCAAAAGTTCATAGTTGAAATAGACGCCTCCGATAGAGTTATTGGTGCAGTCCTATTGCAACTCCAACAAGATAACGGATTGGAAGATCTCATCTTCTATCTCTCACATACCTTGACTGATTCTGAAAGGAACTACTCATTTCTGGAGAGAGAACTTCCAGCCTGACTGAATGGAGACATCTGTTAATGGGGGCCGGATAACCCTTTGAGGTCAGAACAAACCACGAAAATTTACAGTGTCTCTGATATATGCAGCTTAAGAACAGCCGAAAAGAGCGATGGGCATACTTTTTTAACCAATATGACTTTTACATCACGTACCTTCCCGGCTCACAAAACATTTTCACTGATGGTCTCTCACATAGATACCCAGACAACATATCACCAGCCAGTTCTTCCTTCCAACAAGATCATCGAAGTTGTACCGCCTTTTTTGCATAGAGTACAAGCTGAATATACCAAGGTACCCCAAGGGACGCAAGGAACTTTTTTCTTCAATGGAAAAACTCTGTTTATTCCATCTAGAAGATTATGGTTGGATGTTCTGAAGATGTGACATGATTCCTCTTTAGCACGGCATAGGGAAATTAAAACAACACAAAAATGTATTAGCCAATCTTTCTGTTGGCCTACTGTCCGTCATGATACGGAACTCTATGTGAAGTCTTGTCCCCTTTGTGTGCAAAGCAAGGTCTCCCTGCGCATCCAACCGGTCTTCTTCAACTCTTACCTGTTCCTCAAGAACCTTGGCACTCAATCTCTACAGATTTTATTGTGGCTTTACCTCTTTCTGAAGGTCACAAAGTAATCATGGTGAGTGTTGATTCTTTTTTAAAGACAGACCATTTTACAGCCTTAAAATGCTTATCTTCAGCCGAGACTCTAGGTGACATATTTTTGCGAGAGATATTCCGTTTACACGGTCTGCCACAAGTTATGATTTCTGATCATGGACCTCAATATATTTATATCTCGCTTTTGGAAGTCGTTTTGTAAGTAACTCCAAAAGGAAGCTGCCCTTTCCTCTGGTTTCCATCCTCAAAACTATGGTAAGACTGAGAGACTGAATCGAGGCCTTGAGCAGTATCTTCAATGTTTTTGTAACACTGTCCAAATTGGTTGGTTCTCCTATTTAACATTAGCTGACTTCTCCTACAACAATGGTATAAATAGTGGCACTCAAACCACTCCTTTTTTCTGTCTTCAAGGTTTTCATCCCAGGGTTCTTCCTTCTGCGCCTCCATCCCCGAACCTAATTCCCGCTACAGCCACTTATTCCATCAGCTACATTTGGTACGACGGAAAACTGCATCTAACCTTCAGGACACCAAACGGAGGATGTAGTGCTCTGTCAATCCCCATCGCTGTCCTTTTCCTTCCTACAAGATTGGTGACAAGGATTGGCTCTCCTCTAAGGATTTGACTTCTCGTCATTCCTTTACTAAGTCCCATACCCAGTTTTATGGTCCTTTTAAGATCATTCATGTTGTCAATCCTGTAGCCTTCAAATTACAATTACCCCTGTATTGGAAGATCCATCCGGTCTTTCATTCATCACAGTTGAAAACCTATTGTGCGGATCTTTACCGCTGTATTTTTTCCCAGCCTCCTCCTGTGTTGGTGAATTGTATTCTTGAATTTGAGGTTTAGGATGTTTTCAGTTCCTGTTTCTTCCGACAGAAACTGCATTTCCTCATTCGTTTGAAGGGTTATCATTCCAGTGAACTCTCCTGGGAGGATGCTGATTCTGTGCATTCTCCTGTTGTGGTTCGTTGTTTTTCCGTTGGTTTCCTGACAAACCTGGGGCCTCAGGAGGGGGCCATACTGCTGTGCCGCTCCAGCTGCACGGTCTCCCCCCAACTGAAGTGGGTGAATGAGACACACTGCCTTCTTGCGGCGCGAGCGGTGGCACTCACACAGTAGCACCAACGGGCCAGCGCTTCCCCTTTCCCCATTCACATCGCGCTTGGTCCGTTGGCACCCACCTGTCAGGGAATTTTCCTTCCACAGTAGGATCAGGCAGTTCCTTGGGACCATCTTCCAGCCTAGTCTTCTTCCCAGACTCCCTCTGTAGGGATTCTGGAAACCTATGTATCAGCCCAATCCAAGATGAACACCACCATTCCACCTCACATACTATCCAAAACAGTTATAGAGGACTCTTATGATTCTGTTTCCTTTTCCTGTGTTAGGCCTATTTAAGGGAGCTTATTTCTGACTTACAGTGCGTCGCAACACTTCAAGTGTCCTTGTAGTGTTTTCTGCTCCTGGATTCAGCTTTTTGCTGTTCTTCAGTCTCCAGTCTTTCCAGTTCTTTGTACTTCCTTGCTCAAGTGCCTGGTTTTGCGTAGTTTCACAGTCCGACTGTTTCATCTTGTCCATTGACTCCTGTCAGCAACTTCTGGGAGCACCATCTTCTTAGGAGGTTTTTTTGCCTGTTAGTTTTTTCCTCCCTGGGGCTCCTTCTGGAGGGCACTTTCCTCCTGGGTGCTCACAAGTGTCTGCCGCAACGTGGCTACCGGAAGGGGTCGTCCTTACTTGTGGCACACCAAGCTCGGACAAGCAGACGTCGAACCCACTTGGAGAACCCTATCAGACATCTTAGTCCTCCTGACAGGCACACACTTCAGAACACATTCTGGACCTGTAGAGAACAAGACCAGCTGTCTGTAACCTGAGAGAAACCATGAAGGACTGGACCTGCTCCCATTTGTTCCAAGGACAAAGAAGTAGACCCCAAAAGTCAGTTGGCTGACTTCCTGTGTGGCTACAGGGAGACAACCAGCTGCAAGAGGCCTTTTCCTGGAAATACCCAGCTGACAAGTGGTAAATGGACATGGACTGGAGCCTTCTGCTGGCCTCTGATACCCTGTGATTCTCTAAGTGCTTCCTCTGAAGTCCTGGGGGACATTTAGAAGTGTACTCCTTTGGTGGATTTTAACTTAAAGGACTAAGTCTGAAGGTAACATCTTTGACCATGGTGTATCCATCCAGTCCATGCTCCATCTCTGTCAGCCTTAAATTGTGCCTAGGTCCTGGTCTGCTGCTAGCATTGACTATCATTGGCACTTTGTGCTTTTTGGCCCTTATTGGATTTTTTTTTATTAGTGTGCCATTTTGTTTATTAACATTTACTCTATTTTTGTAATTCAGTTTGGGATTTTAATTATTTCATTTTGACTTTGTTACTGTTTTGGTACTGCATAAATACTATACACATTGCCCTATGTTAAGACTGTCTGCTGTGTGGCATAGCTACCAGGGAGTTCATCTTAGGTTAATGTATTGACTTTGGGGATTCACTGTGACAAGGGTTGTGATTATTCTTTGTGGTGGGTATCCACCCGCCACAAAGAATAATCCAGTTTCTCCCAATGGCAATCTGGAGCAGTTTGGCAATTTGATGAGAGGCTCCCATGTGACAGGGTTGGGCAACCCCTTCTCAGTTCCTGACAGAAGAAACGGTCAATATACTTAGTGACCTGCTAGGGCTAGACCCATAAGCAATTTGACAGTCGATCATGACGAATTCTGGCTATCTCAGAAACTTTAAAGTCAGGGAAGGAAGAGTGGAGGGATGGTGATGATTATCCTGGTATGGCAGAATAGCAGGATATCATACTGAGGTCTACAATGAAGAACAGTAAGGTGTTGATGAAAAACAACTGTTTCCTGTGCTTAACCAACTTGAGTTCTGAGCCGGTCATACAAACAGTCATGACAAGAGTAGCCTAAATAAATGACAAGGAGATTACTTTAAGAATGCGTCTTCTGGATTTAAAAATATCAACTACGTAGGAAGGAGAAATGCATATTGTATACAGTGCCCTTTTATCAGTAATTTTGAATGCAGACAGGCCTGGCTCACAAATGTTCCTTGTCTATGCTTGCTGGTCAGAGCGTAGTCTTAATTTTAATCTCTTACTCTCATTGCAGTAGTTTTTCCTCTTGTTGAAATAACTCCTCCAAGGCAAGTTGAGGTGAGAAGTTTATTGGAAGAGAGATCCTCACACATCCAACTGTTCAGGTGGCTCACACCAACATTCTAACGTGAGCTTCACCTGAATGTTCTATGGATTGGGTAGAACAATAAGAGGAAGGAAAAAGGGTGGGGGACAGGTGGAGAGGGGAGGACGAGGAATAAACCATTTGCCTAGATTACAACACATCGCCCTTTATCGATAGAAACAATACTCTTTAACAAAACCCCAAAGGAATTATAGGAGAGGAAAATCAAGAAGGGGAGCACAGGAATACAAATATCAACAATGAAGCAGGCATTACATTTCATAATCTGTTTTCCAATGAAGAGGATGACAAACTCTGACATCTTTAGACCACCGTGAGTCCAACTCTGTTCCATCCTCCACCCGACACTCATCTGAGGAAGGAATTAACACATCCGGACAACGAGCCACATTGTCCATACTCCATGTACATCCGTCCTCTAAAACTAAAGAATTGTGTTTTATACGCTTGATTCTTACAGGTTTAGAGAACGAAGATATTTTTGAGCGGTTAGGGTTAGGTTGCTTGATTGTGACCCATTGACCTTCTTTCCAATCTCTACTGGCAGTACCCCATTTGCGGTCATATCTAGTTTTATAATCATCTTGGTGACGACCAATCTTGTCCATGACAGAGCATCTGTCCACCCAAACCGGGCAACCTCCATTAAGCCAATTGGGAGTCAACTTGGAGCCTGGATTTTTCCCTTTTACGAGAAACAAATTGAGATACTCCTGAGATTGCATTGGGAGTGATATGATATGACCATAACATTTTCCTGAAAGCTTCATCAATGGGTTCACGTGAGGGCCAACTGAATGGTGTCTTTAATCATTCTGTTTGCCCTTTCCTTGGGCAATAAAGGGGGGATTTAACATGCGTAATGGACAAATTCTCTATAAACTCTGTCATCTCATCGGAAGTAAACTGTAACCCATTATCAGTGATCACTATGCTGGGTATACCTTCTTTCGAAAATGTCTCTTTTAAGAACTCAATGAGAGATGAAGTGTTAATAGTAGTGACTGACTTAGTAGATATCCAATGGGAATGATAGTCTATTAGCACAAACGTGAATCCCTGGGAATTGTTAAGAATATTTAATGGTCCTATGATGTCAATGCCCAATTTGTCCCAGGGCTTTGAAGGTACTTCCACAGGAAGGAGAGGAGTCTTACGTGTGACTCCAGTTTTGTCGCTGGAGCTGCAAGCAAAACATTCCTGACTGTCTTCTCCACCATAGTGTCCATGCTGGGAAACCAATAATCATTACGGATTTTCCCTTTGGTCATACTCCTACCTGGATGGCCTTCATGTGCTGTCTCTATAATGCGTTCTTGCATGCCCTTGGAAGAAACAATCTTGTTACATCTATAAATTTTATTATTAATGATAGATAGCTCATCTTTCACATTCCAGTAAATCCGGAGCATTTCCGGGAATTCGTTAAGTTTCTTGGGCCAACCCCTGATAATCCTATCTTTAAGAGACTTGAGGATATCATCATCTTCTTCACACTTCTCCCATTCTTCTTTTTTTTATTGCTAGAATGTCAATGGATAGGATAGCTTCCTCAGGTGGGCTGGCTTGGGAATCTTCACTTGTGATGGGAAGCCTGGAAAGACAATCAGCATTTTGATTCTTGCTACCTGGTACAAACACAATGTTGCAAAGTTAAACCCTTGCAACCCTAGTACCCATTTGGAGATACGAGGAGTGGTCTTCTCAATACATTTGGTAGAGAACATAGGAAGTAGGGGTTAATGGTCGGTTCTCAAAACTAAAGGTATGCCCCACAGGTAGAATTTGAAGTGATTGATTGCCCAGTAACAGGCAAAAGCCTCTTTTTCTATGGCAGAATAATTACGTTCAGACTCTTTTAATGTTCTAGATGTGAAAGCAATTACCCTCTCTTTTACCATCGACCACCTGTGTAAGGGATGCACCTAACCCCTTACACTGGCATCTGTGGTAAAAGTGGTTTTAGCACTAGAGTCAAACATTCCTAATAGAGGTGCTTCAGAAATAGCTTGTTTTATCTGAGTAAATTCATCCTGACATTGACTATTCCATACAAAAGGTCAACCTTTCTTGAGTAAAGCCCTGAGTAATTGTACTCTATCCACAAGGTTTTGGATGTATTTAGACATACACTCCACAAGGCCAAGAAACAACTTCAATTCTTCCTTGTTCGTGGGTGCAGGTGCCATTCTGACTGAGTCTACTAAGCTGATCTTGGGACTTATGCCTTCTTCAGAAATGGTGTGTCCCAAATATGTAACTGATTTAACTCCAATTTTGCATTTATCTTTTTGTGTTGTGAATCTAGCCTGGCTTAGCTTCCCCAGAACTTCTTCCAACACCTCATTGTGTTCTTCTTCTGAGCAATCATACATAAGGATGTCATCCTGAAAGCAGAGGACCTTGTTGGTCCCTTGCAAGATATGTTCCATCACTCTTTGGAAAACTGCCACGGCAGACGCTAGACCGAGTGGCATCCTAATGAACTGGTATGCTCCAAATGGCGTTATGAAAGAGGTTAGGGACCTAGAGTCATGATGAAGGGCTACTTGATAGTAGGCTGATGAGAGATCTAAGACACTAAAATATTTGGCTCCCGGAATGACACTTAGCATGTCGTTAATGTTAGGAAGTGGATGCCTATCCGCCCAGATGTTGGCATTGAGGTCTCTAAGGTCAACACACAGACGGATACCTTTTCCTCCATTGTTAGATGCTATTACAATGGGAGCCAGCCATTAAGAACTTTCTATCTTCTCTATGACCCCATTGGCCTCCAACTTGTCCAATTCTTTCCTAAGAGGATCTCTCATTAGCAATGGAATAGATCTTGCTTTGTGAATTACTGGTTTAGCCTGACTCTTCAGTTTTATTTTATGAAGGAATCCTTTAAGTAAGCCTATTTTCTCCCAAAAAAATCAGGAAATGTACCACACACATCCTTACCAACAATAGATCTGTGAAACAAATATACCTGTTCTGATGCATTGGGATCCTATTTATTCCCCAGATGCCTTTGGTGTTTCCAACCTAATAGGTTTGAGCCATTTCTGGTAACATAGGCCTTCCCCGTAGTGGATCTTCCCTTGAAATCTATCTGCATTAGTAACATCCCTGCTAGGGGTATAGGATCTCAATTATAGCCCCCAGAGTTAATACCAGGGGGTAACAATGAGTAAACTTTACCTTGAGAGTTCTCCATCAATGTGTTCTCATTTATCAAGGTATATGCGTACCAACATTGTAACGTGAGTTTCACCTGAACCTTCTATGGAATGGGTAGAACAATAAGAGGAAGGAAAAGGGGGGGGGGAGGAGAACAGGTGGAGAGGGGAGGACGAGGAATAAACCATTTGCCTACATTAGAACACCTCTGTTTTGTTTTAGTTACATTATTATTGTTTTCCTCACCTGTAGTGGCTGTCAGAATTATGTCTTTGCGATTAGAATCTGTCCTTTGTTTATTTGAGTCCTCGTTCTGTAATGGTCAATGTAGTGATTATTTTTGTCTTTTTACCTTATTTACTAATGTGAGAATAGGTGGATGTTGCTATTGTTTTCATGTTACCTTATTGGAATGTATAGTTTCAGTTGTGTATTATATTTTAGTCATATCCTTCAGTTTGACAATACAGTGCTGTAGTGCCATATTGGAATATTTTCAATTAAATATTTGTAATTAATTGTTTTCTGTTACATCCATGCTAAGATCTGTCTCAGGAGCAGTAGCACGATCTTACCAGCAACTTCATGCTTGTAGATGAGGAAGGAGCATTTTGTGCTGTCCCATTGCTCACTGTTGGACACTGTGCTCAGCGCATGACTGGGTGTCTGTGGTGTTCTGTATCTAGGTAATGATGTAATACTCTAGAATGTGTGGATAGTTACTAGCTTGGAATGGAGTGACATGATGATTCTGTGGCAGTTGCTTGGGGATGTTGTGGCTCGGGTCCCTGCAGAAGGCTTCTTAATAAAAGAATATTAAATACCATCAACTACGAAGTCTTGTGGATCTTTTTATAGGAGAACTTAACAATGTCCTTATTGCCAGGATTGTTCTGGCGTCTTAGCACTTTAGGTTTCCCAGATGAAGGGTTGCCGAATTCAGCGTCACACGAAGTATGTCAAACTTTGACTTATTCATTTGCCAAACAGTGCATGATGTCCAGGGAGAGCGTGTGGATGAACCTTATAAACAGCCCTTACCAAAATGGTAGTCTGCTCATATGATGTTATCCAAGGCTCCATTTAGAAAGGAGGCAATCACGAGAAGATGAGCCATATTCTTTTCCCCTTTGCTGCTTTTTGTTTACCTACATTTTTGCTTCTTGCAGTTGGGACTTATATGAACTCTGCTTGTTAATATTCTGCTTCACTCTTTTCTATTTCCTATGTCAGGGGGAGTTTGGTGCCTTACTGATATCTTCATTGTTTATCTTCATTTCCGTTAAAGAGCTGCAAAATTGCCAAGGTGGTTTTTTTTGTTCCCCATAGCTTGAAACCTTTTAATGAGACACCTTACATATTACACTTATACTGTTCTGTGCAGGATACCAGTGTGCTGCATATTCCATCTTGGCAGTATTCAACTCCTCTCCTCAGTGATTTCATCTCTGGTTGCATCTTGGTCAGAGCGGGGCTATCATGCCTTTTCCCAGCTGAGCGAGAGGTTACTGAGTAGTGGTCCAGAGACAACCGTAGGCTGCTGTTAGCACCATTACCAACCTATTTTTCTGGTGTCTAATCCCCTCCCCCATGTTTTCCCTATGTTCCTAACTGAAGTATTATTATTATTCAGTACTTTGGTTGGAACAGGAGAACGATTGAGACTGTCAGCTCGTTCTTTGGGAGATTTCATATCAACCCTAATAATAATAATAATAAATCATTTATAAAGTGCCTGGTTACAGCAACTGGTCGTGCTAGGAACTACTACGTAAAAGAAAAATGGTTGAAAGAAACAGAAAGCAGTGAAACAGGGGGAATACGATCATAAAACCTCAGAGTTGGAAGAGCCAAGTTTTCAATCTTTTTCGGAAAATGTTCTCCGATGGCTCTACTCGAAGAAAAAGAGGTAATACATTCCAGTTTTTGGCTGCCAAATATCCAAATGAACGCGCACCCATTCTTGCTCTTTGGATTTTAGGGACTTTAACCAAGTGAGCCCCCGATGACCTAAGGTGACGCGTCGGATTATGGGGGACAAGAAGATCATGAAGATAGCTGAGTCCTTTGCCCTGCAGACTGCTGTAGCAAAAGCACAGGGCTTTAAAAAGAATTATTTTATTGACAGGCAGCCAATGCAGGGAGTCAAGGGCTTTCACAGAGGAGGCTCTCCTAGGTAAGTTGAGAACTAGGCGTGCTGCCGCATTCTGAATGCGTTGTAGCCTATGGAGACATTTGTTTGTTGCTCCAAGAGAGAGGACATTTCCATAGTCCAACTGGGACGTTTCAAGAGTGTGAACCAGGGTTTTCCTGGCTGAGATAGGGAGAATGTCCAGAGTTTTCCTCAACATTTTGAGGGTTCCAAAACATTTCCCTGTAACCTTCCTAGTGTGGGTCTCGAAGGAGAGTTTAGTATCCATCCAAACTCCTAGATTTTTAACTTCCTCCTTAGGGATGGGTGTGGGACCCAGGGTCTGGGGCCACCACACTGAGGACCAGATGGTAGGGGACTTCGCTATGACCAGGACCTCAGTTTTACTGCCGTTCAGCTTAAGGTTTGTGATTTTAACTTACCGCTTTGTTATTTCCTGCCCTGTTAGTCCCTGCCCTGGTCTGCCGTGGCTGTGGTGCCGTTTGAGCGGAGGGCGGGACTTGAACTTGGAACTCACTTCCACCTACACTTCCGCCCTCGGAAGTCGGCGGTCTAGCTGTTAGCGTAATCTGCCCTATTTGAGCCGCTTGCTGCAGCGGACGCGCAGCACTAGTAAGCAGTCACGCCAAAGGTTCACCCGCTGAGCTGCCGGGCTTTGACTGACTCAGGACAAAGGTTATTTGCTTTTAATCACAGTCCTTTTTAAAATATATACCTCACAGCTACTTGCACAGACTGTCTTGTTTTATTAAACAGTCCAATTTTAAAATCACTTTCGCAGCTATCCGCACAGTCAGCATGTTTTAAATTGTGGTTTTAACTTACCGCTTTGTTCTTTCCTGCCCTGTTAGTCACTGCCCTGGTCCGCCGCGGCTGTGGTGCTGTTTGAGCGGAGGGCGGGACTTGAACTTGGCACTCACTTCCGCCTACACTTCCGCTCTTGGAAGTTGGCGGTCTAGCTGTTAGCGTAATCTGCCCTATTTGAGCCGCATGCTGCAGCGGACGCGCAGCACTAGTAGGCAGTCATGCCGAAGGTTCACACGCTGAGCTGCCGAGATTTGACTGACTCAGGACAAAGGTTATTTGCTTTTAATCACAGTCCTTTTTAAAATATATACCTCGCAGCTACTTGCACAGACTGTCTTGTTTTATTAAACAGTCAAATTTTAAAATCACTTTCGCAGCTATCCGCACAGTCTGCATGTTTTAAATTGTGGTTTTAACTTACCGCTTTGTTCTTTCCTGCCCTGTTAGTCCCTGCCCTGGTCTGCCACGGCTGTGGTGCCGTTTGAGCGGAGGGCGAGACTTGAACTTGGCACTCACTTCCGCCTACACTTCCGCTCTCGGACACATATACTGAGGCCCTCTTAGATCATATGGCCAGTGCAGGACTCAATCAGCTGGTCAAAGAAGCCACTCACTCGGCTGGGCACTGCCTAGACGGAATCTTCTCTGACCATCCTAACTTATTATGGAATAGAGCTCTGCCACTCATCTGGTCTGACCACAGGGCAATAATGTTCAAAATCAGCTTACCATCCAAAAGGCCCACCTATGTACCCAAGAAAGCTCTTAGCTCTCGACCCTGGCATAAGATTGAGGGAGATGAGTTAAGCAAGACACTCTTATGCTCTCGTCAACCCACCCCTGTGAACCTGTACGAGGCAGTGAGGAGCTATCATTCTTGGATCGATCTCGCGGGGCAGCAGTTAGCCCCCACAACCGTGCGGCGCTCAACCAGACGTTCTGAACCTTGGTTCAATGAGTCTTTGAAAGCGCAAAAACAGACTTGTAGAAGACTCGAAAGGAAATGGAGGCTATCTAATGATGCCCAAACCAAATCAGATTATAGACTGGCCATGCAAACCTATAAGAAGCTTATTCTGATAGCTAAATCTGATTTCATCAAAGTAAAAATTGAAGCATCCAATGGCTGTGCTAAAAGATTATTTAACATAGTAAAAAAACTTTCCAAACTTCCTAAAATTCTAAATCAAGTCAATAGCCAGCAATTCTGCAACAAGCTAGCAGATGCCTTTCAACAAAAAGGGAAACAAGTCTTTGATGCCTTCGTTCCCCAATCCAATCGGTTTGCACCCACAGATAAAAGCCCAAGTGTTAGTCTAGCCCTCCACACCAATACAGACAGCCCTTCCACCACCATACTGCCTATGTTTCCGCCAATCACACTCGACCGGACTATCGAGTTAATCTCTTCAGTTAAGTCTGGATCCCCCTCTGATCCATGCCCCCCCAAAATTTTGCACCTGGTCCCTGAAATCACGGCATCCGCTCTCTGGCCTATCTTTAACCTCATGATTTCTTCGGGAGACTTTCCCACTGATTGGAAAAGAGCCTCTATATTGCCACTCCTGAAAAAACCAAATTTGGATCCTGAAGACCCTTCCAGTGACAGACCTATTTCTAGGATACCGTTTCCTGCTAAAATTATAGAAAGATACCTAAATGAGGAACTGTCCGCCTTTCTTACGGCAGGTGACATCTTGGACCACTCGCAATTTGGCTTCCGGGCTCACCACCGCACTGAGCTGGCCCTAATTACAGCCACGGAGGAACTTAGGCAAACCCTTGATAGAGGTGGGAGCGCTGCCCTTATCCTTCTGGATCTCTCAGCGGCATTCGACACGGTCAACCACGATGTGTTGGTTGAGCGCCTTGCCTCGCTGGGAATCGGGGATCAAGCACTCCTCCTACTCAGATCCTTCCTTTCAAACAGAACTCAATCAGTGGCACTTAATTCATTTGTTTCCCCGGATTTCTCACTACCTTGTGGAGTACCTCAGGGCTCTTCGTAGAGCCCCACTCTTTTTAACCTGTATGTCACCCCTCTGGCCAAGCTAATAAGAACCTTTGGATTTACGCTGGTGTCCTATGCGGACGACACACAAATCATCGTGTCCATTAACAACTCGTCTGCAGATACTGCATCTCGATTCAAAAACTGTATGAGCCACATAGGGAAGTGGATGCAGACCAACTGTCTAAAACTTAATACCTCAAAAACGGAAGTTATGCTTTTTGGCAACACGCCTATCATCTGGTCAGACAGCTGGTGGCCAAGTCACATGGGCCTTCCCCCAACACCAGCCAACAAGGTTAAGAACCTCGGAGTTCTCTTCGACTCCAAGCTCTCCTTTGAATCCCAGATCAATCACACCACAGCAACCTGCTTTTTCATTCTCAAAATCCTGAAAAAAGTACTTCCGTTCATCCCTTTAGAGCTCAGGAAAACAGTGGTCACAGCCTTAATTGGTTCGAGGCTGGACTACTGCAACGCCCTCCTAACTAGCGCGAGCAAGCGCAGTTTACATAAACTGCAGACTACTCAAAATGCCGCTGCCAGAGTCCTGCTTGGACTCACTCGCTTCGATTCAGCATCCAAGGCTCTCACAGAGCTACATTGGCTGCCCATCAGTATGCGCATTCAGTTTAAGGCCTTATGTATTGCATTCAAGGCCACACGTGGCAAGGGTCCATGGCAATTGTCGCAACTTTTACTAGGGTTTACCTACATCCCGGTTAGATCACTAAGATCATCTAACAGTGGCAACCTATCTATCCCCAAGATATCTAAAGTAAAATGGGGAGGCAAAGGTTTTGCTTACACCACTGCTAAACGCTGGAACTCCCTGCCCACTTCTCTCAAAAATGAACCTAACCTGTTTCAATTCAGGAAGAGTTTAAAAACCTGGCTCCATTAACACATCTTCCTAATACGACTGCTTACTGGTCTATCCAGCGCCTAGACACCTTTGGGTTTTGTAGCGCTTTATAAATACCTCATTTCATTTCAAGGCAATTACTTGACATCCAGGACGCAAGGTCCCTCAGACAGGAAGAGAACTGGATGGCTGTATCTTCTGAGTTCTGGGATAAAGTGACAACAAGCTGCGTGTTGTCCGCATAGGACACAATGGTGAAATTGTGTTTTTCCACAATCTCCGCCAGGGGACTGATGTAAAGATTAAAAAGAGTTGGGCTCAAAATTGAGCCCTGTGGGACCCCTTGTGAGAGTGCAATGCTTTTAGACATATGTGGACGCTGCGCAACTTGAAAACTACGATCCTGAAGGAAGGAAATCATCCACTTTAGAGCTGCTCCCTCCAGTCCACCTGACCAAAGTCGCTGCAAAAGCAGTTTGTGGGATAACGTGTCAAAGGCTGCGCTGAGGACCAGCAGGACCAAAGCTACAGTCTGACCATCATCCGCACGCCTGCGTAATGTCTCCGTAGCGAGGAGTAATGCTGACTCTGTAGAGTACGTGGCTCTAAAGCCTGATTGCGTGGGATGGAATAGGTTGTGCCGGTTAATATGCGCAATCAATTGCATGTTCACCACCTTTTCTGCTATTTTAGAGAAGTAATATTCACAAAAAACAAGAGCGACCCATACGTCCTTGCAAACTGGGTGTTGCTGATTAGCAAAAAAACAGTGTTCACAAGGAACTCATTTATCTGATAGATGCAGTTTCTGCAAGATTAGATATGGCTTGAGTGAATAAATCAGAGACTGGAACAGCATTTTGGATAGGACCTCAATTAAATTCAGTCAGACAATATTCTATGGAGTAATATAAATAGAAATAGAAACCCACATAACAATTTATCAAACCTGTACTCACTTCAGCCGAAATGAGCATAGTTTATTATGCATTCATCGTATTCATGGTACACACAAAAAGTAAGAGTTATCAGCGATATTTGATAATGTATTTACACTATGTACATTTGCATTTCAAAGTGATTTGTGAACCCCAGTGACGTGACCATAACCAACAGTGATGTACATATAGTGCTAAGAAGGGGAGGTAGTGGTTATTGGTATTTACACAAAGAGGAGCTCTTATCAATTATAATACAACAAATTATAATAGGTGTTCTGAGTTCCTTAGGCTCTCTCTTTTTACTAGCCGACGACGTTTCGACCCTCTCTTGGTACGGGGTCTCTTCAGGACAGGAATTCTGGGGACAGTAAGAACTCAAAGTGCTGGAAGTAGAGTCCTTCCTAGTTAAATTCTGGATAATTTTCAGTGGTGTCCAGGGGTAGTAGTCCGTGACATTGATAGCCAATGGGGCTGTTGGTGTAATTACACGGCAACCACTGTTACCGTAGATCCAATAGGTGGATGTTGAGTGAGTAATTCGTTGTTGTTCACCAATAGTAAAGGACAGCGATCGGAAGCGCCCAGCCGTCGGAAGATATCGAATCCCTGGCGGCTGGCAACAAAGTAATTAGATTACTCAGCACCGAACTTTAGTCGGATACTATTGGTGAACAAAAAGTATTTTTTTCTTTCGAAGCAGGTGGGGTAGAAGCAACATGGGGGAGCAACACGTGAAGACTCAACATGGGGGACACACAACAAGAAGTGTGTGGATGGGGGGGAAGCAATATGGAAGACCGGGAGAGAGAAAAACATACAGGCAAGAGAGAGAGCAACACGGAGCACAAGTGAGAGAAAGGCAAACAGGTGAGACCAACTTGGACCTGAGGGGAGAAGCACATGAGCAAGAAAGCAACGTGAGGAGACACTGAGACAAGCACATCGCGGAAGCAGGGGGAATAAAGCACCTGGGCGAGAGAGCAACATGTAGGGGGGAAGAGAAGTACATGAGGAAGTCAGTTGAAAACCACATGCAGTCTCGTGGAGTGCTTAACCAAGAAAAAAAGTAGTGCCTCAAAAGTGAGTAGTGGAAGGACACAAGTAAT
This sequence comes from Calotriton arnoldi, assembly GCA_963921515.1. Classification (NCBI taxonomy): domain Eukaryota; kingdom Metazoa; phylum Chordata; class Amphibia; order Caudata; family Salamandridae; genus Calotriton; species Calotriton arnoldi. The sequence continues at coordinate 1,283,518 of CAWUFW010001187.1, forward strand.
GTGGTTATGTTCCAGGGGAGAGACAAACACAAAAAACACAAATCTATCAAGTAATTAAATAAGAAGCAGGTAAATTTGAGTGATGCTCAAACCACCCAAAGATTAGTTATGGACAGCCTCTAAGATAATTGTGAGCTGACAATAAGTCTTTTCACAAACCAGACAGTGCAAGGCGCAGGACCTAAAATTTGTAATAAATAACATTTTTACTCTCTGTGGAAATGCATATACAATTTATGCTAATAAGTTATACAAAAATTAATATAACATGAACCAGAGCACTGGATCCAATTTATTTATGCTTTTCTTTTTGTTTTTTTAAGTGTAAACCAGAAAAAAAAAATAGCTTCAGTACAGCAGTATGGAACGGCACAATCATAAGGGAGGAGGAAGCAAACCGTACAAGCACCGAGTAATTATCCACTCTGACAATAGCATGAGAACAAGAGTTGAAACTTTGGTATCTAAATCAAATGTGGGCAGGGGAAAATGGGAGACACCCGTAAACAAGCAAAACAATAAAAGCAAATAAGGAGTAACAATCAATGTGGGAAGGGGAATTAGGGCTACCATGGAGCAAATACAAAACAAGAAGTGAATAAGAAGTAAATAAAAGTAATTGTCAATAGCAATAATTGCATGAGAACAGGGGTTGAAAATATAGGTAAGAGAAATATTAGTGAAATTGGAAAAGAGGAAACAGAGTAAAGCGATAGTCACTAAAGCAATATAATGCAAACTGCGAGACACAGTACCAAGGGTGAAGGAAGACAAGGTATACAAACAGTGCATAAGCAATGAAGTATCAAGAATGACAGTAATTGATAGCAGGAATGAACACACAGAGTGAACACATAGTAGCAGGTTAAAATACATGTGGTGAAAAAAAGCATATAGTAAAACAACCGTTTGCGAGGTCAATTATCTGGCATTGGCTGTCAGCTAATTGGCTTTGTAAATGATTGTTTTGTCATGATTTTTGTAAAACTTTATTTTTGACGAGCCGCCTGGTTCTCTGTAAAATAACAAATAAACATTGGCAAACAGCAACACTTATTTTGGCCTCACAAATCACACTTTGCCATTGTAGTCCCTGTTACTGAAGGGAACTATTTTGTGTGGAGGTTCTGTTTGTGAAATAGTGAATGCTACCACTCACAGTGAAGTTCACCAATGGCTCAAGTTGGCTGCCCCACTGCCACATGCTTTATGCTGTATGGGGCGTAAAGCAACTTTTAAAGACACAAAAGACCAGTGGATGAAGAGGGCTGGCTAAAAGACCCTATAGGTTAGTATATTGTATATATCATTTTAGTGAAATCAAAAGGTATTGTCTGCTGTCAGACCTAACAAGCAGTGGCAAGCAAAGCTAATAGCTCTCGTCTTGGCAAACTAGTGTGGTGGGTTATTTTAAAATATATATATTGCTAGCATATGCCACAAAAATAAAATAAAGAAAAAAAGGAGAACATGCTGATGCCTAACCGTTGTGGCCATAGGCTTGCAATAAAAAGGTTTTAAATTTAAAAACAAAATAAATAACATAATGTATATTTTCTCAATCTACCTTATTAATGTTTCTCCAAATATCATAATATAAGACATTATCAATGCAGCACATTTAAACTTCCCTTCCCCCCCCACCACTCACTTCCCCCTGACGCACGCTTCAGAATCTCATTAAATAAAGACATTGGGAAGGGTTATGAACTGTATCTCCAAATTAGAGTGAGAACTCCCATACATGACCCTTAGACACCGGTAAATACTTGTAAAGCTCTAAAATTGGGCAGTGAAAAGCAAACATTCTCTATACATAACATATACCGATTAATGGGCTACAAATTATTTAAAACGTTTTCCTAGTATACATGCTAGCAACTGCCACGGCTTATGGAACCAGTACGCTATTCCTGGAGGATCTTTGTTTTTCCAGGACACGGCTATTAACATCTTAGCTACTGGTATCATTTGCCATAAAAATGTCTGTCTGTTGCACCTATGTAATCCAATTTCGGGTCTGGCACCCACACTGGATGTTCAGCAATAAGATATCAACACCCTTTGATGTGGCTCAAGATTTCCTTCCAAAACCCTTTAAGCCTAATACACTCCACCATATATGCAATTCGGTACCCTTTGCCATTTCACACCTCGAGCAAGTATCTGGAGTTGAGAAGTATATATGGTGTCACATCTCCAGGATCAGCTACCAATGTATTATACCTTATATGCTGACTCTTGTGTATGAAATCCTTCTATATATCTTTGGGATTTTTCACCATAAAGTACTCTACTTGTCATCTGCTATTTCGCTGCTCAAACTCTTGGCCCATTTAGATTGGAAAACCATTTCTCTCTGTATGAACTATCGCTTTGTATTCAGTAGATGTGCGATACCATCTCCTTGGAGCCCAATTGTGTTCTACTGAACTTCTGTACCGGTGTCTGGTCCCTTGTGGTTGCTTCCTTATTCATCTGGTGTAGTACTCAATGTTGAAACCTTGCACTTAGAATAATGTATATAACTTCTTCATTCCAGACTTGCTCATTCCTCTAATGTTTTATCTGTCCCTTGCATGAAGAGTCTCCCTGTCTCCAATATTTAAATTTGTCTTCCAAGAAGGAGAGTGAGAAATGAATATTGCACTAATGTGTTTAGTGACGGGAACAATGTTGATCCACTGCTTTCTTCTCCGCCGCATTACTCAGTCCCACACTTCCAGGACTGCCTGAACCAGTGTTGCTATACATGCATTCTGTGGCCATTGATGTTATGCCAACCATGCCAAGTCCCACAGAGGACTTGCACGATCCTTTATAAGCCATTTCTTTTTTGACTCTGGAGGAAAGTCATCCTTTTTGCCCTGATTACCCCCTTTTTTCACTGATGCTGGTGGTTACTGACTCTGAAAGTGCCCTAAGCTCTGCTAACCAGGATCAGAGCCAGTGCTCTGTCCTCTAAAGGTATATGGTAATTGGTATAATTCTAACTGGCAAAGACAATCTACCTCTATGTCCTTAGTCTATGGTAGGGCATGTAGGTTTAGAGACCCCAGTGGATTTAATGCACTTATGTGTGCACTGCTGTGGTGTCTGGTGTCATTTTAAAGCTAAGGCTGCCTTGCAGGCTGGTTTTAGAATAAAACTATGTCCAAATTCGACTTTGGAATTAAAATTACTTCCAAAGTCGAAAACTACCTTTTTTTACTTATAGGTCACCCCTAAGGTCTGCCATAGGTGCTCAAAGGGTAGGGTGCATAGTTATGAAAAGCAGGGACAATATAAAAGATGTTTTATATGCCCTGGTAAGAAAAAAACAGCCAAAGTTGTTTTCCCCATTGTAGTGCTGCTAGCCTTGTAGGCTAGCATGGGGAAGGCTTTATTAAACTTAATAAAGTCTATCTTTGCTTTGGTGCTAGCTAGCAATGTCATTAAAAGTATCAAATGTACGGTCACATTAAATCCAACAACGTGCCAAAGTTAGATTTAATGTAACTATTTAAGAAAAGTAGTTTTAGAACTTACTATCCTAAAGTTACCTAAAGCAGCCCTGTAGCAGCCTCTTCTGATTGGCCATCTGTTGACAGCCTGAGCCAAGCTTCTCCCTGAGGAGGTGTGAAGAGGCCTGGGGGTGAAACAATACAGCCATTATTAGTAGGAGATTTACTTCCTGGAGAAGCCAGGAAGAGGAAGGGGGCTAGGGAGATAAGCTGAACTTCAAAGTCAGGAGTACAGATGTCATAGGACCCAGGCCAACCCACAATTCATTGATCCTCAGCCAGATAGTACCCCCCCAATTAGATTAGGAGAGGGGCTGGAATGGGAGTAAAGTCAGATGTTAGCCACACCTATGGGTTGTGTTACACAGGCACACACACACCAAAGAGAGATTTTCTCCATTTTGACAGTGCATTCTGGGTCACAAATATGCCAAACGTCTCAGGAAGTGGTCATAGCAGAGGAAGGTAATTTTACCTCTATTGGTTGAGGTGCCCCCCCCTTGCCAGACCAGAATGGAGGATAAATTTGGGAGAGCTGCAGGAGCTCCTTAGAACACTGCCTGGAACAATCGAAGAAGGACTGACCTGCTGGACTCTTAGACGGCACCACAGAATGCTCGCACTCAGAAAGACTGCACCTGCTGCACTCACAGGGCTCCACAAAGAAAGAACTGTGCCTGACTCCAAAGAAAAGGAGTGGACTACCTGATCAGCAACAGGTACAAAAGAGCTGGAAGAAGTCGCCTTCCTAGCCAAAGAGAGTATTACCCCAGCTGACCAGTTGCAACTGGATTTTTCCTGGACTGTGAATTGTAGGAAATGGAGTCCTAGCCACCAAGAGGCAATCCAGAGTCTCCGAACCCTTGGCTGGTACCACCAGACCTGTGTTTTTCCCAAAGGAATCAACAAGAAGCAAGATCTGAAAGTTTGGAAACTTTCTGCAAAGTTTTGCATAAAAGCTCCATGAGGAGACCGGCTCGACGTTGAGAGTCAAACCTCTGTTGTCGACTCATGAATCAGCCTGACCGCGCTAGTTTGTCCCGCTGAAAGCTCTGGAGTTCCTTTCTGTCGAGGACATAGACTACCAGAGGCTCACTGAGGCATTGCGCTGCAGCAGGTCGCTGTCCTCGAATTGAACTTCGGATCCGAGAAGCTCGAGGACCCTCCGACGAGCCTGTGGACGAGATAAAAGCCCCAAGTAAAAGATTAAGTCCGAAGGTAAACTTTTGATCAGTACGTAGCACTCAGCCTATCCGATCCGCGCTTCATTGCGATTGGCCTATAACTTTAACTTCGTCCCGGTCCAGCGCGACCAGATAGCCACAAGTGGTGCTTTAAGCTTTTTGGTGCTAGAATGCCCATTTTTTATTTAATCTTTAAAAATTCATATCTCCTGTTCCCTACATTGGACTTTTGTCATTTTAGTTTTGCCTTAAAGATAGAGACATTCTCTATTTTCATAAATTGGTGTTGGATTTTTAGTGTGTTGTGTGTTTTACTTATTTATTGTTTTGTTGATAATAAATGCTTTACACATACCTGTCGCCTAAATTAAGCCTGACTGCCTAATTTGCTAATCTACCAAGGGCTGAGCAAGGATTAATTTATTGCGACTTGACTGGACCTATTAGTAATTACAGTATTATTACTAGCTGAAGGTGACTACCCTCGCCTACTAATAATCCACTTTCCTACTGACTCCCTCACTGTCCATTTAGCCAGACCCCTTAGATGTCCAGCCCTGTAATATTTCAATATGTCTGCACATGTCACACCCCCGTTCTCCCTCAGAACCATGAGCAATCTGTTGTTGAACTTCCCCCTGCCGCTATGAAGGACATCAGTCTGCCGTGTAGAGCCTTCAGCTACCTACTTGGGATCAACACCAGAGGAGACTGGAAGACGTACAAGAGTATACTGAGAATGTTAATTTTTATTCCATTTATTCAGTCAAGACAGAAATACTGAATGGCATCTCCACAATGTCTTCCCTTATCTGCTTTTGGATCTTTTACTAATTCATTTCACACCACCCACCAGTCTGTTTGCTAATTGATTGCCCAGGCATCAAATTGAGCCCAGCGAAAGGGACAGGGAAGTAGCAATCTGATTATCCCTGATTATTCATCCCTTAGTCAAGTAAATAATCAGTCTCTCTTAGTTTAGTTTGTTAATTTTAAACTCCAATACCATTTAAAATGTGTCTAGTGCATATAGCATTACTGGAGTCTATAAGCATGAGTAGAACATCATCCACAAAAGGGCAAACCTTGTTTTCTACCTAAGAGGATCACCTAATCCCCCTTCACACAAGCCAATGGTTCCCTGCCTTGTACCTCTCTGTAAGACAAAGCAAGTCCTGCCCCCAGGGCCTCATATCACAACATTAACCATCCCTTCATTTCGGGGCCTATTCCGGTTCCATATAATACTATCTTGGGAAATTTCAACTAACTTGGTCAAATGTCTTGTCAGCAGCTAAACTGAGCAAGACTGACTCGTTTCTTATTAGCTATCCCCAACAAGTATGCTACCCGCTGCACATTAATCACCGCCCTAACTTTTCTTTAATGAAACCCACCTGATCTGTGTCTATAAGATAAGTTAGCATGCTTTCCATTCTTTTCACAAGGATATTAGTAAAGATCTTAGTGTCTATATTTAGTAGCACTCAGGATTGTGGAATTCCTATAACTGCGCACCCAGAACATATTGTTTGGGGTTAAGGACAACAGGTTTTCATGTTTATTTCGTCCTTGGGACAAATAGGTCCAACTCCCTGCAGCAAAAACCCTTTGGCCACCACTTTACCAAATCACATTATGGATCTGGGATGGGCATTGTCTGCAGTTAAGGTAAAATTTGAATCCATAGGTTAATGTTGTTCGAACTTGTATTTATGGTTCATTAATGCAAAACCTGTATTATTAGGATGAGCGATCCTTGATTTAACTCAGACTGCACTGATAGTGGTTCCAGTATAAAAATGTGTGCACACGTTTGGAAACTTTAACAATATGAGGCTACCTATAATGTTCGCAGAATGCTCTCTGATTAGATTCTTTGCCTTCAAAATAAAATGTATGCAAGAAAGGAAAAGTTTTGCCAAACTACAGTGAAATTTTAGGTACCATTTCTTTGAAGCATAATTCAGTAAAATCTGTTGATATTTGCTAGCATTTCCAAAAATAATCATAATGGAAAACCAGTGTAACCAGTTTCAACAAGATTATGGGAAACATGAAAATAAACAAGCATTGGCAAAGCCAATAGGTCTGACATTGGTGATCAGCCTTTTTTTTTTTAATAACAGATTTTATTTGTCAAGTATCAAATATAATGCAGAGCTCTGTACCCAGCCTTTTGGTTTTGTCAATGCGTGTCTTGTTTTGTCATTGCTTTTGTAAAACTTTATTGTTGTGGGAGATGCCAAGCCCTCACCATTATAACAAACATTGGTAAGAATAGTTTTTGGTCTCAAAAAGCACACATTGTCACAGTATTCCATGGTACTGAAGAAAACTACTTTGTGTGCCGGTATGCTCCTTGTGAAAGAGCAGAATGCTGTCACTCACAGCAAATCCAGTTGCTTGATAGATAGATAGATAGATAGATAGATAAAAGATGGATAGATAGATACCAGCGGCTTATGTGCACCATTTTTCACCCATCACTTCAATTTTAACATTAAAATCGTTGCACTTGGCACTGTGGCACGTACACCCATGCTTAATTTTGGTTCTACTGAACCATTAGTGCATGACCCCGATTCAACTATATAATGATGGTTGATTATCTTACTTTTTAGATCATGTATAACCCCTCTCCCTTTTCCTCCCTCTTCTCCCTTCCCTTTCTTCCTTTCTCCTATTTATTAACAGGCAATTTCTCAGGCATAATCCTTGTGTCCTGATGATGATCCCCCTACCTTAGCAGGGATCCAAAACGTCATCGACTTGAGTGTCTTGACTTTACTTGTTTATTTTGTATTCTTTATGAGCAAACATACTTTGCAAATGTGGCTCATTGATTGTTTATGTAGTTTTTAGCCACACAAATGTTCATATTCCACACCATAGTAGCAGGTATCAGACTCATCAAAACACTAGTCAACAATTCTTTCTATTTTATTCTATTCCATTCTGTGTGGCTTCACAGAGTGTGTGGCTACCCGTGGGCATACCAGCACTAGTAGTGCAACATAGACAAAACCAGAATGTTCTAGAAGGGTTTGTTTTCAAACAGCCAGGTTTTTAGAAGTTTTTGAAATGACGATTCTTTGTCGACTGTCAAGCAATGTGTGGGGGAGGGCATTCCATAGTTTGGCACATTGTGACCAAAGGACCGCCCCCCACATTCTGATGGTGGGAACCACAACCCATCGGGCATTGGTGGATCAAAGAGTTCTACTCACGGTATAGGGAGGAATCAGAGGTCAAGGAATAGAAGGGCCGTTAGATGTGCTTATCTTGTCGTATTCTTTCCTCCATTTCCTTTCGGCTTTTTTACACTCTTCCTTTAGTGTCCATAGGTGGTGAGTGTACCAGGGGGCGTATTTGTCTTTGGCACATCTAGTTTGGGATTTTATGGGGATAACTTGATCAAGCGAATGTTTGATCCACTGTGAGACTTTAACATTTACAGCTAAGGGGTCCATGCCCAGGTCGGGTCTCGTAGTATTATGGGTATGTTTCTATTTTTTGTTGTTTAATTTTGACCAGCTGCAGTCTCTCCAGGTGATTGGTCTAGGGGTTGGGGTGAGCATGGAGTGTTCAGGACCATGGGAATCATGAAATGGTAAGACCATATTACAGGGAGCGGAGCCAGCACGTTTAGAAGGGGGCCATTAATAAAAATGGAGTCAAGCAAGTGGCCATTTTCATGAGTGGGAACAGATACCATTGGGTAAAGTTGGATGTTGGAAAGATCTTGCAGGAGCCCGGAGGCTTGTGTGCGTGCGGGCTCTTCCAGGTGGATATTAAGATCTCCGAATATGGTGAAGTTAGGTTTTTTGCTTGCCAGATTGGCAATCGCATTGGTAAGAGCCTGGATACAATGGCTGCTCCTGCCAGGGGGCCAGTAGACAAGTGCCCGTGAGAAGGTGAATGTGGGGGACACTGAAATGACGAAGGTAATGCTTTCGCAGTCGGGGAGCTGAAGGGGTTCATGGAAGCATCTAAAGGCTTCCTTAAGTATTATAGCTATCTCCCGGCCCTTCTTGTTATCCCGGTCTTTCGGAGATATGTAGAAGTCAGAGGGCAAGGCCTGAGGGAAGTTGGGCCTTGACTCCACTTGGAGCTGGATTTCCATTAGAAGACCACTTACGTTTTTTCCTTCTCTAGAAAGGATAAGAGTTCCAACGTGTGGTGCAGTAGGGGTCTACAATTGATCATGAACATATGCCACCTGGACATGGCGATATTGGTAGTCTTTGGGACCGCGGTCACATGGGAGGGGCGTATAGCAATTCTTACATAGCAGTTCGCCTTTGGACAGATCAACTGAGTGTAGACAATAATCATTGATGTAACCCCGAAAAGCTAGTAATTGTGACGAGGAGTATATTCATTTACTTGGGTGAGTTGAAGCAGGGTTCCTGGCATGTGGATGGGCACGGACTGGCTTGCCTTAGGTGCGCCTGTGCACTTGGCTTTATTATATAGTGCCGGCCGAGAAAGACTGGAGCGCCGACCAAGATGGCGTCGTTGGATGGCAAGCCACTCTCGCACACGTGCCTGTGCCATCCCACAGATATGACCTCCACCGAGCCACTCACTATAGTTGCGCTGCTAGGTGATAAAGTTTGAGATCAGGAGCCGCTAGGCCACCCTCTGTCACCTGTAAGCACAACTTCCAGAGCGCCATGCAGCGGCACAAAGTGCCCCAATACAATGTCAGTAGTGTACCATTGAGTTCCCTATAGAACTTCGGGGGGAGCTCCTACAGGAAGGCAGAGAACAAGTAAAGGAGGCAGGCAGCACAATCATTTTAGAGATAACTATCCGGTCACTCACTGACAGTGGTAATGTAGTCCAGAAGGTCACTGAGCGTCGCAAACTGGCAATTGCGCGGCTGTAATTTCCTTCATTCAGTAAGTTTGTCGAGCCATAAATGGCTGCCCCCAAATATCAGATAGTGTGCCATTCCTACCACAGTGGCGGGGCAGTTGGGATATATCCGTCCCCGCAATATCACTCCAGAGGGGGTAGACACCGGACTTGTCCCAATTGACCTCCAGACCCGAATGGCAACCGAAGTCCATCAACGTGGCCACAGCTCCCCCGAGATCAGTCTCTTCCTCCCTCAACTATTGCTGCATATCATCTGCATATAAGGAGAGATACGTACAGTTAGAAGCAAGGAGCAGAACCCAATAGTGTAGTCCCCATCAGACCATGCGAGCAAAGGGCTCCATGGCCAAAGCGAATAAGAGTGGGGAAAGGAGACATCCCTGTCTGGTGTCCCGTTCCACCACAAAAGCCTCAGAGATCAGCGAGCCAGTGCGTATCTTAGCCAATGGGTTAGTGTATTGGAGCTTCGTCCATTTGACAAAGAGCTATCCAAAGCCATGCCAAAAAAGGTTGCATATACAAACTCCCAACAGAGCGAGTCCAATGCTTTCCTATTATCCACTGAGATGAACAGTCCATTCGCTGGCAACCACTCTTGCTGATTCAAGGCCAGGTGCAATTGCTGGATATTGGGCATGGTGCTTCGCTAGGAATGAAGCCCGTTTGGTCTGGGTGAACCAGGGTGTGCATATGGTTGAGTAGACCAGTTGCCAATATTTTGCTCAAAATCTTATAATCAGTATTGAGCATTGAGAGGGGGTGATAGGAGGCAAGGAGGAGCGGGTCCTTTCCTTTCTTTAGAAGAGATATAATAGTGGCCTCATGTAGCAAGGACGGAAGCACATCCAGCTACCGGGAGTCATTAAAGAATGCTACTAGTCTAGGGACAAGGTCCAAAGCATATGCGGCGTAGAATTTTATCAGCAGCCCATCCAACCCAGGTACCTTCCCTTTCACCATTCCCTAATAGTGCCCCTTACTTGCTGCTCAGTAACATCCGCACCCAATCAATCTGCCACTGCAGAATCCAGGGTCACTGGGGAGGGGGCTACTATGTAATCTAACATATCTGCCTCATTACCCCTACTCCCCGCTGAGTACCAATCCCAATAGTATTGGAGAAACGCTTTGGTAATCCCCTGTTGTGTAACAACGTCTTGTCCCACTTGGAGGATGGTATGCCCTGACCTTCATCCCAAAAGAGCCACGCAAACATTCTACCCGATTTATCATCCTGACGTGTATCCTGGCCACATAAGCTCTGTAATCAAAGTGGCGCAGGCATTCAACCAGGGCAAACAGTTTATCTGTTTCCTCAAGCATGCACCCCCTACCTTCCGGGGGTCTCCTCCAGCTCACGGAAAAGACCATCAATCACCGCCTCCTGCCTCTGGATATCAGAGAGCAACTGGGTTCACACACCCAATCTGATAGAGACATCTAGCCGCAGATTCCTTAACTTAGAATATCCCCAGGCGTCATACTGGATCCAGAGAATTTTTTGCAGCAGCACCTCTGCGCGCCGGGGGGCGGCGCCGCATGGCTCCGCCCTGACGTCGTCCACGGACATGACGTCAGTGGAGTCATATAAGTCCCTCCCGGCGCGCTGAGGTCAGTTTCCTTCTTTTCCGCGTCCCAACGCGGATCCAGGAGTAAGCGGTTCCTCTGGCCTGTTGTTTCAGGCCTTCTCGACGCCTTCGGCGTCAGGGAACGGTGTGCGATGCCTTCGGGTTTCAAGGCGTGTGAGACCTGTACGCGGCAGATGTCAGCGACGGATCCGCACGCGATCTGTATGTGGTGCCTGGGAGAGCACCACGACTCCGAGGAATGCGACGCCTGCTGGCAGATGAAGCCGAAGTCCCTGCGGGAGCACCGGATGAAGTTGTTGACCGCCCGGATGTCCCGCTCAGAGCCTTCGCGCCGCCGATCTCCATCTCGAGCTGGGGCTCCTGTTTGGGTCCAGTCACGGAGTCATTCCCGCGGACGTCGTTCGCCTGCCGCAGGTAAGCACAAGTCACGGAGGTCGTCAACCTCACATAAACGTGACGACGGGGCCCGCTGCTCCCGGTCCTTACCGGGCGCGGGCACCCAGGAGTCGGTCCCCTTATACCCACCCTTTCCTGGTGTTGGGGTGATTCGGGCCCAGATGGAAGCGTATTCCAAGGCTCTTCACTCCATCTTTGGGTCACCCCCTCTCCCTGGCGCGCCCTCGGGCCCCACAGAGGGGGTAGGGACTCAGGTCGGGTCCTCGCCGGCGGGTTCGCCCTCGTCGCCGGCCAGGTGCCTTGACTCCGGTTCCGGAGTCGCTGCGACGTCGGGACACGGCCCGCAGGGGCATCCCAGTCAGACGTCGAGCCCTTCCGCCCCATCTTCGCATAGTCCTTTGGGGCTCCCTGCGCCGACGTCGGATGCAGCTGCAGCACGGAGCTCAACTCCTTGTCGACATTCTTCCTCCCCGCAGGCCTCAGTCGAGGGCGAGTCGACGCCGGTCCGATGCCAGGCCGAGTCACCCTTGGTGATTGTCGGCGTCGATACGACGCCGGTGCCGGCGCTGGTCCCTGTTGTTCCTCTGTTCGAAGAGGATGAGGACCCGGAGCACCGAGGGTTGTTTCGACGCTCTCCGGCTCCGCTGCCCCCTGGCCCTTTGCTCGGCCTCCGGCTGCGGCGTCTCTCCTTTCTGTCCACTTGTCCCTTTGGTGCCATGTAGTGAGGCGATAAATTATGGCAGCAATCTCATTATATAAGAGCTCTGATATAGCCTCTCTGATTATGCCAGGGCTCATACCATATTAGTCTTTGAATACTTGCAATCCCCTTATGTTGCCACGTTGCCGCAGATCTACATACTGGGGCTGAAGGCTGAAACAATAGTTCCAGGGTTGGAATGCCCTTTTGAGTCTGTGCAAACCTACTAACTTGCATGTTTTAAAGTTTTCAACAACTCTTCTCTAATCTTTTCCCATACTGAGAAATGTTGGAAATTTACTCCTGACAATGGCAGACGTAAACCTTCCAGAGTTGGGAAAAAAGTGGTTGGAGGGTAAGTGAACTTGCAAACACTCAGATTTTCGCATGAGCAAATCTACACATGCATATTTGCTCATGCTAAAATGCAGTTGACAAATATTTTCTAGGAGTACTATTTCTTGTCCTACTTCTGTAAATTCTTGGGAATTTACTGAAAGCCATATAGCTGCACTTAATGCAAGGACATATACCATGGGTACACTTTTGAGACTTTCTTTAATAATTGGGCCCCTAATTTGGTCTGGCGTTGACCATTACCTTTTGCGTTTATTAAAATTCTGTCTCTCTCTCTCTGTATCGGCTGGCTTCACTATGAGAGACAGCATTCTGCTCTTTCACAAGAAGCATATCGGCATTCAAAGTAGTTTTGTTCAGTGCCAGTAACTACTGTGGCAGTGTGTGCTTTTTAAGACCAAAAACAATTTTTGCTTTTGCCAGTGTTTGTTATAACGGTGAGGGCCAGGCAGCTCCCACACCAATAAGGTTTTACAAAAACCATGCCAAAACAATTCACACATTGACAAAATTAAAAAGCTGACCACCAATTTCACCTACTGGCTTTGCCAATGCTTGTTTATTTTTGTTTCCCATAATCTTATTGAAACTGGTTACACTGATTTTCCATTATGAATATTTTGGGAAATACTAGCATACATCAACCCATGTTACTAAATGATGCTGCAAAGAAATGGTACCTGAAATCTTACAGTAGTTTAGCGAAATGTTTTTTTCCTGCTTTCATTTTTTTATGAACATTTTATTTTGAAAGCAAAGAATCATCAATCTTACTTTCAAGCTTCTGCAAATATTTGCATCAAATCAGAGAGCATTCTGGGAGCATTATACATAGCCTCATATTGCTAATCTTTGAAAACGTGTGTACACATTTTTATACTGAAGCCACGGTCAGTAGTGCAGTCAGAACTTACAACATTTATTTAGAGCGCTCACCCTAATGATAAAGGCTTTCAATTAATGAACCATAAATACAAGTTTGAACAGCATTAACATATGGACAAAAATATTACCTTAACTGCAGACAGTGCCCTTCCCTGATCCATAATGTGGTACTGCAGACTGGCAGCCAAAGGGTTTGTGCTGCAGGGGGTTGGGCCTACTTGTCCCTAGGACAAAATACACATGAAAACTTGTTGCCCTTGACCCCAAACAATATGTCCTTATAGGAATTCCACATCCCTGCCCTAGGGGACCCCCGGTACTTCCGGTAACAGCCTTTCAGGGTCTGCAAGCAAGCTAGTGCTGCTACCGACCACAGTTACAATTCTGCCCTCCTGCTGCTGATTCAAGCTCGAGCATGGGAAGGTAGAACAATAGGTTTCCTGTCGCAGGGAGGTGTGACCACCTCCCAGACAGGACTTAGTGTATTGGGCTGGGGGCGGGGGCTTTGCAGCGCCACCAGATTGTTTTCAAGGGCACATTTGGTGCTCTACTTGCATATTCCGGTTGGAGCCAGTTCAGAAATCCTTAGTTCCCGCTCTGGCGTGAAATTGGACAAAGGATAGGGGAGTATCCTCCTCTCTGTCCAGCCCCTCCTATGGGAGGAACCCCAGAGTCGTCCTGACCCTTTCCTTTGGGTACTTAAGGGCTCACCTGTGGGTGGGTCCTCAGATTCGTCGTGGGACCAGACTCAACCCTGAAACTATGTTGTCCTTCAATCATCTGGACACATGGAATTCGTTGGACTTTGACTGGAACCGAGACTGCATCAAGGAAGACTCCTGCTGCTTCTAGTCTCGCTGTTCTTTAAGTCTTCTGCATCGTCTGTGTCTGTGCTTCATCCAGGTGCTCCAGAAGACCTGTGGACATCAAGGACACCCGAAGAAATCTCCCTTGGAGTGAAGGAGTCACTCCCCTGCATCTGCAGGCACCACAACGAAGCTGACTGGTCTGCTGCTCCAGATGTCCCAGAGACATCCCGAGGCTCAGCAACACAGGTGGTGGTTCTGGGCTCCCTAAAGGTCTAACCTGTCTTCCCTGCAACTTGCAGGACAGTATCCCTCGTCAGGGATGCTGGGACCAAACCCCTGAGCTCCGCATTGACTTGCTATTGCCAAGGCTTGTTGGCTCTACATTCCAAAGATCTTCAGGCTACTAGAAGTTCCAGCCTCCAGCACCTTATTTCCTGAATTACAGAGTCCTCCCTGCATCTCCTGCATCATGGGCCTCCGACTTTGGAGAGCTGCTTGAGGTCCTCTTGCGACTCTTGTGCTTCCGACCTGTGGGTCATCTTGAGGGTCTTCCTTTGCTTCAGTGGGCTCCCCTTCTTCCTCGGGCCTGCTCTGACTCTCCTGCACTTGGTGAGTCCCTTGGACCTAGCTGGTTCCAACGTTTGCTCCTCTTCGCTTTCCACGCCAGTTGCGGCTACCAAGGCTTATTGGTGCTCCTGCCGAGCATTGACCATCTAGCCACCAACATCCGACGTGGGACAGGTCGTGCATGGCTCCTGGTCTTCCTCAGCATCGCCTGGTCCTCACACCTGCAGCAACAAGGTCAAAGTTGTCTCTTCTGAACCTCTCGACTTTGGTGGGTTTTGTGCTTCCGTGCCTCCTGGTCACCTCTGAGTGGCATAGATTCTGTCCCCTCTTCTTGCAGATTCTTCACTTCCAGGAATCTACCCTTTGATTTCACAGGTTTCCTTCCCAGTCTTCTCCAGAGGCATCTTCTTCAAAGTCTCCCATTGTCGTCTACGGCAGGTTCCAACATCACTTCACCCCTATTCACCCTGCTTCCCTGATGCAGGTAACCTGGTTCCTGGGGCATCCAATGGTGGGGTGGTTCTCCAACCTCTGTCTTCCAAAGAGTTTCTTGGGGGTCCTCCTGGAAGGGTCCTTCTTCTTTAAAACTGCAACTGCGACTTCTCCATTGACTTACATTGGGCACGCAGCTGTGTTTCCACTCTGCACACAGCCTCCATGGTGTTCCTGGGTAATTACCTTGGGTGGGTCCTTGTGTCCCCAGCTCCTCTGAGTCTTCTGGTCCAAGTCCATTCCTCTTTTGCAGTTCTCATTCCACTTTCTTAATATATGGTTTGGTCTCCCCTTGGACACCAGTGTATATTTGTGCTACTTATCTGATGATTTCAAAGTATTCTTGTGTATTATGTTGATATCTCCGGATAAGAGATATACCTATGTATTAGTGATTGTGTTGTAGAATAAATAGACTTATTTTTACATAAACACTGTGTGATTCCTTTTAATTTAAGTTACACTACTGATTAAAGTTGGTAAAAAAAAGCTGCTATACACTCCTTCAAGATAAGCCTGAAGGCTGCTCTCCACAGCTTCCACTTTGAGAGCTTTCTTATGGTTATAAGGTTTGTCTGGATTAGCGCAAGGTGCATCACTTAAATAAGTGTTCACTGTATACTAAGCCAGACTACTACACCAACCATCCAAGGGATCCAATACCAAGATGTAACGACCATCCAGGTCGATAACTGCCTTGTGCAAGTGAAAGGGAACCCCATGTCGTACCCAGATAAGGATGTCCCTCGAGAAAGTAGAGTAAGTGGTGGCGTAGAGTTGTCCCTGCCAGCACCCTCGAAGGGCCCGCCCCTCAGATTCTGTGAGATGTGTTTCTTGCAGGAACGCAATATGCACTCCCCTATGCTTCAAATCATCCACCGAGCCTGGGGTGACCTTCTGTAGTATGTTCTCCATCCCTGGCACAACCGAGTCCTCCGAGTCAGAAGCAGAGTCATGGTGTTCCGGTATGCTTGTTTAGAAGAGCCCTCACTATCTCCCATAGAGGTGGCGGTTTCTACTGCTCTCGTCCGTTCCACTGCCACCTGTGACTTATAGGGCCGGGATGTCCCCTTACGCTGAGATCTCGGCCTCCATGAGCGCAGGGACTGCCGCAGCTCCTGCAAGTCAGGCCGCACAGTGCCTTTGTCATATAGCTCAATCCAGCCCCCTGCCGCAGACGTGTCAGTGAAGAAGTGCACCTTGTCCTCAGTTTAGACTCTTAGTCGAGCAGGTAACCGCAAGGAATAGATCAGTACTAGGTCACTCAACTTCTTCTTCACCGCCAGAAACGATGCCCTTTATCTCTGAACCTGGAGCTTGAAGTCATGGTATAAAGAAACCTTGTCATTGTCCACTACAAAGACGCCATGTGCTCTAACCTGCTCCCTGTCCCTAAAGTGCAGGAGACGGGCATCTGAGAAATTTTCCGGGAGTCCTCTTGGACAAGGCCAAGTTCCGCTGAGATGGAGTCAATATTACCCATTAAACGTTCTCCAGAGGCATCTATCGCAGCCAGGAGTTTTCGAATAAACTGTTAATATATGACAGGTCACCAGCGCCCTGCTTGATCCACTCTTGGGGGCGCTTGTAGTTGCGTCCTCTTTGGTCCACTGTGTGCGCCCCATGATGACCCAGGCGAGGAAGGAGGGAGCGCCGAAGAAAAGATTTACTGAGCGCTAGCACATAACTGCACTTTTGGCTCAGTGCGCCCCACTAACAGTCTAATGGGGCTCCGAACAGGAGCAGCACAGGCCGCCAGCAAGGAACCCAGGCGACATCTCAGCAGTGGCAGGTCCATCACCACCAGCATCCTGGCCGTGCAACAGAGAGCAGGAGGGAGGGAGGCCACTAATTGTAGTACGATCTAGGACAACAGGTTGCTCACCAAGTTGTGCAAGCCCTTAAGATGGTGCAGAAGGGCAAAGTCAGTGATCCACCAGGCTGTGAACCACACATATGTGACAGGCATCCATCAGATATTGCAGTAGCCAGAGAGGGCTGCTTAGAACAGTATTAATATCCAGCTAATTAATCCCTGGGTGCCCCCGCACTGATTCAAATGAGGCAGAAGTCCCCGCACACCAATACTCATGCCCCCAAAAAATAGTGCACTCAGGGGCCGGTGCCCCAAACTGCGTAGCCCTTGCGCGGCAAGCAGGGCCGCCAACTTCACTGGTGCAAGTCAAACACCCTGCCGGGGGCAGTGGGCATCAAAGGCAGTGGCACGTCCCCAAGCCGTGTCCTCAAAGTCATGGAGGCTCAGAGACTCTCCACTCAGTACACCCCCAAGCTCAGGGGGAGGCGGTAATCAAACCGCCAAGTGCAGGCCAAGGCAGGCGACAGGTCAGCCACCACTAACAAAGCGGGTCCGCCATCTTGATGGCTGCCAGATTCTGGCTGCAACCGCCCTTCTCCGATGGCTGACTCTGTTGAAGTGTGCTGGAGGCTAGTGGGCTTCTGGGGGCTCCCCTGGGGTCACACCTGCCTGGGGGCTTCCTTTGTGGTAGATGGGGGCAGCCAGGGTCACCTGGGCAAAGTAGATTGCAACGCGTCCATCGCTAACAAAATGGGGCCACCATCTTGGTTGGCTCTGGGCTCCGGCGCAGTCTTCCTTGTCTGCTCACCGATCCCGTCTCGGTGCTCCAGGAGGCATCTGGAGGATCCCCCAGGAGCACAACCACCCAGGGGCTCCTTCCCGGCAGGAGCGAGCGTGTGCGGCGGATGGAAGTGGCTGGGGGTTCGCGGGCGGTGAGGAGCTCACTCCGTCCATGTCCTCAGGTCATGGCTGCTGGCTCTGCCCCCAGAAGCCAGGCGACTGTTGCTAAAGAATAAAAATGAGAGCTCAACCTCATATGAAGGGACATCAAAGAAAATAAAGTGTCATAGCAAAGAATCTGAGATGGAAAAGTCGGTAAGGAATGGAGTTTCTGGATCACCTCCTCAAAAAATGCCTTCCAAATCTACTTCAGTGCCTGTAACTCCCTATGAGGAATTATCATCTGGATAAATTCGATCGTTGACGAATTCACCGTCGACTGTCAAATCGTCGACGGGTGACACTTCAAAGAGGAAATTGTTGACGATATCGTCTGCCGCTGTAGCAGTGATGGCTGCATCATCTATGATACCAACGACGAGAATGATGACGACGATATCTTTATCTTTGTCCAGAAAGCCATCGAGAGCGATTGCATCAACAGGTACTTTGCCGTCTACTATGACGAAAGCAAAATCACAGTCATAGGCAGTTCTGAAGAAAACAATTGTCTCCTTGTTGACGGCACTGCACAAAAGGAGACCGTTTTCGTTACTGCAGAAGTGATTCCAGTGACTTTATACCTGGATTATACATCTCCCGGTAAGGTGTCACCACTGCCTCCTGTACGTCTTCTGGAAATGGAAGACTCTGGTAATTAAGGACAATTTGGGCCAGCCTATAGTCCCACGCATCTTCAAGTGAAATGCCAGGATACTGATGATGACGAACCTGGAAAAGACAATTCTACCTTCATTGAAGAAGATTACTCATTTCTGGATAGGCAGCGATATACCTTGCATCACTATGACTCTTTACAGGAGCACTATCCATTTGATGAACCATATGAGGAACAACATGACTGTTCCTGTGTCCATTACATTGGTAACAGATTTTGTTGCACATGTTAAATGATTATTACAAGAGGTTTCCTGAGGCTAATGCACCGCACAACATACTCTGGTGCGTTCTGATACTCCAGGTGTTACATCGCTTCCTAAAAGTTCATTGGGCTTGCAAGCACAAAAGGAGAGATGATTATATTGAAAGTGATGCGGATGACCAGGGAGAGATTCCACAGGATCAGTGTGGTTCCGGTCATGAGTGGCATGATTATGCTGCCCCTCTGTCTGTGTCTCCCACACCACCACCCACTAACTCTCCTCCAGAGGACATAGAAGGCTTTCATAAACTCTTACAATGGGCTTCCAGGCGTTTCGACCTGCCTTTGCCAGTGAAGCAAACGGAATGTTTTCTGCACGACTTCAATGATTCAGCTAGAAAATCAGTTAGGTCAATTTCCATTGTTGTTCGCGTGGAAGGATTCAAACTTATGAAGAATCCTGCTTCTGTCTCAGCAGTTATTCCTCAGATGGATAAAAAATATCAAGTACAGGATAATTTGCCTGCATGTTTGATAGACCACCCATGTCCAGGTTCAGAGTTGATGTAGACAGCCCAAAAGAAGGTCCAGAAATCCTTCTACCCTGTGTTCGGTGCCGCCGGACAAAGAAGGCTGACGTCTGGATAACATTGGTAAGTGGTTTTCAGTGTTGGCAGCAACATCCATCGGAGCATCTAATGCGTTGACTATATTAGGAAGCTATGATAGGCAAATGAGGTTGGATATAGCAGCCTTCCTAGAATTTCTGCCAGAACATAAAATAAAGGAAGCTTAAGAGATATTACAGGAAGGTGAGAAGGCTTCATCAAAAATAATAGATACCGCGATGGATGTTTCCTCAGCAGCTTTCAGACAGATGGTGGGTGCGGCAGTTTTACGCCGACAAGGATGGCTGAAGGCCACTGCGTTTCTTTCAGAAGTGCAAGTCAAAATATTAGACATGCCTTTTGATGGGGAAAACCTTCTTAGAAAGCACGTTGATGATACCCTCCAGTCTATTAAGGCAGACACTGACACAGCACTTCCTTTGGGAAAATTACAACAGCATCATTTTCAGCCCTTTCGCCGAGGCAGAGAAAGAGGCCAATTTACGCCCAGAGCTCCTTACCAAACTTATAGATACCAACCCTATCCTCAATTTCAACAAAGCTATCGTCCACTATATGCCTTGCAACAATAATACAGAAAGACTCCAGCAGCATACTCACGACAGCCTGCTCGTAGATGACCTACAGCTGGGGAAAAGGCCACGAGGCCTCCAGGTGTCAGTGACAATTTGCAGGCACTAATCACCTCAGTCTCTTGACAGCAACATCTGAACAAAAACCTTTCCAGCTATCACAATCGCTAGAATGTCATCTCTTCAGACAAAGGGTGTTAGATATGAAACAGCACGGTCACTTCCTAGAATTTGTTCAAAAGCCTACCAGATACCCTCCTCGCAAGAGGTCTCATCAAAATATAGCTCTATTAAAAAAGGAAATTCTATTGCTTGTCTCCAAGGGTGCAATAGAGGAAGTTCAACTCAGAAATCAGAACAAGGGCTTTTTCACCAACTTCTTTCTCATCAAGAAAAAGTTGGGAAATGGAGACAAGTTATGGATCTAAGACTTTCAAACAAATACATAAAGAAACAGCCTTTCAGAATGCTGTAATTACAGGAGATTTTACATCTACTAAACTCGGGACATGACGTTATTAGATCTCGTGGCTGCATACTTCCACATCCCCATATATGTAAAGCATCAGAAGTACTAAAGGTTCGAAGTGGCAGGGTGCCATTACCAAAAAGTTCTTCTCTTGGACTCCGATCGGCTCCCAGACTTTTCACAAAATGCCTGGTGCCAGTGGTGGCATTCTTGAGAAGAAACAGTAATCCGGTATTCCCAAACCTGAACGACTAGCATATCAAAGGCCCCTCATTCCGCTCAGCAAAAAGATCTACTTCAGCCTGACTTCGCTTGTTCAAATCTTTAGGTCTCAAATTAAACAGATTAAAGTCTTTCTTAACGCCATCTAGGTCATCAGTTTTCCTGGAAGCAATTCTGGATACAGAAGCTTCCAAAGCTTATCCAACAAAAGAGAGAATTCAACATATATATTGGCATTAATAACGTTCGTATAAAAAATAAAGTTCACTTCTGTTCGGACTTTCAAAACAATGTTGAGAATGATGTCTTCTTGCATTCTGTTCAACCCAAATTGCTGACTCATGATGAGACCGTTGCAGAAACAATTGGATGCGCACTGGACTCAGACCCTAGAAACATTCAAAGACATACTCAACATTACACTAACTATGAGGCTAGTGATGGCATAACAGGGAAGAGAAGAAAATATCTCTGTGGGCCTGCCATTCATCCCTGCTCATCCTCACTTTATAATGTTGATAGACACTTCCCTGGAGGGTTGAGGGGGGGGCTCATCTTCAAGACCTAGAAATTCATGGCAAATGGTCTTCTCGAAAGCACATCAACCTCCTAGATTTGAAGGCACTTTTCTTAGATCTCCAATCCTTTCTTCTCCAGAATATGCAACTGCACTGTCTTGGTATGAACAGACAATACCGAAACCATGTTCTCTCTCAATAAACAGGGAGGAACGAAATCAAAGATGTTCTACGCAAGCCTAAAACATCTGGAGATGGTTGCTTCTTCACAACATTTCCTTACAAGTGGAACACGTTCCAGGAGTGTAAAGCAAATGAGCAGATTCCCTGAGCAGAACTTTAAAACAGTGTCACGAATGGGAATTAAATCATCAACAGTTATTATTAATTTTTCAACAATGGGGAACCCCAAATTTGGATCTCTTTGCAACTCTTCAGAACAAAAAATACAAGATGTTTGCAGGCAAATTTCTTCAGATAAAGTAATGGGGAACTGCATTTCTCTCAGCTTAGATAGGAATGTTCGCTTACACCGTCCCTCCTTTTCCTCTAATTCCCAAGGCTCTTAAAAAAATTAAACAAGAACTGTGCCGCCTCATTCTGATACCTCCAGTGTGGCCAAGACAATATTGATTCTCAGAACTTCTTGTCTTACCAGAATGTCCACATATTCAGCTCAAACCAACAATGAATATCATCTCTGTGAACAAAGGTCAGATCATTCATCCACAGATTCATTCGCTCAACTTATCAGCTTGGCTTCTTACGACAATTAATTTGTATCATTAAATACACCAGAGAAATGTAAGACAATTCTGGAGCAATCACAAGCAGATGCCATGAGTAAATCTTATAAGCGAAATGGAAGAGATTCTGTTATAGGTGTGCGTATAACGATCTACACCCCTTTAGATCTTCTCCAAAACGGATTCTACCTTACCTACTCTACTTGGCAAGCTCAGGTCTAGCTCATAATTTAATACAAATTAATTTGGCAGCTATATCAAGATTTCGTAGACAAAGTGGTAAAGTCTCTCTCTGCTCTAATATACTAATCAAGAAATTTATGAAGGGGCTCTTCAGAGTCTGTTCTCCGTTAAAGAGCCCTCCGGTGACCTGGCCGATAAGAAGTCCGCTTGAACCTGTTCATTATGTGGAATGGAAATATGTAGCATGGAAAATGGCCCTTCTCTTGGCTCTTACCTCAACTGAACGAATAAGTGAAAACCAAGCTTCTTTGGTTAATTAACCCTATTTACAATTTAAAGATGCCAGAGTGCTACTGAGAACTAATCCCCAATTCATTCCAAAGCTTCCAACTTCGTATCACTTCAATGAACCGATTGTTTTGATGACATTCTTCAAAAACCCTTTGACCACAGGTAAAAAATAATTGCATTCTTTGGACGTCAGGAGATGTTTAAAATTTTGTATAGAGAGAACAAAGTCTTTTTAAAGATCCGACCAACTAATGATAGCGTTTCCCCCATCTAGAAGTGGTTATGCTCTCTCACAGAGCAGTATAGCTCGATGGGTCTCTGCAGCCATTACCTTTTGCCATAATAAAGCAGGAAGGCCATTGACCGCAAAGGTTAAAGCACATTTCACAAGAAAAGTGACCACATCTATAGCCCTGTGTGCTGTTGTTTCTTTGCTGGACATTTGCAGAGCAGCAACATGGTCTAATGTCCATACCTTCACCAAGCATTATTGTTTGGATTCCTCTTGGAAAGCAGATGCTGCTGCTGGGCAAGCAGTCTTATGTCGCCTTTTTCAATAAAGTATAGAATTGTTGTTTGATATAAATGAAGTTATGCTTTATTAATTTTTTTAAGTTTTGTATTTAGAGAAAAAAATGTTAGTTTTATCCTGATAATTAGCATGTTAAGTATGGTCATTTACTACATCAGAGTCGTTTGCCATACCCACTGCCTCTCCTTTGGTTGGTACTGCTTACTAGTCAGATTCAATCATGTGAATCTCTCAAAGATTCAATACTGAAGAAAAAACAAGTTACTTACCCGTACACCGTGGTTCTCCAGTATTGATATCTTTCACAGATTCACATGTGACCCTCCCTCCTCCCCTTTGGGGCTCACCACTCCAAAGACCGCTTACATGCATATTGTACACTCATGCTTGAAATCTGAGGTATAGTGGCCCTGCAGGGGAAGAGTGCTTCAGAGGCTTTGATTCTGATTAGTTGAATGTTGGTTCTTATAAAACACTGTGAATTGCTTATCAGTGTCCCTTAAGTTCTTTATGGCTCTCAATGCTTCTCTATGGCGCTGCTTGTTATTATTACAGTAGGACTCCCACCATGACAACGGGGAAGATTCAAGCATGTGAATTTATGAAAGATATCAACACTAGAGAACCACAGTGTACAGGTATGGAACTTGTTTTTTTTACCTATAGCACTCTCGGAAACCTACCTAATTCTCCTTTTCCTTCATTGCCCATATACCTGCCAATGTTTTCACATGTCCTATGTGTGCTCTGGCCTTTTGAATACATAAACACTTATTGAGCAATGCATCCACTTTATTCCTCCTCTTATAAAAAGTGTGTTGTAGCTTCAGGAGGGTGAGCTCAGTTTTGTTGTTGCGTAGGACATTCAGTCTGAGAGCTGCTAGTCTGTGTCTGTTTCTGTCGGTGCTCCACTGCTTATTCACCCTTTCAAGTTCCTTTAAGTTACTCAGTTTTTCCTCAACCAATTTGCATTCTCACCTCACCCATTCTAAAATTGCGATGGTTAGCCCTCTTAATGTGTTCTTGAAGCAGTCCCAGTTATTTGAAGAGCACATATACAAGTACAAATTTACCCCGATGTATTCAGTTATTTCCTTATTCATGTCAACTTTTTTGCTTCTTTCTATGGGATGTATGGTCCCTCATATGTGAGCATCTTGAATGTTGTGGGTACTCTGAGGAAAGGGGTTGTATTATATGGTTGTATGATTGTGCAACCTCACCATGTAATATACTTACCAACCCCTTTAGGACCCTTAGATTTTGTTTGTCAAACCTTCAGCTCAACCCTGGGTAGCTGTGGCTCTGAGCAGCAACGCTTACACAAAGGAACAAGTGTAAAGCATTGAAACAGCACCAAAACAATTGAAGAAGACATCAACAAGACACCAAAGAAATCCGACACCAATTATTAAAAATATACAGTATTTTTATGTATTTTTGGACACCACAACGAAAAGTATCTACAGGAGCATTTCAGAGATATAGAAAATCAAGTATAGTAAATCAAAGCATTTCACTCAACCTTGAACAAGCATTGGCAAATTCAACAAATTTTACACTTAAAAACATTTTCACTAAATGTTTGGGCTAGCTGTAATGCCGTCTCTTGGAGTCACTTTAAGTGATCTACTCCAGGAGGGAGCCAGTCAGGGGGACCAGTAAGGTCCTCAGAAACAGTTACCTCAACAGGTGAAGCAGTCTTCAGTCAGTTCCAGGCTCTTTTATCCTTTGTAGGGCTTCCCTATGGAAGTGGTCCTGATGCAAGGGATGAAGGATGCTCAAAGGATGCTGTGGATGCAATGCGGTCGACAGGGGTCTTGCTGCGACTACTCCTCGGTCCACAAAGGGGGTGAGGCAGCCCTGCTCACAGGGTCGACGTCCCTTAAAGTCCTCTTGGTGCTGGCAGAAGTCCACTCATCACTGGACTACTGGTTGCCCAGTATCGCAGTCAGAGGCCACTCCTTCCTGGGCCACTTACTTCTCCTCTGGGGGTCCCAGCAGCAATTTGATGACACTACCGGGCTTAGCGAAATTGGGTGCAGCTTTGTGCATCTAGTTGTGGTCCCTGGTGCTGCATGGCAGCAGTTGGCAGCAGATTGAAGACTTTGGGCTACCAACTTGCCCCAGCAGGCTTCTCAGCTGTTGTGTCCCTGTGCTGGGAACAGGGAGTCTAGCTCACTGACCCTTGGAGTCTCTTGGCTTTGGCTGGGCTCTGGAGACGACTTCTCCTCGAGCCGGACACAGCAGGCACAGTCCCTGTCTATTGCTAGCCACCAGGTTCAGCAGGTACCCTCCATGCTGATGCAGCCTCTCTTTGCCGGTTCCACGGTGTAGCAGAGCAGTCCTTCTTCAGTCCTCCTTCCAGTCTTGTGGAGATCTGACTTTGGGGTGCCAGTGGTGCCCTACTTATGTGCAGAATATGCCCTCAGGGCAGAATGCGGTTTGTAGCCAATGGGCTACCTTGTTCTCTCACACCTGATTACCACTTCCTGTGAAGTGTGGCATCTGGACATTCCAGGATGCACCATTCTGCACACTTCCAATATGGCAGGACCCTACTTGCGGCATATGGAGCTCCCTAGCCCAAACCAGAGGTGTGGCTACCACGGGGGCTACACGCCCCTGGTATACCGTTTTGGCAACTGGGTTCTCCTGTCCTGTCCCAAGTGCCAGCCTGTCTGCCTGAACAATGGTGCAGCCCTTCTCCCAAGTGTTACGCATTTGCCCTTCAAAGGTGGCTTCTCATTTGAAGCTCGTCTTCTGGGCAAACACCCGTGTGGCTTCCTGCAGGAGGGTTATGACACCTCCTTCCAGAGCACGCCCCTATTGTAACATTTCTTGGGAGTTGTTAGCATGTCGACCCAGGAGGGCAAAAAGCTGCCTCCGTAACATGACCCTGTATGCAACTAGTATGAGCCCAGGGTACTAAAGGCAACAAAGTGGAAACCTTACTAAAGTTGCACACTGCAATTTGTTACATTCCTTCTGACCTGGCAATCAAGTCAGGTTTAATGTAAAGAGTTGTTTGATACCTTGGAAGATCCACTTTGGCTGCACTGTTTCAGAGTTAGCACGGCTGAGGTGACAGCTTGTAACTCTGTACTCACCAATTGGGCGACCAAGCTGTTCCACAGTAAAAATGAGTTTCTGTTTTACTTTCATAACATGTGAAATTACATGTTCTGCCTGTGGGATATGTTGCACCCTGCTTCAGGACTTGATAGGCCTGCCATAGGGGTGACTTATACATATACCAGGGGAAAATATGGCTTTGCCATTACATTAAATGGCAAAGTCGGACTAGCAGTTTAAACTGCTCTTCAAACCTGCAGGTGGCAGGCTGAGAGCCTCGTTTTACTCGTGTACCACCCAGGGTGGCACAACCAGTGCTGCAATCCCTGGGGAGTCCCTCTAGTTTACATGCCCTGGGTACCATTTGCACAGGCACTGAGGTCTGGTAAGCAGGCCTCAGTGCACTTTCAAAGTCGAAAAACCAGCAGTGTCAGTCCAAAAATTGAGGAGGTGACCATACAAAAAGAGATATTTCCTTATAGATACTATAAGTGAGGCTATATGCCATATAAACCAACATCTCAATGCAAACAGTATTATGTTCATCACTGAACCCTGTAAAAAAATTAACACCCACAACCTACAAGTATCGGTGGCCAACATAGTCCAGTCAAATAGTACTCTTTTGCACATAAACAGAGAGGTGGAGCATAGGCCAACGTATGTCCCCCCAGAGTATCCAGGAGTTCTTACCAATAAAGGTGGAATACCGAGGAACCTTGAGGTATTTTTAGTAAGTCTGGAACCCACCCTGTCCAGCAGTTTTTGGTCTAAGAACGCCCTCCTTTCTTTAAGTCTTCGAGGAGGTTGAGTTTGCCCTGGTGGCATTGACCTCCCAAGGTGGGGAGAGGATGCTGATGATGAAGCCTGACATTATTATGTATGTGAGGGTTCCTCTTCCATAAAGGATGACTCCTCGTAAGCGTGCAGAAGTCATGTGAAGTCCAAACTCTGGATTCCTGATTGTTTCTGTAAGATTACGAAACAATGTATGTTCTATCTTTCTTTTTTTGTTTCTAGCACTGCCGTACTCATTTTTGTGTTTTCATCAGTTAAATAGTACTACTAACTCCAAAACAATGTAAAACATTAAGAAATGAGGGATTACAGGGATCACTCTCTCACCTTTGCCTAACTTGTTACCTGTGTGCAAAGCAGTCACACCAAGTTGTGGTTGGCTAAATGCATCTTAATATCATCAGTACCTTTTATCCTTGTAACTAGTTTTCTCTTGTGTCTTTCTTTTTGTTTCCACTCCCCATGTCCCCTTCATCCCCCCGAACCATTGTGTCTGCGCAAGCCATGACTCATCTCCCCCGAGGGAAATGACCTCAGTTAAATGGCAGTCGTCTACACAACTGGTTGAGGCACTAATGAGGTTTCTGCCTACTTGGACCTCTCTCCTCCAGACTACTTATCCTGAAAAAACCTCTTAGTCCTGGCTCCTGCTTTATCTAGGCCACTCTCTTTACTTGCAGAACTACACATTTTCGATCCCTTGGCTGGAGGGTATGCAGCATCAGGATTCACCATTCGTAGACCCTGTTTGTTGCACTGCAGCTTCTCAGCCATCTGGGCTTCCAGGGTCCATGGTATCACCTATCTGAGAGTTTGCAGCTGCCTTTTAAAGCTACTCCATCCTACCCCATAATATGGCCTTTTGTTTTTGTTATCTGATAGAGACATCTAGCCGCAGATTCCTTAACTTAGAATATCCCCAGGCATCAGACTGGATCCGGAAAACTTTTTCCCCAGCAGTACCTCTGCACGTGGGGGGCGGCGTCGTCCGGCTCCGTCCTGACGTCGTCCACTTAAGTGACGTCAATGGAGCCATATAAGTCCCCCTCGGCGAGCTGACATCAGTTTTCTTCTTTCCCGCGTCCCAACTCAGATCCGGGAGAAGTGGTTCCTCTGGCCTGTTTTGGTTTCAGGCCCTCACAACGCCCTTTCGCATCTGGAACAGTGTGCTGATGCCTGCGAGCTCCATGTCGTGTGCGTCCTGTTCGCGGCAGATGTTGGCAACGGATCCACACGAGATCTGTATGTGGTGCTTAGGCGAGCACCACGACTCCGCCGAGTGCGACGCCTGCCGGCAGCTGAAGCCGAAGTCCCTTGCGGGAACGACAGATGAAATTGATGTCTGCCCGGTTGTCCCGGTCAGAATCCTCGCGGCGCCAGCCTCCGTCTCCAGCAGAAGGATCCAAACGGCGCGGTTCTTCCTCCTACGCTGAGGTTCCTGTTCAGGGCAGATCCCGGAGTCGTTCCCGTGGACGTCGCTCGCCTGCCTCAGGTAAGCACCGGAAGAAGTCACGGAGGTCGTCGACCTCGCACAAGCATGATGTCGGGGCCCGCTGCTCCCGGTCTTCACTGGACACGGGCCCTCAGGAGTCGGCCCCCGCCTACCCACCGTTTCCTGGTGCTGGGGCGACTCGGACCCAGATGGAGGCCTATTTCCAGGGCTCTGCAGGCCATCTTTGGGTCACCCCCTCTCCCTGGCGTGCCTTCGGGGCCCATAGTGGGGGTAGGGACTGAGGTCGGGGGTTCGCTGGCGGGTTCCCCCTCGGAGCCGACCGAGTGCCTTGACACCATCTCCGGGGTCGCTGCGACGTCGGGACACGGCCCGGAGGGGCGTCCCACTCTGACGTCTAGTTCTCCTGATGCGTCTTCGCACAGTCCTGTGGGGCTACCTGTGTCGTCGCTGGATGCGGCTGCAGCGCGGAGCTCGACTCCGAGTCGACTTCGTTCCTTCCCGCAGGCTCCTACCTCGGTGGAGGGCGAGTCGACGCCGAGCGGACGAGCCCTCTTCAGGGTTCGTCGACGTCGATCCGACGCCATCCCGACATCGTTCGACGCCGGTTCCGTCCCCGGCTGTTCCTCTGCTGGTGGAGGACGTGTCCCCAGTGGGTTCTCCGCCCCCAGGGTTTTTTCCATGCTCCACGGAGCGGGGGCCCATGGGGCACTGGCCGGCTCATTATTCTGCAAGGCCTCTGTCATTGAGTGGACGGATTAGCCTGCAGCCGTCTCCAACGGATGACTTACTGTCTCCCTCTCGGATGGTCACGGAGGCTAGCGCAGACTTTGCGAGGGCAGTTCATAGGGCTGCGGATATCTTGCAGATGCAGCCGCCCTCTGTCTCCCTTCCTTCAGATCCTTTGTTGGATCTTCTCCACGAGGGCACGGTGGATGTGGAGCCTTTGTTGCCTTTTGGCAGGTCATTGTATGATGTCCTTCTGCGGACTTGGGCCAGACCCTCATCGGGTGACCCTGTGGATCGTGCTAGTGCACATCGCCATCGCCCAGCTCCAGATGACCCTGCCTGTTTGTCCCTCCATCCTAGGGCTCAAGGGCTTGTAGTCCAGGCAGTGCTCCCTTCCTCTCCTCCTCGGTTGCTTCCTCCCACTCAGGAGTCTAGGTGGTTGGAGTCCTGTGGCCGCCACGTCTTTGCGTCCACCAGCTCAGGCCTTCGGTCCCTGAACACGACCTGCGTGTTTGCTCGGGCTTCTTTTGCCTTTTGGGACTCAGTCGAACAACTCCTTCCCTCTTTGCCGGAGAGCCCTCGTGCTGACCTGGTCTGGCTTATTCAGGATGGCCGCGACATGGCGCAGTTTTCCGTCCGGTCGACCATGGACACCACTGACATCGTGGGTCGGGCTATGGCCAGGTCAGTTGCTCTCCGCCGCCATGCGTGGCTATGCGATGGCAGTTTCCCCGAGAATGTTCGGGAGCGACTCAGAGATCTGCCCTTTGATGGGGCCCATCCGTTTGATGAGCATGCAGATTCGGCGGTCCGGCGCCTCCTATCTGGATTTCCATGACTACCAAGTTTTTAGTCCTCTATGGTGGACTTGTGTTTTCGTATGCAGTATTGTCAATGCTTTTATGATTTCCGTCTCTGGGTTCAAGACATTATTTCCGAGACGGGCTGTATGGCTGTTCAGCCGTGTTTTTTCCTTCCTTTGGTACAGCTGGGCCAGCTGTTTATATGGTTCTGTTTTACTTCTGCCTATGAGCTTGTCTCAAAGGGTGTCCCTTGCTTTTTATAGGGATGTGACGTACCCTATGTGGGGTATTCGTTCGCTATTGTGTAGCTGCTCTTCCTTGCCAGGAAATTTCGGAGGCTCCCGTGGAGTTCTCTTTGTTATTGTCTGTCCCTCTGGGGATTTTTCCTGTGGGTTATGCTGTGGGCATCTCACTTTTGTTCCATACTTCCTGCTGTGGTAGAACGCCTCCTCTGTTGAGATCCACGGACTGACGTGGCCCTCTCCTGGAGCTTCTGTATTGCTGCCTACGGTTGTTCCGTTGCGCACTCATGCGTCTGTGGACGCAGTCTGCTCCGGTGTCTTGGGGTTCTGCCGTATCCGACTCGCCCCAGGGGGCTGCACATCCTTCTGCCTTGCATCTGGCTCATCTTCCGCCTTCATTCGGCCCCTAGAGCTGTTGACTGTCTTGGCCGTGGGCACGCGTCCCTTTGGGCGCTTTGTTCCGTTTCGCTCCAGATCGGTTCTTTCTGTACTCTGGGCGGGCACCATATGAGATCTGCACTGTGTGTGTGTGTACTATCACGGGGGTCCCGTAGTGTTCCTTGAGCCACTGTCTTGGCTGCGTTCTCTTCCTGTTGCCTTCTTCCCCGGTGTTGGGAACGGCTTGGGCACACCCTGTCTAGGGTTTGCCTAGGGGCGGTAGAGTTTTCGCCGGAGCGGATCACTGTTACGTTTACCTTGTGCCCCTTGCTTCCCTCTGACGGGCCCCGGCCTTGGCTCAGGTTTTTCGATTTGTTGCCGCACACGGCTCAGGTGTTTCTCCTCCTGGCCTCTACTGCGATTTTCAACTGAAGTATTCTATCTCCGGATGATCTCTTGTATCATCCTGTCTATATATATATATGCTTTTTCAGACATTCTATGTCTGAGTGTTACTGACTTCTTCTTCGTAGGTGTGGTAGTCGGTATTCCTGCCTGTATCGCGGTTGCTCGGTCCTTCCTTCCCGATGGGGGGGGTTGGGTTCGCCCCCTTTTGTGGTTGGACTTGTATGTCCTGATACGTTTCACAGAAGTCGGTGCCGATGGTACCCCTTGGGCGACTTTCTATTCTGTCCGGGTACTCTTCCAGTTTACCCTTGGTTGTCACTTCTTTACCTTTTCATGTATTTCTATGTGCTGTGTACTCACAGGAGGGGGACGGCGTGCGAGATTTCCCTGCGGTGGTTCCTGGAGATTGTCCCAGGTTTCCCCTCTCTCTCTCTTTCTCTCTCTCTCTCCCTCATGGGAGATAGCTTGGGTGTGTCCGGTTTGCCGGTGGCCCTTGGTCGTTGAACCTGTGTCTTCTCTGTCGACGCGCACAGGTTGTTGCTGTTACGCTTCATTGAGCTATGCATTCTGTGGTGTGGTTCTCACAGTACACTATGTCTGTTCTCTGTATTCTTGTAATTCACATCTATGTATCTCCTGGTAGCCGTAGTTTGTATGTCTCGGCATGATGCCTTCTGCCCTGACATATCATCTGAACTGGGGTGGTGGAGTGAGCTAAAGAATGATGATGGATTAAACCCAGATCAGTTGACTGGGGGTAAGTGTTTGATTGGCTCAAACGTTCCGTCCATCATCCCCTTTTGTATCGCCATATCATTTGTTGGCACCTGATGTTGTGCCGCTCACATTGTGTGTTCGGAATCTATCATCATGTTTAAGTCCCTTCGCTGGGCCTTTGTCTCTTGCGGATCCTGGGGTCCTCTACTCCATTTCCCTCTTTTCGTTGCAGTTTATGGCATTATGCCATTGTACACTGACCTTTCTGGTTCTGTGATTTCGTTTCATCCCTGTCTGGCCGACAGTGGACTCGTGCCGTCCTCTGACAGATTGTGGTTCCTTGCTTCCCTTCCTCATGCTCTGACCTGAACTTCTTGGTCTGGTGTCAGCTACGCTAGCAATGCTGAGCCTTATGGGTCTGGTGTCAGCCAAGCTGGCTGTCACGACCCGTAGTATATAGCCGGGAGTCTACATATGCAACACTAGCGATGAATGTGAGAGTGAGTACATAGGGACTACAACTCCCAGAATACCCGGCAAGAAGCCAGCTCTGACCACAAGGCAATATAAGCCCCGCCCTTACAGGATCGGGTGCTTGTCAATCCTGGTTCGTGATTGCGAAAAGCGACATCGCCCTTCGTCCGCGCTGGTGCGCTTGCCCTTAGGAACTGCCGTTGTTTATTTGACTGCGCTGAGGAGTTGTGTGCCGCGCTGTAGTGGTGCTCTCCTTGGCAGCCTCAGTGCCCGTTCGTGTTAGAACGCGCTGTGCGCACTCAGTACAGAGCCGTTGGGAGGCTCTGCTTCAGCTGCTGCTGCAATTCGTCCCGACCGCGCTGGGACGCGTTTGGTTCTTTTCACCATGCTGGAGCGCTTGCACAATCTTTCCACGAGGCAAGGCGGAAAGACCAGACAGCTTGTTCTTTCGGTCATCCGAAGGCCCTCAGAGACACGCAGAGGTGGCATTGAAGTGCTACCCGTGTATATACTTGCGGCCTCACTTAAGGGAAGTGAAAGAGGCATTTTCATCCTTCGTTTGTTCTTGGCCTGGAGGCAGATGTTCTGCCAGGATGCAGCTGTAACAAAAGAACGTATAGTTCTAGGAAGTAAACAGAACGCATGGGGTTCCTACAGTCCAGATAAGTACATTGTGTTGAGCAGGATTCATTACTTTTCTTATCATGTATGGAGCATGGAGTCGGAAATAGACGTGTGTTTCCCAGCATTGAAGCTTATCTCCTGAATGCTCATTTCCAGTGAGCTTGGATATTTTTCCTTTTGGTTATTTTTGTTTTCTGTTTTTTACATGAGGCTGTTTGTGGCAGTAAGTGTCTACACGTAGACATATGTTTTCTACCATGCATGTGGGTATGTATCGGGTGGTACAACACGTCTTTCTTTTGTCTTGCTACAGGGAACACGGGGCTAGATAGCCTGAGCAGAGAGAATAGAACTGAAGCCCTCCGTCCTGAGGAAGGTCTCGCCTCTCGTGTCTTCCACACCACAACCTTATTGTTTCTTTTGTCCTTTTTTACCCTTTCCCCCGATATGGTTTGTTCTGTTTGAGTGCTACTATGTATATGCTCTCTGGACATTCCATGCAAGGGGTTAGGGTGGCCTAGCATCATACATCGCCCCTGCTGTAATCAGGACCTAAGGTTAGTACATTTTCAGTCTGTACTTGACAGATTGACAAGCCCACGTATACCTACGTCCTGGGCAATGGATACCAATAACATGCTCACATCAGTATTGGAGTCCTTAACTGCCTTGCGGATGGAGGTAGACGCCTTCCGTGGGGAGAACCTAGAGTTGAGAAACGAGATGGGTTCCATGCGAAGAGAAGTAGCCGGACTGTCTCGTAAAAGCCCAACGAGCAATAAGGGAGGATCATACATAAAGGGATGGACGTTACCGCCCCCTTCGCAAACACATATCATGGACACTGGACTACTGGGCCAAGCACAAGGAGGGGGAGAACCTGGGACTGGGCCCTTCACAACCACCTTTTCTAACCCTTCCCCATCCAGCACCTCCTCTATCCAGGTGATTCAACCCATGCAGTTGCCCTTGGCCCCTCCGGAACGATTCTGTGGGAACCCCAAGAAGTTCGGTATATTTTTGGGTCAGTGCAGACTGCATTTTATGTGTAAACCTGCTGTGTTCCCTAATGATCAGGCCAAAACAGCATTTGTCATGTCCTATTTGGGTGGTAACGCAGCTAGGTGGTCCTTCCCCTTAATTGAGAGAGATGACCCGCTGTTGTATAACTTTACGGACTTCTGCATTGAAAAGCGTAAGCTCTTTGATAGAAAGGCCCATCAGTTGTCCCTGGACAGGGAACTCTTTTCCTTAAAACAAGGGTCACAGGACTTGCTCACTTATACAACCTCATTCAATAGACTACTTGTGGAGACTAATCGACCTACAGAAAAAAGAACTTCCTTGTTCTATCAGGGTTTGAGAGGGGAACTAAAAGATGTTCTAGCCCAAGTAGTGCATATGCCTCAAAGCTGCGACGAGCTGATAGACCTCACGGTGCAATTAGACCACCGACTTCAGGAACGAAAAGGAGACAAAACCAGAACTGAGGTTAGGTACTACCACCACGTACAAACCAGTGCTTGAGGAACACTCGCACGCCAGTGATGGAACAGAACCTATGCAGATCAGTGGAATTAGAGGGCCCCTTAGTCAGGAAGAACGGGAAAAGCGACGGAGACAAAGGTTATGCATGTATTGCGGGAAGCCTGGACACTTCATCAAAGACTGTAGAGCCAGAACGAAGCCCGCAGACAAAACCCATCCCGGATCCAGAAACCTGCCCGTGGTACACTACACTCCCGAGGACTCGGAAAACTGACACGCTCAAGCAAGACGGAGACCCCTTGTTTGAGGAGAACGGAAATGGAGGTCTCTTCAGCTGTGACAAATACAATACAAACGTCAGTGGCACATATGAACGTATGCGTAACATTGTGGTTGCACCCGGGTGAGCCTGTAATAGTACATGCCTTGTTGGACTCAGGAGCCACCGGCAACTTAATCGATCAGCGGTATGCCCAGGAAATAGGGGTTCCCTGTATACGCAAGCTGGTCCCCGAACCAGTAAAGGCAGTGGATGGAACAGCCTTGACGTCGGGACCTGTATGCTATCATACGCATCTGATAGAAATGCAAGTGTGCGAGAGCCACTTTGAAAAGCTTCAATTCGATCTCATCGATGCCCCTCATTTTAAGCTCATACTGGGAATGCCATGGTTAACTCACCACGATCCTACGGTGCATTGGGCTGCATGTACCGTCACGATGACCTCTTCCTTCTGCAGGAACAACTGCGCCCGGGAACTAGTAAACGGCACCAACCCCGAAGAAAACCCAGCTAATCTTCTTTCCATCGGATGCTCTGACAAGATCTTGTGTTGTGTATCTACGTTGCCCGAAGTGTATCAACAGTTCCATACCGTCTTTAGTGAGCAGGAAGCAGGGAATCTGCCCCCGCACAGGGATTATGATTGCAGGATCGACTTGGTGCCAGGAGCCCCCATTCCGTGCAGTCGTATCTATGCTCTTACGGAACCCAAGACCATATACCTACAGCGATACCTAGAAGGACTGCTATCCTCAGGGTTCATACATCCCTCTTCCTCTCCTGCCTCCTCGCCTCTGTTTTTCATTCCTAAGAAGGAAGGAGGATTGAGGGCTTGTATAGACTACAGGGCAATCAATAGAGTAACTATAAAAAACCGATACCCGTTGCCCCTGATTCCTGTTCTGTTGGATCAGTTGAAAGGAGCTAGAGTATTCACCAAACTTGACCTACGGGGAGCCTATCACCTGGTGCGAGTGAGGCGAGGAGACGAATTGAAAACCGCCTTTCGGACGAAGTTCGGACTATACGAGTACCAGGTGATGCCCTTCGGCCTGTGCAATGCGACTGTCGCATTTCAGTATTTTATGGATGAGGTATTACGGGGCTCTTGGATGTGTCCTGCATTGTATACATTGACAACATCCTTATATACTCGGCATCCATGGAATAACATGTCCTTCATGTGAAGGCGGTACTGGAACGTCTACAGCGGTTTTCTCTCTTTGCGAAGCTGGAAAAATGTTTATTTCACGCTTCGGTAGTAGAATTCCTGGGGTACATCATAGGAACCAACGGGCTATGCATGGATACCAAAAAGACACAAGCCATTACTCAATCGGAAACACCCTCTAGAGTCAAGGCCTTGCAGAGCTTTTTAGGCTTCGCGAATTTTTGCAGGAGATTTATAAAGGACTTCTCCAAAATCATACAACCAGTAACACGCCTGTTACGGAAAGGGGTATCATTTCTATGGGATGATTCAGCAGAGCACGCTTTCCAAACGCTGAAGAACTGCTTCACACGCCCCTGTGTTGAGACATCCTGATGCAGCCCTTCCGTTTGTGGTGGAAACTGATGCCTCACACTATGCGGTAGGGGGCGTTTTATCCCAGAGACACCCGGACCCATCGTATATAGCCGGGAGTCTACATATGCAACACTAGCGATGAATGTGAGAGTGAGTGCATAGGGACTACAACTCCCAGAATACCCGGGGAGAAGTCAGCTCTGACCACAAGGCAATATAAGCCCCGCTCTTACAGGAATGGGTGCTTGTCAATCCTGTTTCATGATTGCAAAGAGAGACATCGCACTTCGTCCGTGCTGGTGCGCTTGCCCTAAGGAACTGCCGTTGTTTATTTGACTGCGCTGAGGAGTTGTGTGCCGCGCTGTAGTGGTGCTCTCCTTGGCAGCCTCAGTGCCCGTTCGTGTTAGAACGCGCTGTGCGCACTCAGTACAGAGCCGTTGGGAGGCTCTGCTTCAGCTGCTGCTGCAATTCGTCCTGACCGTTTGGTTCTTTTCACCGCGCTGGAGCGCTTGCACAATCTTTCCACGAGGCAAGGCGGAAAGACCAGACAGCTTGTTCTTTCGGTCATCCGAAGGCCCTCGGAGACACGCGGAGGTGGCATTGGAGTGCTACCCGTGTATATACTTGCGGCCTCACTTAAGGGAAGTGAAAGAGGCATTTTCATCCTTCGTTTGTTCTTGGCCTGGAGGCAAACGCTCTGCCAGGATGCAGCTGTAACAAAAGAACGGATAGTTCTGTGAAGTAAACAGAATGCGTGGGGTTCCTACAGTCTAGATAAGTACATTGTGTTGAACAGGATTCATTACTTTTCTTATCATGTATGGAGCATGGAGTTGGAAATAGACTTGTGTGTTTCCCAGCATTGAAGCTTATCTCCTGAATGCTCATTTCCAGTGAGCTTGGATATTTTTCCTTTTGTTTATTTTTGTTTTCTGTTTTTTACATGAGGCTGTTTGTGGCAGAGTGGAAATAAGTGTGTACACGTAGACATATGTTTTCTACCATGCATGTGGGTATGTATCGGGTGGTACAACACGTCTTTCTTTTGTCTTGCTAAGTTTTACCTTCTGACATCATTGCAGAAAGCTATGATGGGTCCAGAATAGATGTAGTTGGATACTTTGATGTGAGTTTACATTTTAAAACAAGAAGTACTGCTGTTAAATTATACATTGCGGTCAAGGGAGTAAATGTCTTAGGATGGAGAGATCATTGGAAGTTGGAAATTATACTTAATCCCCGTTCAAAGAAACCTGTCATGTTAGATAAAAATATTGATATAGAAAACATTGCTGTCATTACTCCTGATGAGAAAGAAAATTTGATTAAGCAGAAATTCAAAGATGTATTTTCAGATATTTCAGGTAAGCTGAAAGATTTTTCGCACCTAATCAGACTCAAGAATGGTGTCACACCTGTAAAACAAAAATTGAGGGTGTGCCGATAAATGTCAGAGAAGAGCTGAAAAATATGCTCGATGAATTGGTATCTGAAAGCATCATTGAGCCTATCGATTCAGCTGAATGGGTTTCTCCAATTGTTTTGGTAAGAAAATCCGACAAAAAATTGAGGGTCTGTGTAGATCTTAGGGCACTTAATGCTTGTATTATGGTGGACTGTCACCCCTACCTAACATTAATGAAGTGGTTTCAATGCTGGAGGGTGCTAAAGTATTCTCCACTTTGGATCTCAGGTCAGCGTATCACCAAATTCCTCTTACTGAAGACTCCAAGAGCCTTACAGCTTTTATCACACCGCAGGGCCTGTACCAATATACTAGAATGCCGTTTGGTTTGGCATCTGCGGCTTCCGTATTTCAAAGAGTTATGTTTAACATTTTCAGAGATGCTGACAAATTCGTTAAGTGCTTCCAAGATGACATCCTAATTTTTTCAAACAATGAAGAGGAGCACTTTAAGCACTTAATGGAAGTTTGTGAAAGGTTGAGGAAGAGTGGGTTGACCCTCAGGGCCAACAAATGCAAAATGTTTAAAACCACTGTGGAGTATTTAGGCCACACTTTATCTGGTAACGGGGTAGTGCCTAAGAAATCAAATGTAGATGGTATTATAAATGCACCCTCCCCCACGAACTCCCACATTTAGACCATTCTGTATGAACAAGGAGTGTGTCATCACAGTTGATGCAAGTTTGTATGGAATTGGTGGGGTATTGAGGTGTGGGAAGGATGAATGGAATGTGTGCTTTGCCTCCCGCACCCTTAATGAGACAGAACACAGGTATGCCGTAATTGAGAAAGAACTGTTGGCCTGCGTGTGGGCGATTGAGCATTACCGCAATTATATTTGGGGAAGCAATTTCATATTAAGAACAGACCATAAACCCTCGTTAACATTCTCTCTCCAGGTGGTGGATGGAATTCCACGGCCCGCATTGCGAGACTTACCTCCAGGTTGCAGGAGTACTGCTTTAAACCTGAGTTTGTCCCTGGTAAGAAAAATGTCATGGCCGATTTCATGTCTCGGCTCCCCTGTCAGGACAGCTGTAATGACAACCTTGATGACTCAGAGGTAGTCACCACCATCCAAGATGTAGTGACTGGTGCATTTGAAAGTATCACTGAGGAGTCCTGGAGACTCAGTGAAAAAGAAGATCGCATTTGGCAGACTGTTAGGGAGTACATCTTAAAGGGATGGCCAGATAAAAAGAATTTGGCTGATGAATTCATGCCCATGTTCAGGGTTTCTGATGTTTTAGAATTGGAAGGAGAGCTAATGCACAAAAGTGGGAAATGTGTGCCACCATTTGGTATCCAAAAGTTGATTTTGGAGTTGGCACACAAATCCCATCCTGGCATGTCTGCCATGAAACGGTTGGTCAGAAATTATTTCTGGTGGCCAGGATTAGATCGTATGGTTGATCGCACTGTTAGAGAATGTGAGGTGTGCATGAGTAGTGAAAAAATTATGAGGATTAACGTACCCCCTTTAAAAAGTTCTGAGTGGCCCGATGAACCTTGGAAAAAGGTGGCTTTCGTCATTTCTGGTCCTTTTATGTGTCTACCACATGATTCATGTTACGCTTTTGTGCTGGTGGACTACCAC
This sequence comes from Calotriton arnoldi, assembly GCA_963921515.1. NCBI lineage: Eukaryota > Metazoa > Chordata > Amphibia > Caudata > Salamandridae > Calotriton > Calotriton arnoldi. The sequence goes on from CAWUFW010001187.1 coordinate 1,322,749, forward strand.
TCCAAGTGGCCTGAAGTGAAGTTCGCATCCAACTCCTCCACCAACATGGTTATTGAATTTTTCAAGGAAGTTTTTTCCAGAGAAGGTTGCCCCTCGGTCCTCGTGACTGACAATGGGGTGCAACTCACTTCCACAGAAATGGAAAGTTTCTTAAAATGTCAAAACATCAAACACCACACTGTCTCAGTTTATGAACCACACGAGAATGGCCTTGTCGAACGCTTTAATAGGGTTTTGAAGGGGTATGTCTCTGATGTGGTCAAACTGGGAGGAAATTGGAAGAATTCTTTGAGAGAAAAGCTCTGGTTATACCGTATTACGCCTCATACCACAACAGAGGTTAGTCCTTTCCGCCTTTTAAAAGGGCGAGACCCCGCATCAAAAATTTGTCCTTGGTGGTTCAAAGAAAAGTGCAAAAACAAGTTTTTCTTAGATGATTTGGTAAGTGGTGTTGCCCAAAGAGTAGAATCCAAACAAGTAAAAATGAAGAAGTGGTATGATGACAAATGGAAAACCAAATTTCCCAATTTCAATATTGATGACTGGGTCAGAGTCAAGAAACCTGGTTTTATCACCAAATGTTCTGATAGATTTGGCAAGCCCATGAAGATTGTTAAGGTTTTTGACAACAGTGTCATCACTCAAGATGGTAGACTATGGAATGTTAGACGTGTCGCCAAGTGTCCAGCTGTACCTAGTAGGGCAGAAAACTTGTCTTCGGGATTTCTCAATCTCCCTGAAAACACGGTGGCCTCTAGAGTCAAAGTATCAGATAGGTTGAGATGCCCTCCCAAGAAATTGTCTGATTTCTGTAGATAGTTCCCCTACTTGCCTACATTCTTTTCTCTTGTTTGAAAAAAAGGGAGGTATGTTACAATTGCATTTTCTATGCTTGTTGTGTTCCCTTTTCTTCCCACCCTCATCAATGTATCCTGCATTTTATAATGTACATTCTAATTCCATCTCGAACTTTGTGGCTGCTGCTAAGCACTCAGGTCAGTTGCTCTGTTCCTGTTTGCTGACCAGTTGTATCCTGTTGCTGTGCTGCCTTATGAAAATAAATACTTCAAAATTATTTGGATCGCTTTATCATTTCAACAGTAACTCGTTCTTCAGGATGCCAGGAATGTGCCCCGCTTGCTGAAAAGGTCACATGAAGAGAAAATGTACTAGTCAGATCACTTGGATCCACAGGACCCACTCTTGAACCACATATTCGAATGGGGCCACAACAGAAGAGGCTCCCTTGGTCAAATATATTCCTTTTTTGTATTTCTGGATTGGTGAAGGGTTTGCAAATCTCAAAGAGCACAGATATAAAAGTGTTAATCTTTTAGAGCCCACTTTGCAACTTTTTAAACGCTTCTATCTCAAAACAGCTGAACAGATTTACACCAAACCATCAAAAGCGTGCTTTCTACTTTCATGCCAAGTTTAGTGTAAATCCATCCTGCAGTTTGGGTTTTAGGTATGAGCAAGTATTCTAAGAGAGCTAATATGGCATCCTTCCTTAGCTTTTTTCCCCCTGACGACAGATCGGCATGCCGGACCTTAGCTATGCCAATGCCAAGCGATTTCCAGATTTGTTACAAGTCTGTTCACAGGGTCAAAAGTTATAGGCAAAAATAAAAAATGCCTTTCTAATGAAAAGTGTGGCTGAACCATAACTATACCATGGTGACCGCTACTCCGTAATATATATACTCTATATGCAGATGTGCAGAGTGCAGTATGCTATTTATTATCATTGTTGAGTGTTCACAAGGCCGTGACCCTCAAGAGGGAAAGCATCGAGTGAGTCATAATGCCCCTCGCCTCCCTCAACAATTATAAAACAAAGCGTTTATTTCCATAAAATTTTACATTAGTAACTACGTTTTTTGTTCTACAGACAAATAGTGTAGCCATTATTTCACTCATGGTTTACAATAAAAATGTCCCTGTTTGAGAAAAATAACACCTTTTTAAGCTTAACGCTCCAAAATAAACATGTAAAATGAAAAATACATAACGGGTAATGTGTAACATGTTCCTGTATTGCCATCTCTGGGTTATGATGATTGTTACAAAGCACCCGGCCTGCTGATTTGTGGAATACATTAGTAACAATATAGGAACATATTACACAGTTCGTTTTTATGCCTACTGTCTCTACATATATCTTTATACATATATATGTATCCCTCTCTCTCTCGAAATATATCTGTATCTATATCCATATATATATATATATATATATATATATGTCATATGATCAAGTCCCCGGTGAGGGACGAAACGCGTCATGGCTGCTGCATCCTTTTGGGAGTTCCAATAAACATTGCAGTGTGACAAACTTCGGTGGTCCGCGCTCTCTCTTTGCGCCCAAGAAACTGGCAAATCGAGGAGGAGTATGGTTGGAGACATTTGAGGTGAGCAGATCTAGAGTGTCGCTGGTGTTGAGAGTGCTCTATACAGGAGCTGCTTTCCACCTAAACTTGAGAACTACCCAGAGTTATCTGCTTCTTTTTTTGCATAATTTATGCATCACTCTATGCCTGAAAGGGTATTCTTTTGACTTATACTGGGTGCTCCCTTGTGTCTGGACAAAGCTATACCTCTCTGAAGAGCTCTAATTAGAGCGAAACACTGTTTCAGGGGTTGCTTTTACTCATTTCAGGTTGGCTTGGATGGTATTTTACCAATTCAAAGCTGTAATATTGTGCCTGGAGTGGTAAATGGCTTTTGTCATTTTACAGCTCGGCATGAACAGCACTGTGCTAGTCCTATGCTTAAAGACTTTGCTGTAGAAATGGCAAAAGACTTTGTCCCTTTCTATCTCGGCGTGGATGGCACTGTGCTAATCCAATGCTTAAAGACTTTGATAGAAAAGCAGACATTTGAGGTGAGCAGATCTAGAGTGTCGCTGGTGTTGAGAGTGCTCTATACTGCTTTCCACCTAAACTTGAGAACTACCCAGAGTTCTCTGCTTCTTTTTTTGCATATATATATATATATATATATATATATATATATATATATACGAACCAATTCTTTACTTTCGTCTGAAGGCATTCATTTTTGGTAGGCACAGGGAGATGGCCTTTAAGAGCAGCTCCCGGGTTTGGGATCACTTTATAGTGTATATCCCTGTTTTAGCCCGGCCGCTCAGTAGTTTGAAATACCTCCATCATGCAGTGATTACTCCGATGTCTGGAGCGCCAGCTTTCCTGCTCTGGTTGAGAATCCTCATGGCGGTCCAGGGGTCTCCGCTCTCAATCCGGATATAACTGTGATGAACGCCCGAGCTCCTGAAGTGGTTACCGGACTTCAAGCGGTCCTCCGTCCCCCCTGAACTCCACGACCCACTTCCAGGAGGAATTTTAGCAGTTTACTGGTACCTCTCATTGCACTATCGTTGCGTGCTTGTGACCTTGAGCCGTTTCAGTAGAGAAGAAGTAAGTCCGCCATCTTTGGTGCCAAGGGTGCGGGGTCCGTCCACCCATCATTCGACCTTGGCCAAAGCACATGGGGCATTTACCGGACTTCTAGCTGGCCTCTGCGCCCCCTTACACTCTATGACCCACTTCCAGGAGGAATTTCTGTAGTTTACCGGTGACTTTCGTTGCACCTTCGTCGCATGCCTGAGACCTGGCGCCGTTACGGCGGAGAATAAGCAAGTACGCCATCTTTGCAACCAAGGTGCGGGGTCCATCCACCCATTGTTAGACCCCAGCCTTGGCGGCTCCTGTACTGTGGCTGGATCTTGCCTGATTTTTGCTCCTATTTTTAGCCCTTCCTGCAGGGGCTGCTGCAACTGCTGCTGCCTCGTACTTCACAATCAAACCTCCCCCCTTCCCCCCACCCCCCTGTCGCCCGCTCGAGATCAGCCACCGCTTGGCAGAGTATGTTGAGCGGAAAGTGTGCCCTGGGCACTGCATTCCTCACTGCTTTCTCCTTGCATCCATTTATCTGTCTCTGCTCCAGTCTGGGAGTCACGACTGTCCCCGCTACAGTATCCTGGGCACTGCACTCCTCACTGCTTTTTCCCGGCAGCCATTTTTCTGTCCCTGCTCCAAACTGGGAGGCACAACTGTCCCTGCTCGTCACTATTGCCTCGCATGGCGCGCGCCTGCGATTCGGCGCTCTACACCCCTGTCACCCTTTTCGGATCCAGATGGGGGTGTCCCCTCTCTATATTTACGTATTCGAGGGCTGTTGATGTGCGGCCCCAACATAGGCACAGAAACCTCTGGAGTGCCTGCCTTCACTCTGCCCTAATAGCAACGATCCAGAGAAAGGATCATCCCACCCACACGCCGCCCTCGCCTGATACAGACCTGAAGATTGCCCTTAGTAAGGGCAAACATCCCGTTGCGAGGCCCAAGAATCGTTGTGAGTGCGCCCTCATAACTACGCTTTGGCCTGAGCCTGATCACTTTCCAGCGACCCTTCCTCCATCTCGCGCATATCCTCCCTGCATCCACTGCAGTGCTCCCAGGGGGTTACTAGCACTGCTACCTTTGAGTTGCCATTTGGCAGTATGAGTGAGGGAGCCCGCCTTCTTTTGTTAGTGCTGTGAGTGGTTCCGGCTGTCACTCATGGTGGAGGCCGTCATGTTCCGTCCAATCTACCTGCTTGGCACATATTACAGGTCCATTCACCAGTGCGAGCCTTACTCCCCTCGTCCTCAAGCTGATGCCCTTCGACGATGCCATATGTTACTTTGAAGGTGCCTGCCTTTTGTTGTTCTTTGTGAACAGTTGTTGGTTGTTGCCCAGGAGTGGCTGTCGCTGATGCTCCCTGTCACTGCCACTCTGTCCCCCCCTTTCAGTCTTTTCCCACCTGCTTTTCCTTGACTTGAGGACACCCTAGTGGTTACGTTGAGGCCCCCTCACTTCAACTCTGAGGGGCTTGCCCTGAGTTCTAATCCCCTTCACATCACAACTCAAGCATCACCCTCACCTCAAGACACTTGGTCTGAAACCCTGGAAGGACCTTTCCCCCTCCCTTTAAGGCAGCTCACTGAAACTGAGAAGGACTCATAGCCTTCCCTGTGAGACTGATCATTGAAACTTTGGTAGAAGAACTCTCCTTACCTTGAGGCAAGTTATTGAAACTGTTGAAGAAATATTCTCCTACCCAGCAAGACCGGTTATAGTAACTGTGGAAGGACTACCTGCTCTATTTTAACTAGCTACAGCTTTATCTAAAAGCTTCCTCTTTGCTGTCTTTCCCTGTGGCCCCTCCTGATCCCTCCTACACTGCCAGAGGTCAACTGCGTCAACGTGCCTATACCGTCAACATGTTCACATTTTGCCCCGGAGATCAGCTGCGTGAACGTGCCTCTACATTCAACTGGTACACTACTCCCGCTCTGTCCTCTCCTTTCACCTTTCATATTTAAGGCTCCCCCGAACTATGTGCCTTCTCCTCCTTCTGCTTCTACACACTGTCACTACACTCATGGCGCTCTCTCCTTCCCCTCCACCATCCTCACCCCCACCCTCTCCATTCCAAAACCATGTCACCCAAACAAGTGAAAGTTGGAGGCAACTGCTTCAAGATCATTTACCCTCCCAATTTGTCCAAAGCATAGGAAAAAAGGTTCAAACATAACACCCTTGAACAATTTCCTTATTCCCTTTTCGTTGACCAATACCATAGTGGTCAATATGGGAGGCTCAAAACTGACCCTTTTCTTTATCAATAACTTCACATCCTGGACCACTATCCTCTATAACGTCGCTTCCTCCTCCGCAATCCCACATGGGCACCAACTAAAAAATTTCCCTTCACCTTGCTTTAATGGATCACTCACTATCTCACTCTATACCAACTGTAAAGTCATGAATCAAGCTAAAGACACTTGTCTCTCTCTTTTCGACCACCTATTTCCATCCCTGCTCACCAGCCCTGGCTCTTCGATCCCCCCCGACTCTCCTACTGTTTACCCCCTCAATCTTCTCTCGCCTCCTCCCCCCAGCCTCCAAGACTCCAGTAGACAGCTCTCCCTAGTAGCACAGGCCTCCCACTGGCTGTCCCTCTCCCCTCCTCCACCCCTGATTCCCCGCCTCCCAATCTCTCCCTATCCAACTGTGAGGTTATCCTCAACACACCAGCCCAGCCAAATTCCGGCACTCTTAGTTACCCCTCCATGCCATCTTGGGATTCCAAAGAAACCTCCCCCCTACCAATTTATTCACCCCCTTATCCAATCCTTTTTTCCAACAGCCAGACTTTCCAGCTCAAATAGTGACTTCTCCACCTTATGCTTTCCCTTCTCCCAAGCATCATCTCCCCTTAACCTGAATCCTTTGCAAACCCCATACATCTCTCTTCACCCCCCATCATTCCAGGACTACTGCTCGACCCATGCTCCTATGATAATCTCTACCTTTTGACTCCCCCTTCCTCTAGCATAGTTGATCTGCACACTTTCCACATCTACCCACAAATTCAATGTCCTTCATTGTACTTTTATCCGGCCCCCATACACTCACTTTACCCAGCCCACGTGCCTTCTCCACCCCATCCTCTCTTCTCCCCGACACCCTGCCTTTCTGTGACTCCCCTCCCCTCCCCTTCCAAATCAGCCCTCACCCTCCTCCTCCTCACTCAGTACCCTCTACTTCTATTTCTTTCAATGTATTCCCTGATAATTTTCTCTCCATCACTGTTGCACCCACAATCACTACTAATCAACATCACTTGTCAATTCTCCCTCCACTCTATAATCCTATACCGCAGCACACCTTCTTTCCCCCCCTCTCCTTGCTCCCCCTTTCAAGTTGAACTACCCCTGAACCCACTGAGCAGCATAACATTCCGTGTTCAGCTCTGCTCTCATTAGAAAATAAACTAGGATATCTCATCTCCTCAATCGCCCAGCTTGAAGCTACCATCTCTCACTTTAGTTCGAAAATATCCACTTTTCCCAACACCGTACTTCCCCTGTCGAGCACTCATTACCCCAAATTCCTCAGGAGTACCCTTCTCCCACGCCCAAAAAAAGCTTCACACAATCTATCCCCATCAGACATTTCCAATTTATTAGCTAGTTACAATACTTCTAACCTCCATACATTCCCCTCCCCAGTCATAACTAATCATTGCACTATACCGACCATTTCCCTGGGTCAAACCAAACACCAGCCATTTTCAACCCAAGCACCAACATTTCGGAATTTAATCCCTATTGCCCCTAAAAGCCCTGACATCAAGTCACCAAAACAGTCATAACAGATTTGCGCTGTTTGGTTCATAACTGTAGATCTGCAAATAAACACAAGCTGACAATTTCTGACATCATCAATCTCTACAATCTTGACATACTTTTCCTCACTGAGACCTGGTTCAACAACGGCTCTCATACTACTTTCGATCTTCTGCTCACCATGGACTATTCCATTATCAGAAATGATAGAGAGGATAAAGTTGGGGAGGCGTGACAGTTATCTTCAGAAACTCCCTTCAATCAAAGACTTTCCCATCAGCTCTTTCCGCACCTTTAAATGCCTTTCTCTGGAGCTTCAAGGACTACACAGCTCCCCTCTCAGGTTTCATGCCATTTATCACCCACCAGGTGGCTGCTCTGCCTTCACTGAGGAATTCACTGACTTTGCGAGTGACTAATACTCACTAAGGAGCAAACAGATCTTTCTCAGAGACTTTAATCTTCCCTGGGGCATTTTGGAAGGTTCAGCTGCCAACAGGCTTGCTACTTTTCTCTTAGGAAATGATCTCATTCAACATAGCACAAAACCAACTCACTCCAAGGGCTCCACTCTTGACCTTGTTATCTCCAAAGTAGATATACTAACTGCTGTTGATCCTATACCATTAGACTGGTCTGACCACTTCCTCATCCCCTTCTCACTGCACCTATCTCATTCTGTAACCCTTGGCCAACCTAAAAGGACTACTTTCTGGTTCCGCAACATCAAAAACATCGACCTCGATGTCAATGATTTCACCACCCAATTTCTAAACAGTCTTTCAGTTGTGATCGATAATGTTGCTCCTCTACAAAGTAAAAATAAAAGGCCCACTCCTTCTGCACCATGGTTCAACAAATCTCTCTATGATGAAAGAAAGAACTTGAGGTACCTGGAGAAAAAATTGAGACAATCTCCTTCCACCATCAATCTCTCTAATCTCTGATATGCACGATTGTGCTATCACAAACACATCTTTCGTGAAAAATCGATTCACTTCAGAACCCTCCTTGACTCTGCCAAAAACAGACCTAAAAAACTATTTAACCTTATCAAAAGTAGCAGCAACTCCTCCTCGACCATCAAATTTAACGACCCTTCCAAGGAAGTAGCAGAATTTGCACTATTCTTTGATGAAAAAGTTAAATTGCTCGTGGATCATGTCACTCATCCTACCCACCTTGAGGATCGCAAATCCATAGTCTCATGGCGGAACTTTGACGTCATCACCGAAAATTGCCCTCCTTAAAAGCATTCTTGCAACAAAACCTTCAAACCATTCTATCGACCCCATCCCTAGTGACATTGCCATTGACTTCTACACCTACATGCTCCCCAGCTGGACCAGTCTGGTAAACCAGTTCCTTAACCAAGGCTCCCTTCCTGTTGCCCTCAAAACAGGTCAGGTTACCTCACTTCTTAAGAAACCCTCTGCTGATATGAATGACCTTAACAATTTCTGTCCTATCACCAACCCCCCGTTTCTTGCTAAAATTACCGAAAGTTGTGTAGTGGAGCAACTCTTGCAACATATCAAGGACAACAACCTTCTTAACGAACTCCAATCTGGCTTCACTTAAGGTTGCAGCACTGAAACAGCCCTGCTACAAGTGATTGACAATACCCTGCGAGTACTTGATTCTGATGAGTCATGTCTCCTGATACTTTTTGACCTATCCGCAGCCTTTGACACTGTTAATCATATCACTCTTCTGAACACATTAAAGCAAAGAATGAATTTTGAAGGCACAGTGTTCAATTGGTTTGAATCATACTTCTCGGGCAGAACACAGGTGATCAAAATAGGAAACTGTCTCTCTACATCAATGGCTGTAGGACAAGGCGTCTCTCAGGGCTCGATCCTCGTGCCCACTCTGTTCAATCTTTACATGGAACTGTTTGGGAAATCTCCTAAAAAAATCAGGGATCCATTATCACCTCTATGCTGATGATACCCAAATCTACCTTAAGGTGTCCTCCGCACACAACATTTCATTCCCCAACTCCATTCTCAACTTCATCCAAGATTGGATGTCAACTCATCAAATAATTCTGAATCCCTCCAAAATGGAATTCCTTCTTCTCTCTACCTCACTCTCTCCTCCTCCAGTTCATTAATGGATGGACAATCTGAACATACGTAACAACAAACCTATTATCGTTGACAGCTCCAAATCCCTAGGCGTCACCATAGACAAAAGACTCAACCTAAATTCTCATATCAATACCATAGCCAAGAACGAACATTCTCTGGGGGGGTTCGGTGTTTCTTTCCTGAGCAAGACCTAAAAACTTTGGTCCAATCTCTGGTTCTCTCCAGATTGGACTACTGCAACTCTCTCCTTGCTTTCCTCCCCAAAACCCACCTTTCCCCTCTAAAATCCACCCTCCACTCAGCGGCACGTTCTATATCTGGGGCCAAAAGAAATGATCACATCACACCCATACTTGTTTCCCTTTGCTGGCTTCCCATCGAAGCTAGGGCAATTTACAAGACTGCTTGTATCACCCACAAAGCCTTACACACTTCCACCCTTTGCTATTTGGCGAATAAACTCAAAATATCAGGCGGGTCCAGACCTTCATGCAATGCTTTAAATGTACTGCTCAAACAAACTACTTTCAAAAAGGAAAGATTTATGGCTCAATCATTCTCAGGTAATGCGTCTAGAATTTGGAACTCGCTACCTCCAACCCTCCGAACCACCGCTTCTTTCCAGACTTTCAAAACAAATCTTAAAACTCTTCTCTTCCAAAGACACTTCCAGAAATAATTCTACCCAGTTCATGACCCTCATGGCCACTTGGCACTCACATGAGCTCAACTTTGTAAATATGTATTCTGTACCTTTATTACCCTAATTTCGCATCCTTTCATTTTTTGTTGTCATGATTGTATATGTGTAAAATCAAGTAACTGGTTCTACAGTAAAGCGCTCTGACACCTTTGGGTAAGGGTCATGCTATATAAAATTGCATTAAATAAAATAAGTATTTATCTTCGTTTTATCTAACAGGTACACAAAATAAGATAGATAGATAATCTCAATCTGCTGGTAGTGCTGCAAGAGTCCCCTGTGCTCTGTTGATCAAAACAGAATGCGAAGGAAGTGTTTATTTTGAGTGTGTTTTCTTGCGAGGGTGAGGCATATTTTAAAGCTGGTATTTCTTGTACGTTTCCTCCTTCTTTGTAGCAGATGCAGTTGGGCTGCCGTCCCCTACCCCCAAAATTCCCTGGAAATTGCATCTTGTCCCTAATCTCTGTTCTGTGACCCGGCGGTCCGAGGCTGCTCCTCTTGGCGCCAGGAGCTCTTTCATGGCGAGGCTACACTAGGAATCCCATTGATGAGATGGAAAGCACTGGGGGAGGGGCACCCCGGGAAGGGGGGCGGTTAGAGTAAAGAGGCGGGGGGATCCTGTGAATGGGGGAGGCCACACCAGATGGTCAAATATTTATCACGCTTGGAGGAAGGATGGAAGTGGTTATATGCAGGTAAAGCTCCCCCCCACCCTTTCTCATCCTACAGCCCCCTCCCTCGGGGAGAGGACACTCCCTTCTCACCACCCACCCAAAAAAGGAGGTGGCTCCTCCATCCAACAAACCACGTGTCTCCCCTCCCCCTCCTTACACAAAACAATTTTCAGCCCATTTTTCAGGTCGATTTTATTTAGAGGCGGCGCCAACGCGGGGCCGGGAAGGTCCTGTGACAGATTGAGGGGTGGGAGGAGAACTCAAAGGGGCCGGGGGCTGGAGGAGGAGGAAAGGAGCCATAGCCCGCCATAGTCAGAGCCCCAGCCCTGCCCGTGCTGCCGCCGTTGCACCGCCGAGCCAGCCCCGGGGCCCCGCCATGAACAAGCTCTACATTGGGAACCTGAGTGAAGCCGTCACGGCCCCAGACCTGGAGCGGGTCTTTCAGGAACAGCACATCCCCGTGGCCGGCCAGTTCCTTCTCAAGGCGGGCTATGCCTTCGTGGACTGTCCCGACGAGCAATGGGCCATGAAGGCCATCGAAACTTTCTCGGGTAAGGCCCTCGGCGATGCCGGCTAGGTTTCATTCAGCCTGTTTACCGCGCACACACTTCCTTTACTACACTGCAGCACCCTGGCCCTCGTCGCACCCACACGTGGTAGGAGAAGAGGGTGCTTCCTTACATACACACAGGGTCTGTGTACCTTCTGTATCGTGTCCCTCCCGGAAGTAGACCTTTCACCCCTAAAATCCGAGAGTTCATGTGGGTTCCCGTCCCTGCAAGCCTCTGCCAGCCACACGGTGCAGCCCCTCTCGCCCCCAACCCCTTCCAGATATGTGTTGACAAGAAGGTAAAGTGAAAGGGTGTCGTAGGGCATTGCTTGTGTAGGAGCATTTTGTACCCACCCCTCTTGAAATCCTCCTCGTCAATCGTTTGGGTCGCGCATGGTGTGGTAAGGGTCCCGTCACGCGCCCTTCCACCTCCCCGTGGCGGAGCGGTCTGGGCGCTACCAGGACGTCTGCACTACCCCCTAACCCTTGCCTTCTCTTTTGCCTAAATTGTGTTTCCTCCTATGTTTCCCATAAAGGCCTCGGCAGGGAGATTCGAAGCCAGGAGTTCAGTGAGGGTTGGTGGGAACGATCCTTAGCCAGGCTGGTGGGAACGGTTCTAAGCCAGCCCTAAGGCTCATGTTATTGCCCACAGCCCCCATAATAACATGAGGCGTGTGATACAAGACCCAAAGTCGCCATGCTGCCTCGAAAACTTCTGTAAGCAAGGCAGAGACAACGAGAGAGGGGAAAACACGACCCTGTATTTTGGGTGTATGTTCATAGTGTACACATTCCACGACAAAATCTTTAGGAAACACGGCCACTTTGTGGAACCTTCAAACTGGCCCGCTGAAAGGGAGCCGCCCAGTATCTACAGGCGAAGCAGCAAAAATAAAAATACACGCTTTGCTTTCCATTACTGATTCTACATTTTGGAGGGGGCGGGGTTGGGATGGCACGTCGGTTGGCTTCTGTCCCCGGGCTTGGGTTGGGGGGAGGTTGCATTGTTTGTGCCCCTTCGTTAGGCCTACACATTTCCTCGCTCGCGTTTGTTGTTGCAGCCTATCCATAATTGAAAAGGGAAAAACAAGTCCTTTTTTTTTTTTATTTAGGGAAAGTGGAGTTACACGGAAAACAGCTAGAGATCGAGCACTCTGTCCCTAAAAAACAAAGGTAATTCATTTTTTTTCTAATTCACGTGTGCGTGCTTTTTTGTTAGGGAATAAAGTGGCAAACGTGAGACTGCTCCATCCATTGTTCACTGTTATAATCACAGATCCGTTCTAATGAATTAAACCCTTGTTTAAAGCGCTATGTGCCCTGCAGTGTAAATCGTGTTGTATTTAAACGTGCAACAAACGTCTCAAGTCTGGCAGTTTATATACGTTGTTTGTGGAAGGAAATGTGTAACGATTAAAACAACCATAGGCAGCCTTCAGTTTCCACCTGTATACATTTTATTTCACAACCTTTCTATAGGTTAGTCTGACTCCAGTGTGTTTTTTTTAAGTATTCTTGGATTTTTTTTTGTCAGTTTCTTTTCCACTTGTTGGTTTGTGCCTATTTGCCATTAATTTCATGGTTGGTTTCCTTCGAAGGTAGTTATAATAATCGATTGCATTCTCTGTGCAATATGCATTGGTTAGCCCGTTCATTTGATTCCCTGAACTGCGAGGCTTCTGTTTTCTCGTGGCAGTTGTATCCTGTTTGCGTAGGCCACCCCTCCTGTGTTTTGTCAGTCACGTGACAGCATGGCTTCTGGTTTTTTTTTTATGCAGAACTTTAAATATTCTGATTTTCCTTAGCTGGACATTTTGATTGCAGTGATACCCGGCCTACATTTTTTTTTGTCATGCTATAAACAAGGAATGCATGATTACTCACTTGTGTTGCACGAAGTTCTGTAAATTAACGTCTTACCATATGTGACGGTTAATGGTCTTGGCATACATTTTTGCACTTTCTAAAATTGATTTGAATGTAAACGTGTTGGATGCACATGCCCTTTTGTGTACAAATATGTATGCATGGGAGTAAATCAAATTTAAGTGTCTGAGAATAAAATATCATTTGGTTAGGTCACTATTTAGATGGGCCCAGCACAGCAGTAGACATATGTTAGTGACAAGGTGTGTCGTGGCAAACCATTGGGGACAGTGACGTCACAAGCGCATATTTCACGTCATGCCGGGTACTCCCCTTGAGGCCCCCAAACTTATATTTCATGGCAGATCTTTAAAGTTTATTTTGGTGACTGAATAGGGAATTGTAGTCACCGCTTGGGGAAATTGTTAATTTCCCTATGCATCAGTTGTGCTGTCTCTCCTGTTATATAGTGTGCCCTTTTAGTGTGATTGGTCTTATTCGCGTCCGTGCAATTGTGTAGTTTAGGACAGTTGTCAATAGTTGACAAAATAAAGCATTACAGAATGGCATGTTCTCTATGCAAGCCCCATACACAGGCCTCGTCTACTTAGTTGGCCAAACAATGCGTTTTAATGTTATTTGAATGTTACCCCTTTGAGCACCCCTAAATGTGTGCCCTGCACATTAGCCAGCCCCTCACCATTAAGGTTGGAAACTGTGCTTGTGTAGTAAAGTATTTTGGTGCTGGCTGCAGCTCCGTCCACGTGGTCTGGCAGTTAAGCCAAGAACGATAATTCGAAATGTTGATGGGAAACTCCTTTTTACTCTGTTTTTTTCGGTGGGATTATTGTAATATGAGGTTTGGGTTACGTGTCACGCCAAGTTACAATTAGGTCGGGGCATGCGAGGCCCTGTCGTTGGTGCCATTTTGTTTATTTTTGACCCCATCTTGTGAGAGAAGAGGAACTCCCAAAGGGTTATTGAGCAACAACATCCGGGGTTGGCTGGAGAAACCATGTGGTTCGGTGGCCTGTGCGCCACATCCAGGGGGGACCCCACATGTGGAGTGAGAGGCCCCATCGTGGCGAAACCAAGAGCCAGTGTTACGTTGGAGATTCGGCCCTTACTTGAATCTCTTTCGCCATGTTCTGCCTAGAATGTTTTCTATGCTGGCCCCACTAACGCCATGTAGTGGAGACCCCTTTTAAATGGGTTGGATTGGGGAGTTTTCTAGCAGGCGTTTGAAATATAAACATTAGTTAGTGTGTTAATCAGCCTGCGCGGGTGTAGGCACATTTTTGTGTTGGTTCACCGGATTTTCCAACAACAAAACATATGGAATGATGCTTTACAACATAGCAAAGTGTATACATAGCATCATCGCATCTATAGGATCACAAACACGCACATGCCCCATTATAGTGCTGTTTATTTCGATTTAACGTGGACTACGTATGTTTGGGTGCGTGAATCATCCATGCTTGGATTAGGGCATGCTTCGGTTAAGACTCATTACTGGTTTTGTGTTTATTTGCCACGTGTTTGCTCGGATATTGTGTACTCGAAGGGGCTCTTTCTTGGGTTTAAGTTGGCTGTTCTTACAGTAAAGCGCCACAGAACACACGTTTGAAAAAGCCTGTTTACAGCGGTATTGGTTTGTGCCTGGTTTTGCTGACCAGTTAAGAATTTCTTGTGCAACACTTGATTGACAAATTACACGCTTCAAAAACTTGTTGTGCGTCAGCTTTGCATATGCCGTTTGTTTTACCAAGGACAATCACAAACATTGCCGTTATTTCAATGATTGTTCCATGAAATTGTGGTTGCTTTTATAGATTTGTGGGCTGGATTTTTTGTATCACGTGACCGTACAAGTAGTCTATATTCTAGAACTTCAATACAGGCCTGTGCATGTACTGGACACATTTGTTAATATAGAACCATTTCAGTGAAGCATGTTACAACTTTGACTGCGTAAATTTGTCCAGGCCCACACCGTTTGACTCCACGCAATCATGTACTTTGAGACTTGAACCTGTATAAAGTATATTGCATTTCCATTCTTGAAACGTTACCTTTAAAATTGACATTATGGGGTATGCTGCTTGATAAAACCGTAACAATGTACGTTGTATTGCTTTCTGCCCAGGTTTAGCTGTCGAAACTAGAAAATTGATACACTTTTCATGATACTGAAGTGAAACCAGATCCACTTGGTGCATGCACTGTTCCGTAACTTCATTTTTGGTGGTGTTTGTTGTCGGTTGGATTGTGTTCTGGTCACTTTGATGTGCTCCAAATGAAGTGTGCGTGGAGTCTGTTTACAGCTCTCTTTGGGGTGTGGGCGTCTATACAATCTTCCCTTTTTCTCACATTTGAAAACGCAACGCCGGTGCGTTTTTTCCCCCATTTAAAACGGTAAATAAAGCTTTATAGTTGCAATGCAAAAATGTTTCTTTGCACCCCTGACCCGCTTTGTCATTTTACGTTGGATTGCAAACGTGCCACAAGCTTAGCTTTTTCAAGTGCTAGTTCATGTTTATGAAGTTCTTGCAGGTCTTATCCATCCCAATCTTAGTATGTATTGTGCTGTTTTCTGTGTAATTGTGATGCGCTTGCTAGCACTACAGTTGTGTAAAACCCTACATGCCATTGTAGTAGACCAGCCGCAGAAAAGGAGCTTTAAGTACATTTTATTCACAGGTTCCTAGGTTTGACTTAAATGGGATACAGATGACACACTCTACTTTTAGAAGCAGAGTTTACAAATGCAAGTAGTGCAAGATGTATGAGCAGGTTTTGGAAATGGTCCTTTTTATTGTTTTCCAGTAATTAACTTTCTTGATTACACCTTAAAATGAACGTTGTATTCTGTTTTTCTGTCAGGTCTAACCGTTGTATCTGTAACTATGATGAAACGTGTTTATAGCGCCTAACTAAAACCAGATCTATTTGGTGCGCTGTTGCCCAGCTTCATTGTTGGTGTCTTGGAGTCATCTGTACCATTTATTGGGTTCTGCTTACTGTATAGTAGGAGTGAGGTGTAAACAGACTCCAGGCACATCTCCTCTATGCAGTGCAGGCGTCTGTCTCCTCCCCATCATCTCATACCTGAAAACGCCATGCCGGTACAGTGTTCTTTGAAATGGCAAATCAAGCCTTATAAGAACCAATGTAAAAAAAATGAAGTCACTCTTTAAAAAAAACACGTCATGTTTTTGGAGTGACAGGGTTCTTTGCTTTGCTGTTTCAGGTTTGTGAGAAATGGGAAAGCAATGCATGTTTTATTCGATTTCCTGTTTTGGGGATACTTAAAGAAGGCTAACTTTGTTGAGGTAGTCGAGTTTTTAAAAAATAAAATACTTGATATGCACTTTAGCTCAATTTACTAAGAATGATTAACAGAATGAGCTGTTGACCAGTGAAATTATAAATATGATTTCAAAGCTGCCTTTTTTTAATTGTATTTTTGTTCAGAAGTGCTTTCGAATTCTTAGTGTAAACACAGAATAACTCCCTTTGTCCTGTCTTCATTTTGTTTCTGCCTCTTTTGAAACCCTGCATTAGGGCTCCCGGTTTTACGGTATTTTATTTTGTTTGACACTTGACTGTATTTATCCATATTTATTTTTTACCCATGTTATTAGTACTACTGTGTTTTGAGTAAATGGAGTCTGAATATGTTTTATTCCCACATTTATTTAACTGATAAACTCACACATACTTTGATACCCGTCTCGTTTTAGCAAGTTGGGGAAATCAAAAATAACAAAACTACACCCAAAGCTAAATATTAGTGTTATATACTGGTTATACTCATATTAGCATTATATACAAATATGTTAAGCTATATCTGTATTTAAGGACCTCTCATCCCTATTTTTACCACCCCATACGGTCTCTGTGCTCAGCTGTTGGCCTGGAATTCATGTAGGACAGCATAGTCACCCACTAGAAGCGCAATTTTCTGTATTTTTCTGCATTTAAAAATAGACAGGGCACACTGTGTTCTGTCTGTAATTATCAGTAAAAACAGAAAACTAAGACTTAATTATTATACCCCTTCCTCTTGCGGCAAGCATAGGGCTGACTTGGTGTTGGATGTGGCATAGCGGGTCATGTGAAGGTTAAACATCTACCCTTACTTTGTTTAACCGGCTAAATGTGCATCTAGCTTTGTATTGGTCTTTAAAAGTATTCTGTGAATAAAAGGGGCAGCATTTTTATTCTGATCCATGTTTGCACGATGTAGACTTCCTCTTTTCCACTTGATTACCAAGAGGTTCGTATGTACGAGGAGGATTACATATTAAATAACTACTTATAAAACTAGTGTTTTAGTTTTGTTATGGTGGCAACTTTCTTTATTTGTGTGCTTACGTGGTTGTAAAGCGGTCTGGCACGTGTTTTAAGTGTGCCCTAATGCACAGGGACTTGCTGCGTGACTTGGTAGGTTTAATGGCCAGAAGGACGTGTTTAAAAGGGTTGTTATAAAGTTGGTTTGTTGGCATTTCTTTTCTATATCTTTGCTTCACTCCGGCTTCTCCAACGAGTAGCTCGTGAGCTACTGGTAGCTCTCCAGCTACCTTTTTAAGTAGTTTTCCTGTGCAGCAGCCCAGCCAACTAAATTATAAGCTTTTGCTAGGATGAATTAATAAATGCACACCAAAAATGAAAGTGTATCCGAGACGAGAATGTATTTTCAGAACTCAAAAGCTGCTGTTTTGAGATAAGTGATCGACTTTGTAAAGTAGAAAAGATATTTGTGTGATGAATAGTGCAGCATCAGGGATACTTATGACTCGTATTACGATTACTACCTTAGTGCCAGGGGTATTACAGCTGACTTATTTTACCATGTAGAGGCATTCCAAATTGATAGCCTTTTTGACATTGCTGGTGGCAACCAACCCTGTCTGTGGCAGATGTGATCACTGCTAGTAATCTTGTACAGGGTGGTCGCTACTGTAATCTCGTCTGATATGCTCACTATTATAATGGTAATAACAGTAGCTCAGGGTGATATTCATTGAACATAAGTAGCTCTTATTACAGAAAATTTTGGAGACACCTAGTTTAACCCATTTTCCATTTGGTGTTTTCGACCTTATTGGTGGGTGGTTGTGTAAGGAGGGAGCAGTTGCTTATATTGAACACACGCCGGAACAGTGGGCTTTGGCGTTGCTATTTTTCTCGCCCAGTTTTTATTTACAACTCCCACTCTACCCTCAGCCTTGAATGCAGGGGTTAAGATGTGCCTATAAGAATTATTTGAAAGTAGGGCAGGTGTAGACTGGTCAAGTGTATTCTGCTCTAAAGTTGTAACTCTTATGGTGACTTATCTGTACAGCATCTGCACCTTGTAGGATTATGGTAGGAATGAGAAGTTAATTTCTTTTTTAAATCACCCTCCATTCAAGTTTCTGCAAGCCCTGCCCATTTTCTCACCCTAGGACGTATGATCGGGGACGTTTTTCCTTTTCAATGGAGGGCCCCTTTAGGCTCTCAAACTATGCTGGGGGCATCTTCAAACTTGGGAAGCACACCTTTACCATTAAGTGTCCTGAAAATTATCTTCGTGTCTCATTGTCACACGATTTTATCCTTCCGCTGTTTGATATTTTAAACACGTTGATATTTAGTGTTTTTTTTTTGCCGCGGCCCATATTGCAGGAAGCCTCGCTCACAAGGCGAAACAAGGTGGGTGCCTTTTCCAATTTAAACTGAAAAAACGAGCACCACAAGTATGGGGATGTGCCACATAATGGAAAACAGGCTGTTCAGTGATCCTCTGATTATCCTTTCTTTCCCAATTCGCTGTTTTTGTTGATACGCTTGAGTTTCCGCCGAGGGGTGGGGGGTTGGTTTTCCTTCCCTCAAATCGTGAGTCCGGGTGTTTGTCACATGCGCCCTTCCCCTCCCTCCCTAAATGGCAAGCGAGCCCTGTCCTATTATGTAATATGTACCGGAGGGGGGCGGCTTCTGGGGGAGCTTTAGTACACGCCTACTCCCCTCGGGGCTCTTAAGTCGCTTTCAGAATTGTTGAGATTCTCAGGTCACTGGTCTTCCTCGGGCGGAAGAGTTGATCGGTTTGTAGATAAACATGGTATATTTGTATACGAATTCATTTTTATGTAGCGCTGTACCCGCCTCTTGGCGCGCAAAATGTAGGCGTTCGTCAGGCGCGTTTATACCCCACCAATGTCATGTTGAGTATGTACCAGTGCATTGGAAAACATCTGAGGCGTAAGCTTACGTTCACGTTGTCATTTGTCTTCCGGTATCCTAGCACTCTGGCGGCCCCTTTTCGCTCGCAAACCAGCTTCTTACACCGCATGGGGATAGATGAATAATAATCCTCGAAGTGTCCCAGGCAGTTCGGGTAGGGGAGAAGCAATGCGGGACGGGAGATCACGGGGCCAGAGCGAAGGAGCTGGATAGGGAACCCCCCCCCCCCCCTCCTCCCCAGCCTGTGTGGGACGGGCTGTTAATAGCTGGGAGGACCTCCAGCCAAGAATAGCACTCGAGTGCTTTTATGAATGGAAGGTGCCTCCCTGCGCGCCTCGGGCGGGGGCTGCGGCTGCACCCGAGCCCCGGCCCAGGTAGAGCTGCGTCAGCTGTGGCGCGGGCACCGTGCCGGCCTGCCCCTCCCGACGAAAGGGATCCACCTTCGGTATTTTGTGGTGTACTGGCCACAACACCCAGACTTCACTAAAGAGACGCCCGGTCGGTACCGAGGCGGGGCTGTGGTGGGAGGCGCCCTCTGCGTGCTCCACCTCCTCTTTAGTGTACCGCGTGCTCCTCCCGACGCCTACTGCGGTCCTGCGCTCAGCTGCCCCGGGGATGGCGGGAGGAGGGGGTGTTTACCTTCAAAGCGCCGGCCTCTGTGCTGGACCCCACCCTATGCCCGCCGGGGGTCCTGCGCTCTCGTCGTTCACACTCTAGGGTCTCGAAAGCTCTGAAGTATGGGGGACGTGTCACCCAAGGAATATGTACGCTGCAGTGTTTCAGCTTTGGAATCTGTGCTCACGTGGATTCGTGTCTGGCGTGCGTGTACCACCCCTAGTGCGTAAAGTCACTGTCCGGGAAATCACCTGTGCATTTGGAAAATGGATTTCGTTGGCTTTCTGCTGAAGCAGATTTCTTATACGCTTGTAAAGCGTTATTCCGTGTTTTTGACAGAAAACTAATAGGAATGGCTATGTATGGAAGTTCCTTTTTACAAGTTGGTAAAGCCAAGTAATGTCTGTTTTGATGCGTGGTGTGAGGGTTAATGTTCTGAAAGGGGAACAGTTGGTGATGCTGTCCTGGAGAAAGGTGTTTTGTGGATTTCTTTTTTTTTTTTTAATGCAGATCCCGTTATGAGTTGGTGCTGCACGTCGGGTTTGTGTTTGTAGAATTTCATAAATATAGCCAGTTATTTATAGCGAATGTACCTTTCCGAGGCTTTGGTTTCAAAGTGTGCTTTCTAAAAAGGCTTGGGTTGGTTTTAAAAATTATAGTTTATGTTCTGGAAAGTTTCCTTCGTACTTTTGCCCCTGTAAAGGTAGATCTGAATTGGCGACTTTGACGGTGTTTTCTGAAAATGTTTCTGTGGTGAAGGCTTTCATTGTAAGTTTAGTGCATGGTGTAGTGATTATGCGGATGTTTGACCATGTCTAGGGGAATCTGAAATGAAGTTTCTGATTAGTTATCTGTGTCTGGTTAGGTGTGATGTTTAAGACCTGGTTGTTGTGCTGTGTTCAGGTTTGAATCTTTTGAGTGCTTCCTCAAAGTGATAGTAAAGAAATGCATCTTTTTTAAAAATGCATGGTTTATAATTTTCAGTTATGGAATACTAACGTATGCTGAGGGTTTTGGTGAAGTACACACTTTGAATGTTTTTGGTTGTTTTAAAGCATTTTAAATGTAAATTATATCACCTCAATGTCGTTTGAGTATTGTATCTGGTGTGAAATAGTACATTAAAGTTTCACGTTAAGACGTGTGCAAAAGCAGTGTTTTGGACAGATATATTGGGAGTTTTAAAGAAGGGCACAATACATTGTATTTAGGCTTATTTTTTCTTTCCTTCTAATGGCTGCTTTCTGAAGTAGTTTGGTGCTTTTTCGAAGAGAAGTTAGTGCTTTCGAAATGGCAATCCCGTACTTAACCTTTTGTAATCCAGTGTTCGTGTTTTGGACTTTAATGTCTTCAGTGTACGTCCACAATATAATCTGGTGTGACTTTCTGGGTCGTTATGATTGCGATTAGTTGGATAATTGTAGTTCGACACTGGATTTCTTTTTTTGTAATCACTTGTAAAGTGTTTGATTTATGCTTGGTGTGTTTCACAGTTTTAATAGTCTGCTGTCGAGTTTGGTGTGGGTAGGATGTACAGAGGTCATGTTCTGCTTCTGTAAGTCGTTTTTATGACTTCACAACATGTTCATTAATTGGTTAGCATCTTAGAGCAGTTGTACCCGTGTGTTGTAAGCGGATGTTCTTGTTGTAATTGTTTTAACTTGTACCCCAAGGACTTAACCATTTTTAATAAATTTTTGTTTCCATGTATTTCTTGTTTATTTTTGTGGGGTGTAGCTATTGTATTAGAATGCTGAAGCATGTTGGGTTCGAGGTTTTTGACCCAACTAATGGATATAATTAAGCGCCTTTTTAAACCCCTATTCTCCCCTGCTGTACTGTACTGCCCCACAAGAGTTTGAGTGCCCTTGCTATTCCCGGGTTCGTGGATGTTTAAAGAAGGCACCGTTCACTTGTTCTGAAATGGCTTGTATCCAAAAAAGAGCGTGTGTAGCTTTAAATCTGATGCTCTCTCCTGAGCAGACCCTTGCCTTCGGATGTCGAAGTGCAAGTCTTTTCAGCATTCCATGTATTGAAAGATGTAGCCTCGACCTCTGTCCGCGTTTGCCACCTTCGGTTCTAACGTAATAATTGTTTGCACCATGTCCACCCCTGCTTGTTCCATGTTTCTTCTCCACCCAAAAATCTTACCGTGCGTCAGCGCTTACTTTCGTTTTTTTCCTACCGTTTCGTTCCGTCTTCAGTTTTCCCGCGGTCGCAGGTGTTTTAGGACTGTTTGTTACATCCTTGATTAACTGTTTTCGCTTAAGATATTTCCACCCCTCTGCGTTAGAGTGGGTCTTTAAAAATGAAGAGACAACTTCCGTCTTTTAATTCCTATGGTAACGCACTGTGAAGCGCTGGGTCTTGCCTTATGCAAGCCCTCTCCATAGAGGTGACAAGTCTCTAGCCCATGTCATAAGATTTAACCCTTAAAGCCAATGAGATCCGTGCCTCGCACAGCTCCTACGCTGTGTAGCGCTTAGTGGTGTATGCGTGATTGGGGGAGGATGGAGACTTCAGAGGGTCGCACCGCTGGCCACGTGATACGGTTCCACCCCAGAAAAGAGCTTACCTCGAGAGGTTTCTCTCCGAGGAAGCGGGCCGGAACCCCAACCCTACATCAAAGATTCTGGTCTATCCCTCCATTCCGGTGTGTCGCCCCGGGGAATCCGTCGTCCCCATATGCATTAACCTGCTGCGGCATCTAGTCCTTTATGCTCAGGGTTTCATCCCAGGTCCTCTAAGCACCACACTGCTCCCGTGTGTAGCCCTTTGAAGAGGTGTCACGCCACAAACTCGGGCGGAAGACCTAGAATCTGCACAATGGCCGGCGGTGAAACACGTACACATTGTACTGGGCGTGGCTATCAGCGGACGGACCCTTGCTGATTCGAAACCTCGTAAATAGACCTCCTGAAAGGGATCCTAGCTACCAATGATGCCTTGCTGTGTGATCCTCGGCATATATGGCTGTTCATGTATTGGGCATTATCCTGTAAATGGATACCTTTATCGCCTGGCTCGCATTGGTTTGTATCGAGTAGCCAGCGATAGCAGCCCACTACCGTGCTTCCTCGGGGACTGTAGGGTTTATACGCAGAACTTATCCCAGACTGAAAGTGGATGGGGGGGAGGGGCTACGTTGGCTCCCATGTGGACAATTTATAATCCTAAACATTACCGCTTGTGTAACACGCCCACACATCACGTGCATGAACTGGCTTTTCTTTTGCCACCAGGGCTCTCCGTCCTTCCAGAACCGACCACCAGGTTGATTTAACCCCCCATGCCCCTCCCACCCCCATCCCTTGCTATCTTTTCAGATTGCTTCCAGCCCATCCCCCCTGCCCAGGGCCTTTAAACCCAACAAGCTGAGCATTCCTAATTCCTAGCCCTCCCCCCACAAAAGAATTCCATGGAGGCGGAGCCCCAGGCTGGGAGAGTCCAGCAGTGGGGCCGGAAGATGGGGGGCTGGGAGGAGGAGGAGGACGTTTGTGCCAGCAGCCAGCACCAGGCGCAGTGTCACGTATTTTGTTAGAAAGGGTATCTTTAGAAAATGTTTTTCTCCTACCTTGTTAAGGTTACGAAATTCTAATTGGCGAAAGTACTTTCACCGTTTTATCCAGGCTTACCTTTGAGTGGGACTTTGGCCAGCTGCTGGACGGGTTTTAGCACTTTCCAGACCGCTCTAATTTTGGCAGATGGGGACTTTAAATTGCGCCTAAAAAGAATGCCCCAACGGACCCTTGATGTTATAGCACCGCACACAGAGTACAACCTGGTGCTCACGGTGAAAGAGGTAACAGTCGCTTTCTATGTGGGCAATCAAAGTGACGCTCTTCGCAACCTCATGAATGGACTGGGGGTAAGAGCACTGAGGATAGAAGTCTTAAATAAGTATTCAGACCGAGTACTTCTTTTCAGCAGCAGTCATTTCAAGGGGCAGGCAGTTTCACAGGTTCCCGAATATGTTGCATAATGTTTCTAGTCTTGTCCTTGCAGTGATAAACGAAAGAAATGAAATTAATTCTGTTGTCCTGCGGGGCGGTTACTTATTGGAGAGTTGGACTCAGAATCGATACAGTTGGGGTTTAAAACCTATTTGAGGGGGTGCAGAATCAAGGCTATTAGGAGTACTGTGTTCACCTGGGCATGTTTTCTGCCGAGTGCATCGTTTCAACAAACTATTAGACTCGGGGAGATAGTTTGGGAAGTGTACATTAAAGGGTTCTTCTGCGCTTCAACGCAAAGCCAAGTCCCGAACTGCTTGAACAGTATCCCCGCTCATCTGTCACTCACAAAGCTCCTGCCCCGCGTACAGTGATCTTTCAAAAAAAAAAAAAGGTGCGTACTCCCTTTTCGGAAGTAAAATGTGACCGGCGGTGCCACGGACTGACCCGTGGTTCACTTTAATCGCATCATCAAAAATAATTTGTTTTCGTTTTCCCGTGGCTTTGTAATTTCGATTGCAGCAGTAATTCCAACGGCTCGGCCTCTAGGTCATTTTAAAGGCCTAGAGTCGAGCCGCAGTGCAGCTTCATTTGACCAGTGGCCCTTGATCAGCCATTTCTGGTGGCCCGGCTTCTTTCTCCTCTCTCGCCACGAGCACAGCGTGAAAATAACGCGGTACCGTAGCCTCACTTTTAAGGATGCTGTGGCTCACATCCCAGAAATGCCCCCCATGTTCACACTATACGTAACTCAATAAATAAACGACAGTCCATCTCGTCAAATTACACTACAGCACGTTTCTAAACTGAATTGAACTCTGAGCCCGAATGCGCACAGCATTTCCTTATTTTGCCCTATAAAGGATTGTTCTTGAAGCTTAGTTTCTGAATTAATGGTCCTGGCTGACCTGGAACAGGGGCCAGGCTTTTCAGGTTGCTGCGACCTTTGTCCCATGTACCGAATAAGGTACAGTGGACTTGAATGTGATTCTTGTCACCACTGGGAGGCGTTGCAGAGCTTTCAATGTTGGCTTTACACAGTTGTGTTTGCTAAGATTCAGGCATTTTGGCTGCATGATTTTCATGGTCTGATCCCTGTGCTCTTTAGGGAGCAGTAGTGTAGCCGTTCCATCGCTACTATGCGCTCTCCAGCCGTTCCTCCAAGTAGGCTTGCATTAGCTGTGGGGTTGGAGATTTCTGCCTCTCATATCCTTTCTATTGAGCGGTCTCTGCTTACAAGAGGTATGAGTTTTAGTTGGAAATGTGGGAGAGACGGGGGATTGATGAGAAATCGGAACTAATTACAAATAAATGGGTGGAGTTCCGGGAGAAGCATGCAAATAAAAAAACTCACACCAGTGAGACCATTTCAGTTCACAAAATAAACCTCTGCATTTTTAGGGTAAGCACTACTGACAAAACGAGCTACTATAGCCAAAATTTATATTCAACGAATATTTTCAATCTTACAACTTGCTGATGCATTTTTTTTTAGGATTTAAAATACGTGTTCAACGATTAATTTAGTTTAATTTCAATGGTTGCGTAAATACAATTGTGTAATATTTACCTAAAACCTAACATGTAACCAAGCTTGTAATACATTCTATACAACTGATAGCACGAGGGGGGCATTCATATTATATTGAATATGAATTGAGAACATAATATATATTTCAAACTTTGAAATATCAATTAATAGGATGTTATTTTTTTTTTTTAACAACAAACTTTATTGATTTTTCAAGTTACCCGATGGGCAAGCCCAGCGAGCTTTGAGGCATATATAAATACAAAATACACTAGCAAGGCACCATATAACATTCCTATGGCGACTGCAAAACTGCAAACCCACCCCCCCACCCCCGAGGATGTTAATTTTTATTTATTTTTTGAGCTGGTGTTTGTTGTCCCGTTAGTGTCATGCTCCTAGGAGAAGCGGAGTTAGGAAAGTGTATTTTGAAATACTTTTAATTTTTTTCAAATGTATTAAATTCATTTTCCATATCCCTTTCTGTACAAAGATATCCGCCCTGGTGCCAAAGGTCTCTACAAAGAGCTAGGAAGTTGATAACTTTACTGACTTAAATTTTATCGGAGCAGGCTCTTACCCCCTCATAGGTCTAAATCTAGACATTTTCACTCTGAAATGGTGGATTCTATCCGAGAGATCTCTGCCTGGGTGTGGGTGGAGAGCTTCATGGGCGGTTATTCTCTGCATGTAAATTACCTATGTAAATCAGACCCTATATCAGGATCCTGTTATAGGCCACCTTCAGTTGTCTGTCCTACCTGCTAGCTGGGTGGAAACACGCTGATACAGCTGGAATCCTTCTTACTAGTCTAGCTTGTGAGAGGATATTAATATGAAACTGAATAGACTTGAGGTTATGTATCTGAATAGTCGGGTCGAAGTTCAGGATGGCAGCTTGGTGTTTATTAGGCGCAATTTGACTTAAAATATATATTTGATTAAGTTTCCGAAAGTTTTGGTGCCTATAAATTGCCAGCTTCTGTGAACAAACCTAGACAAACTGCAGGAATCTGACCCAACATTATCTGCTGCGAAGTATCGAGTATACATAAATGTCTCCTACCAATATTGTTGCTTTACTGAATTCAGCTAGTCACTGCCCACCTAGTCATAAGGCTGCATCAATGTGCTATTGGAACTCTAGTATTTACATGTTCTTAGATTAAGTGTTTGGGTACATGTCCAGTTTTGTATAGCGATATTTTAGCAGCAGATGCCTTTTTAGGTCTTGCCTAAAGTGTATGTTGTCAAAGACCTTTTGTCTCTAATACTTTAAAATATATACAAATAGTGGGCTCTGAATCAGCCCCTTGCTCTTAAGGGGTAGGTTTCTTGCTGATCTAATTTCCCTGCTTCTTATTCAGTGGCTTTCATCCCTATTCTTTGTTCTGACTCTAGAGCATCTCTTCTTTACTATGTTCTGATTGGATGGCTTGTGTCCTTGCATTCTTTACATTCCGAGAACTTCTTTTTCTTTGTTCCTCTCTCATGATCTCCTGTGTGCTTCTTCCTTCACACTCCCTCCTTGCACTCCATGTTGCTGTCCCACCTCAGCTCTTCTGTTGCTTACCGTCATCTTTTCCGTGCACTCGGCGTTTTTGTAAATAAAATTGCCAGTCATTTGCCTGTTCTCGTTCGTCACTGCTCATTGGCAGTCATTTCACCCCCCCCCCCCTTATGCCCATCTTCTTTGCTCCCTGCCCCAACTACACACACACTTCGCTGCAATTTGCTACTGGCCTGCTTGATAATCTGCTTTCACATACTGTTTTTTTACCATCTTAGATGGCTTAAATAAAAATGCACAAGCATTATGTCATGATCCTGGGGTCATGTGTGGTGATGCTTAGGTCATCATGCAGGGACCACTGTAGCTCTTGGTACTATTAGTTTCTGACTGATGAACACCATTTTACTTTATCAAATTCGAGTTTCGAGCTATCTGGCATTAAAGGCGCTGGTTCAGACGTAAAAATGAATTGGCTGTTGTAGTTAATCGAAACTTTAAAAAAAAAAAATGGATGGCAAAAGTCCATATTTGATTCCACAGGACGTTTCAAGATTCTGGGTAAAATTCTACTTAATGTTTCTAGTGTTAATCTGAAAAGGCATAAAACCATCTTTACATTAGCTTAGCATAAGACAAAAAGCGGC
Source organism: Calotriton arnoldi (assembly GCA_963921515.1). Classification (NCBI taxonomy): domain Eukaryota; kingdom Metazoa; phylum Chordata; class Amphibia; order Caudata; family Salamandridae; genus Calotriton; species Calotriton arnoldi. Next base: position 1,350,317 of record CAWUFW010001187.1, read on the forward strand.
TGACCACGGTGCAGCACCTCAAACCCAATCTTAGGAAAAATAATAGTTCTGTGCAAACGCTTCTGGAGCCTGCCACAACCGAGCTCCTCTGAGTTCCAGAAATACCAAGATTCTTTGCAAAATGAAGGTGCACCAGCATAGAAGTCAATAGAGTCCCGTGCATGATCCCTTTGACCAGCGGCCTGGCTTGAGCCATCTTGACATCTGATCTAGCGAAATGAAACGCACTCGGACAGCCCCGACCGGGGCCACTCCTCCCCTTGCCGAATTGGTATCATAAGGGCTCGCACCGACAGCCTGTCCTCCACAACGAGGGCCGGGAGGAATTAATACTAAACATTTCCAGGACGCGTTAATCTTCAACAATATGCCCCGACTGTGGGCTCTGGATTACTCTTTGAAAATATCTTTAAATGAAAACATATGTATCACAATCCTTGAGGAAGAGTGGCTCTGTGCACCATTAGACAATGGAAATGTTATTCTGACTTTGGTTACACTTTTGACAACAACGATTTTGTATTAGTTTAAGCCCTGATGAAGTTCCATTCTGGAACGAAACGCGTTGGCTGATTGCCATTTTAAATAATTTAGATATTGAATAAAGAAGACTAGTTTGGACTCATTTGGATCCTTGTGGACTTCTATGCTGGTGCACCTTCATTTTGCAAAGAATCTTAACATTAGCTGTTCGAATTGTTACAAGGAGGGTTTCCATGTATAGCTCGCTCGGTTAGGGCCCTGAACCAGAGTTATAGGCCTGAGCCACAGGCAAGGGCCTTAAACAACTGATATAAGCAGAGGCAGAAGGGTTGTAAGGCTATTAGAACATTCCACCCACTAAGGATAGAATGTTCTAAATTAAGAAGGGAGAAACAAGACAAACATTTGAATGTTCGAGCTCCGGGTTTATAGAGCCATTATAAGCCCAGCACTACTCCATTGTCCCAATGGAGCTCCCAACATTCTAATTTGAATTGAACTTTGGGCCTTTTTCCCTTTCCTTGCACATCCTTTCAGTGCGAAATAGTACCCTAATCTGTGAGGTTATGCTGCAGTCCTTTGTTCCTACCAACATTGCTACATTTGGTAGCAAGGTCTTGAAACTTGTCATTGGATGAGAAAAATCCTGGTGGAACTCGGAGCAGATGTCCGTGGTTAGTCGACATCTGTCTAAATCACTGTGCAGTTTAGTTTCCCTTATCCCTTCAGCCCCAACCATCCATTGTGGTGTATTCTTTGGTGGGATACCTGTTAAAGTGTAGATTTTTTTCTTTTTTTTCTTTCAATGAACTGAGGAAAAGAGTATGCTCTAGAACCGTGGTTCCTAACCTTTTGACTTCTGTGGACCCCCACTGAATCATTATTGTAATCCTGGGACCCACTAATATGTAATTACCAGAAGCGTGGGACCCAGTTTATGCAATTTTGATGAGCTGAGCCTCATAACACGCAAATACAGGAACCAGCGTCCATCAAACAAATACACAAACAGATGACAAAATATTTTATTTAATTCACAAATATTAAATTTTTTATTTTAGTTGGAAGGTTGTATGTAGCGTTTCTAAATTCATCGGAAGCCACCCCGTTCATATTATATTCTGTATGATCCTCCCGTAGAATCAATCTGGGGACGCGAACTTAATTTTTAGCTCCCAATTATTTATAAACACGTTATTAATCAGAAAATATTATATTTTCTAAGCAGTTCCAGGATCCTCCAAGCCTTGCAGATTCCGCCGCGGTCCCCCCTAACATAGCTTAAGGACCACTACAGGATTAGAATACTTTTTGGCACAAGTGCCCCTGTTTGGCATACTGCCCCGTACTGAAGAAGTTACGAACGTGTCAAGTTTGTGCGCTGGTTTTACTTTAAAGTTGTGGTAAAGTAATTCAAACGTTTTCGTTTTATGTTGGTGAATTGTCAATTTCAATGTCTTACCTTTTTTATATTGACCATTTTCTGTACTGGCTTCTCGCAAAACTTTCTAGTCCTTCGTATCTCCGGAAATGCAGAAATCGGGCAAATTCGCAAATGGGCCTTAGTCGTGTAATAGTAACCGCATGTTTAGTGCTTATGCCACCTTTAGGCTGTTTTAAAGCGCTTGAAGAGCCTGAGTGGATGGAATGGAGAACCGCTTCAAACACTTGTTGCTTTTAAAAAGTTATCCTTTGATTCTACCCCTGTGCACTACTGGTTTGGAGCGTCGATGAATGTGCTGGAGGAGGGGGCTGCGGCGGGGGCAGCAGCTCACGTAGCTGAGCTCGGGTGACCCCTGAGGCCCAGCCCTTGCTTGGAATCTCTGTTGCAGATTTTTGTTTTTTGGTTTTGGGAGACTAAGCTGCTTGTTCAAGCCCCCTCTGTGGGAGATGCCTTGAAAGGGGGAGGGGACAAAGAAAGCGCGCTGGCGGGTGGGAGGGACTAATGGCCGTTCAGGAGAGAGAGGAAGCGGAAAGGAGTGTGGGGGAGGGGAGGGGTTGAAGATGTATTCTTTTTATGTACATTTCCTGAGCGCACAATGCACTGCGCCGAACCTAGTACTCTTTGTACCGTTGTAAGGAGCAGGTGGTACTCGGACTGCGCAAGATTTAAACGCACACGGCGCATAAACATGCCTAGTTGGCATAATCGAACGAGGGCCTTGTTGCAGTAGGGCATGAGGGCGTTGCGATAGATGTTTTAGTGATCAAACCTCGTGGTAGTAGTACGCCTTTTGCCATTGTATTTGTTGGGGGCATCTTGCACATACAGCTTACATTAGGACAAATGACTGGCCCGTTGGCGAATTCCCGGGAGAGACTTTTTTTAAAAATTTTAATCCCCTCAATTCCATTTAAAAACGGTGAAATATACTTTCTAAATGACCAGTACATTCGGTGTATATCAATCAGGTGCGGTCACTTATACACAATCAGTATTATGCATTTTTCTGGTTGTGTTCTTTCTACACATCTCCATACAATTCCTGTCGATAATTATTGCTTTACGGTAACGGATTCAACGTGGTCTACTATTTAGGTGAGGGGTATGTAAATTTTGTGGGTTTCACACTCTTCTGTTAAATCTAAGTCTATTTTTAGTTTCTCCTCGTGTTTTTCATGTTTATCCGCTTTAGCACGTAACATTTTTTTTTTTCCCACTTTCATATTCCAGAGCCACCAAATACGTCCTTTAGCTAATGATACCCAAGATTTTCATCCTGACCTTAGTCTTATGTGCTTTTCTAGTGGGGGAAATCCCTAATATACATTGTTAGGTAGACTTTGTGAGTAATATTGGTCATCTTTTGTGTGTTTGCATCTAGCACAGTTCCCCTAGCCCCCCGCCCCTCCCCCGAACTCCGCCATCCATGGGCACATGTAGGAAGGCTGCGCTTGTAATGCCACATCGCCAACAAGCTGAAGGTGTGCCCGGATACATTCATGCCGTTTCTGGGTTGTAAGTTGTATGCAAAAAGTGGAGTTGTATTAATTTTAGACAAGCGTTTGAGGGAATGTATTTGACCTGTTCACAGGTATTCTTTTGTCTGCACTGGTTACGAGTTCAACAGTCCGGGTTGGTAAAGCACAACTAGTCACCCGTGAGGGTCTCAAGGCGCTGGGATGGAAGGGGGGAGGCTCAGTTGAGTGCTGGGGTTACCCGAAAAGCTATGTCTTGAGGTACTTCCTGAACTGAAGTTCAGCGCATTCGCTTGCCCATTTCTCACGTGCCCGCTCTGTGCTTCCACCTTTCATTTATTAAGGCTAATTATAAGAATGGTAGACATTACTTCCTTTCTTGGTGGTTCTTCTGGAAACTTAGCCCAGATTTTTCTGGTTACCTTAGCTAATCCTACATGAAATTGACCTTCCCCAGTTTAAAGGAGTCTAGAGCTTGGTCATATGTAAGAACTTGCTTATTCAGATAAAGGTGTTCTAGCGTGTGTCGAACCCCCATCTGGCATTTTATCATGGACAATCTTGGTAATGTCTTTGAATCATTCCAGTATCCACAGCGAGATGTCTGGATCATATTGTGGATGTTTTCAGTATCTCCTTGACCACTCACTGTTTTGCGCCTGGCTGTCTAGTCTGGGTTGGTAGAAGGGATGTTCTCACTATCTGGCGTTAAATGGGTCCCACCAAGTAGCGTCTACTCACAAATGTTGTTTGAATGAAACCAGTGTATTATATGCTGCAATCGGGCCACAGCGTAACAAAGGAATAGGTCCTTGACCCCCAAGCCCGCCCCTCACCCCGGAACCTTTTAGTGTATCTAGTTTAATACTTCTGCGCTCCTTTCCAGACCTGCGACCCCATCATTCTGGCCGATGAGCAAAACGTCTTCGGGGATAATTACACATTGAATTCTGCAGGATATTTTCAAGGCTACTGGGATTATGCAGTAGCAGAGGGGCAAATTATGCAGCATGGTTGAGTAAATTATGCTTCAAGGAAAAACAAATTATGTGGCATAATGCAGCACATTTTGTGGTAGTATTTTCTCATTTTTACACTTGTTAACAAGGTCTAGGCATTAGTTACACCTCCTTTACTACCCGTTTAACTCCCAAATATAGCAATAAGCACCCAAAAGGTTAACCAGTCTAGCTTTGCAAATGGCCTTCCACTGTCGCAACACGCGTCTTTGCCTTTTTAGTAACTTTTGAACTGTTTGAGAAATATATATATATATATATATATATTTATTTTATTATTTGAGGTTTTATATAGCACGAACATGACCCGTTAGGGCAGTGGTTCCCAAACTTTTTGGCCCACGGCTCCCTTAACTTATTGCCCATTGGCTGTGGCTCCCCATTATGTTACTTTTTTGTTGGGTGGGGGAATGTAAGCCCAGCTTTGCTAGTACACTCATTTTTCATCCCTGAAAATAATTGGGGTGAAGCCGATGAAGGTATTATAGTCATAAATGTAAGAAAATAAAAATACAACAGGCTTACTCAGGCGCGCCTTCTTTAAGAAGCACTTTCATCAGTTTGCACTCAAGTTCGAGTATGAAGATAACTTTTAGACAGCATGAATCAGAAAACCAGCCTGCCTCATTAAGTATATGCAAAAACTATTAATAAAATGCCTTCTTTTTAACTTAAAAAGCAAACATGAATTTGCTACTTGCCCAAAAGCATTCAGAAAAATAACTGCGTTTACACCATTATTCAAAGCAACACTGATTATTACTGATTAATAAAATGAGCTTTTTTACATGTTACTGTATGTGGTCCAGATTATTTTGGTTTCCCAAGACAGCCAGAAAATCAGGGACCTGCGAATGTAAAAGTCTTGCTCAGATCGTAATAAGCTTACAGCTTTCCAGAAGAATGATGACTGGCAGCGGCCTTGCTACCAACTGATATCTATTGTAGAATCAAAGAAAACCACAGCCTTTCAAATCCCGGGCATGTGCTTGGTGGCAATGTGTTTGCGGCGCCCCAGGCTAGTTTTGACGGCGCACTGGGGTGCCGCGGCGCACAGTTTGGGAACTGCTGCGTTAGGGTATCGGAGCGCTTTACAGGGATAAACACGTTGCGTACAGTATAGGCATAGGCAAAATACATGGATGGGGTTAGGGAATTGACTACAGTAGGACAAAAGTCAGAGCTATATACAATAAACAGTACAGTACCAAAATCAGCGAGCGACATGTCAACAGTAAAACAAGGTGAACAATTGATACATGGAGAGGGCCAAGCAATACAGGAGATTGTGCACAGAAACATAGGTCATGAAAAGGCGGAATGCGCAAAAGAAGAGTTATTGGAGGAATTTGCTCATTAGGAATGTTTTTGCTTCCTTTTTGGAGCGCGACAAAGTAGGAATTCTTCTGATGGAGGGAGGTAGCGAGTTCCAGATTATTGGTGCGGCCCCAGAGAACGCTCGGTTATATGTTTTTACATTGCGGAAGCGGGGTGGCTGGAGCACACTGTCTCGGGCGGACTGGGAGTTTCTGGTTCTCCCAGAGATCACAATTTTCTGGGCGAGATACTTCGGGGTGTTCGTGTACAAGGCTTTGTGAGTGATGCAGGCCAGCTTGAGCTGGATTCTGCCTTCAAGAGGAAGCCAGTTCAAGGCCTTCAGATGTGGTGAAATGTGGTCAATTTTTTTTGAGCCAGATAAGAGTCTAGCTGCTGCGTTGAGCCAAGCTTTTATCGGGGCAGTCGAAGTCTTTGGTAGGCCAGTTAGGGTAGAGGAGCCGTATTCAATTCTGGAGATAACTAACGCCTGAACTGCGGTTTTTAGGTCGGCAGTATCAAGGAAGGGTTTTAGTTTTCTCAAGTAGCTCAGATGGAACCTGGCAGTTTTGGCCATCGAATTGATGTGTTCACGCATATTCAGGTTGCTGTCCAAAGTTATCCCGAGTGGTTTGGCAGAATCCACTATGGTTGGCGTGCAGTTGAGTGCTGTGATCGAGTTAATCCATTCAGGGATGCCATGGATTTTTTTGGGGGTTAGATCAGAAGGAACTCAGTTTTTTGGGCATTCAATTTGAGCTGGTTGTTGGCGAGCCATTGAACAGTCAGATTCAGGGCATCATTCAGATGGGTAATCTCCTCGAGAAGAGATTATGATGTATATCCGAGTGTCATCGGCGTACATGTGGAAGGAGATGTTGGCCGTACGAAGAATTTCAGCTAGTGGTTCAAGGTAGAGATTAAAGAGGGTAGGGGACAGATTGGAGCCTTGAGGGACACCAATAGAGATCAGGGAAGGAGCAGATAGGTTGTTGTTGACTAAGAATCTCTGGGTGCGGTTCTGGAGGAAGGAACCAAACCATTTGATGACTGTACCTCCTAGGCCCATCCTGTGTTCGAGGCGTTCAAGAAGTTTCTCATGGTTGACTGTGTCGAAAGCTGAGATCTAGGAGGCTCAAGAGACAGGTTTTGCCTTGGTCAAGGGCTAGAAGAGCATCGTCTACGATGTGAAGAATAGTGGTTTCAGTGCTATTCCCAGGCCTGAACCCAGATTGGAAATCGTCAAGTAAATTGAAATCAGTGATGTGTTGGCTTAGCTGTAGCTGCACACATTTCTCCAGCACTTTCGCAAGAAGAGGAATATTCGAAATAGGTCTGAATAATATTGGCGCCCCGTACCTCAGGGATAAAAACTGACCATATAAACCTTTTAGAACTCTGCGCTCATCAACCCAGGAACTGACTATTGTGCCTAAGTTTTGCCGTTCTCGTAAAGGAGGACGCTCCTTCCAGGTAGCCGCAAAACTATGGAACGGCCTCCCACTTTCGCTAAAACAAGAGCATGATCTCCTCAGTTTTAGACGCAATGTCAAAACTTGGCTCTTCCAACAATAGGCTCGCCGTCCTTTGGGCGTCTAGGTCTTGCTTATGCTCTGTCCAGGGGTCAAGGATAGCGCCGGGACACTCCCCGGAGTAGCTGTGCGCTTAATAAATACCCCCCATACCATACCGTCTGGAATTTCCGGGTTAAGATCTGCTCATGATGGATTGTGCGGCAAATCTATAATCATGCGGAAACTCAGTGGTCACACAATCTCTTTATTCCAATGGCCCTGGATATACAAAGATCACGGCAGAAATACCTTTTTGATTAGGATTATCAACACCAAAATTGACGGTGCTAATGTTTTCCAAAAGTTTACTGACTTAGTAAGCATCATTAGTACACTACCCACGTTCAAAATATATTATGGCTGGTCGTGTTTCTCCCGAATTCCCAGGTATCAGAAAGGTTCCCTTTCCCATTAGATGCCAACATCCAGAAGCCCCTCAACTGGTGTCTGTCACTTAATGGCTATAGTTGTGACTTATCCCAGTTGATTTTCAGTTCCGCAGCACTGTCAAACTTATCTGCATGGGGTCTCAGGAAGACTAACATTTTGCCCACACAGAGGGATACTATGTGTTGCACCAACCTGTATGCCCCTCCGTGCCATGGACAACTGCAGCCTACATACGACTTGCTCCATGGTTATAGCAAAGATTACAATATCTAACAGACAATCACTTGTGCGTAGTGTTGGCTAGAGTTGATAAAATCTGGTTTGTGCCACAAAATAAGGTTAAAATCCAATTTTTCCATCAGTGGCTTGAGACTGTGTCGCAGGCTCGCTCTGTCTAGGATTGCTGGGGCAAAATCCCCGTAAATTCCTTTAGGTAACAGAGAGGCTCTTAGGATGTTGTGGTTGCGTATGCAGCAGCTTCAGTTAACAGCCTTCCTCCGTGAAGGGTGCTTGGCGTTGGCGGGCGGCTGGCTGGCTTTCCTTCTCCATCATTGCCCTTAGTGGGCAATATATGTTTCTGTATCCCGTTCTAGCAGTGCTCCTTATTTCCTTCACTTGAAGGGTCTAGGCCTTCAAGGTCTTTGCTTAATGTCCTCTGCTCCAGTTTCAGGAACTGGACAGAAGGGTCAAGCAGAACGTTTCCTTTCAGACTTTGTATGTATGCTTCCCATGAGCATTGTGGGGCTTTCCTACTTGGTTCTCACTAGTAACTTGTGGACATTACTTCCACGGATGTTGCACTGGGTGACTCTTCTCTATTCAAGGCTGTTATTCAGAGACCTCTTGGAAGGCGTATCAACTACTGGATTCCTATTGCGACAATGTTTTATTTGACTTCTCCTACCAAATGTCGACCGATTTTCTTTAAAACAACTCTTTTCGGAGTTTCTTAAAAGTGCCTACTCCTGTGGTGTCCAGCTTAAGTCAGCAAGAGTCTCTTGGGTTTCTTTTATGGAAAGAAACCATGGCTAGTGCACAAGCTTCTGAGTAGCATTTTCCTCAATTTGGAAACTTGTGAAGTGTTCAGCTGCTTGCCGTCTTTATACTATTATTGCACTACAGGAGAACATTGGCTGGTTTTCTGCTTTATCCCCGTTGGGGTGGTTGTCTTTTAACACAGCCTCTCACCGTATTTCAGTCTAGTTTTGCTTTAAAGCATTGGAAAAATGCAGGGGGCGACTTTTTTGCCATTTTTTTAGGGACGCAGCTTTGGCACTGATGAATTACTGGAGAATATTGTTGCTTTCCTGGTTTGGCCTCCCCAGCCTGTTGCAGTGCCATCATTTGAATTGAGCCCGGTTTCTTGTATTCCAGGGTTATTTAGAGCTGAAAAGGAGTTTCTATTCTTTGTAGCAGAAAGTGTCTTGAGGGCATTGATCTTGGTGAAAGCAACATTTCATATGGATTTGAAGAAAAAAAAAGGCCAAAACTTAATACAGATTTGGGCTGTTTATGTAGGACCACCTACTGGATAGCTTCACTGCGTTAGCTTCCACAAAGTCTAATCCTCGAATTAGGTTTATCTTGTATATTCCTTTGAGACGAATGCAGCGCAGAAGGTCTGTCTGCTTTTCTGTCGAGCTGATTGTGTTGCTTCAGTTTATCCTACATAATCTTCCACAGCTTCAGTGTTGCCAAAATGCAAGGGAAATGGGGATCTAAATATTATACCATTGACTTGTTCTTATTTTTCAACCACCTTTCCTGCACCCTTTCTCTTAACCTACTGTCGAGACACAGCGTGAGAATAGCATTACATATACAAATGCTGCAGTGAGAACCCGTAGTTTTAAGATGAGCACCTGTGCTTGAAGAAGATTACTGTTACATTGAATGTGTTGTAAGAGCACACTTCTGTGCTTTTGGAATTTGCTTACCCTAGATGGTTATGGGGTACTCATTGAATCAAAAGTATAACCTGTTGATGTTGTTCCCTATTGTCCTGTCCACTGGAATTATGCAACCGTGTGGACTACATTAGGCAGCAAGAAATGGCAAGCTGTGTGGCATAAAACAGTTTTTTAAATTTTATTTTTGTATTCATTTTTTTAGTCATTTTTACACGCAACACATTTCTGGACGAAGGTTTAAACCCATATGTACAGATTTAACACCCATATAAAGGAATAAGCAACGATTAAGACAGCAGTCAACATTTACAAAGGGCCCTCCACTGAGCGGCAACACGGGTAGCTGCCTTTTTATTTGTACCTTTGTTCCGTTTGAGCCAGAATTGTGTTTTTTTTAAATAAATCAATCTGTAGATCAAGCAGCAGACAATGGATTACTTGGCAAATCCACTATTATGCAAGTGCATAAATGTGCAGAAAACGCTGTGTCCTCGGCATATTCGAATCGGTTGTTTTGCAGCGTGAATCTTTTCTGGATTCACATGCTGTGCATTATTCCGCCATCTAGTGTTTGGGTCCGGACTTGTTGTATTTGTCGTCCAACCCCCCCCCCCTTTTTTCTTTTTTTCTTCTCCCCTCTGTTCTGTTAGTGGGCGTCAACATACCACCCTTTGGTGTCCTCTTATGACCTCGACGTGCTTCCTCCGGAAGCTCCCACCTTTGGTAGCCATCTTCAGATTTTTATTTCCGCAGTTTGGTCTGGATCGATACGGAAAGAGCTCCCAAGATTTGAAGTGAAGAATCGATGAAAAATAGGGAAAAAATTTCAAGAACGACTATTCAAGGTACCGGACTTCAAATCGAGGTGCCGGACGGCACAGAGAGTGAAAACAACCACCTCGTCGACTATTAAAAGGATAATGTGCATACAGGGGGGCTCCCTGTGCGTGGTAATGGACAAAACACCATTCAAGTTTTGCCAAAATTGTCACCACAAGTACGCCCAGAAGGACCAACATCATCTGCAACCTTTGCTTACCGGTGGATCACCAAAGTGAAGATTGCAACGCATGTTCCGCATTCACCCCGAAAACGTTGAGGGTAAGCGTGAGGCAGAGAAGAGCCAACTACAACATGCAAGGCAAGAGCGCAACATCATCGTTACGAGACCTGGGCCTCTCCAGCGAGGAAGAGGACAATGTCGCAGCAGGTCCAGAAGGAGACACAGACATGGACATTCAAGTCGTCGAGGTCGAAAAGAAAACTTCAAGAGAGGTAAGAGAACCATCGTCCTCGAAGAAACTAGACTAGTCCAGAAAAGCTGACTCGAGGGTATCAAAGGGAGCATCGGCGTCAAAGCACTCGACATCCGCAGTTGCGTCCCCAAAAAAACTCCGTAGGATCCTTAGACAAGGACTGGGTAACAGCTAAGACCCTTGAAAAATCCAAGGCGTCGAAAGACAGTCCAGGAAAGGACGCCTCGACAAGAGGTCAAAACCCCAAAAACATGGCCCGACTCCCGCGTCGGCGGAAAGACGCCGTCTACCGCGAAGAGAAGGGCAGAAAGTCTTGACCCTGAAACGCACGCTTCGGAGATCAAGAAGAGACTGGAGGCAGAAATGGTCAGTATATTGCAACGCAAAATAAGTAGTTCGACAGCTTGAAGCCATTCAAGATACCGCCCAAAAATTAAACGGAAATAGAAAAAAATCGTTGAAGATTTAGAGCCTCTGTTAGAGGAACAAGAAAGTTATTTTTCGAAGAAGAGGAAGAACAAACCTACCTAGGATCTGAAACCTCCGAGGTTCAAGAACTACAATGGCAAGACCTCGACACAGACTCCCCAGAGGAAGCTGTCGACACCTATCCTTCGAGGCGTTCCCCACCAGACATTGGTATGTACAACCAGGTCATCAAGAAGGCAGCAGGAACCTATATAGTGCAGCTGGAAGAAGAAAAACCACAATCATGTTTTTTACTCGAGACTTTAATGCCTACACCATCAAGGAACCAATTCCTTCCTATGCTGCCAAATGTGCTAGACCAGGGAAAGGAGGCATTTAAAGAGCCTTCGACATGTAAGGCAGTCACTCCCAGGGGAGACAAAAAAATATAAATGCTCCTCCAAAGACCCTATCTACATCAAGGGGTCATGACAGCTGACTCCATCATGACCGCTGACTCCATGACAGCCACAGCCAGGAAAAGGGATAATGTACCTACCACTACTGGCCTGCCACCGGACAAGGTAAGCAAGAGAATGGACCTTATGGGGAGAAAGGTCGGGAGATGTGCAGCAAACCAATTTCGCTTCGCCAATGCCTTGCTTAACAGTCATGCATACTAACACTTGGAAGAGGTAGGGGGGGGGATCTACTGAAACACCTACCGGAACAATACCAAAAGAGAGCAAGCCACTTGGTAGAAGAGGGTAAAAATATAGCAAATACATGCTTAAAATCTGCCCTAGGTGCTGCGAAAACATCAAGCAGACAAATGATGTTCAGCATCACAGAAAGAAGACACGCATGGCTGCGGATCTCTGGATTCAAGCCAGAGGTGCAGAACAACATACTAAACGCACCGTGCGTTCAATGGGGAACAGCTCTTTGGAAGCGTTGTAGACGACACACTGAACCAATTAAAGAGACAACGAAACAGCAAGATCTATGGGGGGTTCTACAATTCAGAGGTGGCATGCGTAGAGGAACCACTCCCTCAAGGAGGCCAGCGGGTACAGGGAACCATCACCCCACAACTTCGATCAAACATACCAGCAAGGTTACCAAGTGGGGAACCAAGTGCAACAACAAGGACAGGAACAAAATTGGCAATACCAATAAGGAAGACCATCTTTTTGAGGACGCTCCGTGGAAGAGGCCTTCCACTAAGAGGGGGATCACCCACAGCATCTAAGTGACTGCATTCCAAACACAGCACACACTCCAGAAACCTCACTGAGTGTGCACGCAAAGAGACAAGGACATCAAACAAAACAGTTCCTCCAATATTCTACACCAGTAGGGGGCAGACTAAAGAACTTCCTCCAAAAATGGAAAGAGATCACTTCAGACAGATGGATCTTAAACATAATGCAGTACGGCTACTGCATAGAACTAGTCATAACTCCTCCAAACCAAAGCCCAAGGAGAAAAGTACCTTTCAAAGCAGAAACTACTGTTACTTCAAGAAGTACAAGCGAAAGAAGCTATAGAATACATACCACACAAGGAAAGAAATGAGGGAAATTGTTCTACGTAATTCCTAATTCCGAAGATAGACTGAACACTGCGTCCTATCTTAGATCTCAGATTGCTCAACAAGCTCATAAAGACTCAAAAGTTCAAGATGACAACCCTGCAAGAGGTAATATCTCAGTTGCAAAAAGGGGACTTTATGGTTACCGTAGACTTAACGGATGCCTATTTGCACATCCCCATGAACAAAAGGGTATTACGGTTTGTGGTCCACTGCACGCATTACCAATTCAAAGTGCTAGCATACGTTCTAAAGTCCGCACCAAGAGTGTTCACAAAGTGTCTAGCAGAAGAAATTGCACACTTAAGACAGGAAATCCATGTATACCCCCTACTTAGACGACTGGTTAGTAAAGGCAAACTCGTACAGAGTCTGCAAACAGCATATACACCAAGTAATAGTTACACTACTCCAGCTTGGTTTTTCCATACACTGGGAGAAATCTTCACCAGAACAAGAAAAACTGTTCTTTGGGGCGAGAATAAATGCCGTAGTGGGGATAGTGTTCCCAAGCGAGAAACTAACAATAGCCCTACTGAAAGAGACCGCTATACCGGAAGGGGCAAGTTCTGACAGTGAGGACAGTGGGGAAGCTACTAGGGATGATGGCTTAATGCAGTCACTAAAACCAAACATTCGCCTTCACATGAGACCATTCCAAGAAGTGCTTCAACCACAATGGTCACAAGCAACAGGGAGTTGGGAGGATCTAGTGGTTGTCGCACAAAAAATACAGGAGGAAATAGCATGGTGGAGCAAGGAGATCATTTCACAAGAGATCTTTCACGCAACCAACTCCAACAGTGACCATAACGACAGATGCCTCACAGATGAGATGGGGAGCTCACATAAACCATCTCAAAGTGAGGGGGACTGTGGACACAGCAGGAAGCTCTACGGCACATCAACATCCTAGAATTAAAGCCCATGTTCCTAGCATTAAAATCCTTTCAAAAAGATATACAGGAAAACAATTCTAATACAAACTGACAACACAACCGCCATGTTTTACATAATCAAGGAGGAAATCATTCAGTGGCACTTTCAACTCTAGCTCAGCAACTCTGGATGTGGGCAGTCCCACGGAACATAAACATAATAGCAAGCCACCTGCTAGGAAAGGACAATGTAGAAGCATTGTTTCCCCCCCCCCCACCCCGATACCACTAAGCCACAAGGTGATCAACAAATGCAAGAAAAGCCACATGACTAATTTCTCATTAACCAACAATGGGCGAGGCAGACCTGGTTCTCAGAAATAATGGAGATATCTCAGGGGTCAATTCACAAATTGCCAAACTGACAAGACTTACTAACCATGCTAGAGGGAAGAGTGTTCCAACCGGAAAGCCTGAGCCTCACAGCATGGCTCCTGAGGACCTAGAATTTGCGCACCTAAAACAACCAGAAAGCACAATGGCAGTCCTAAGGGAAGCAAGAAAGCCTACCACTAGGAAATATTACAACGCAAAATGGAAAAGATACTCTCTATGGTGCCTCAAAGAAGGTCTTTCCCAAAAAATCACAAATGAAAAGACCGTTCTAAAGTACTTAACGTATCTACTGCATAGTAAACCTACACATCACTGAAAGTTCACTAAGCCGCAATTGTAGCATATACAAGAGGACACACAGGGAAGAGCTTCACTTCTCACGTGGTCAAAAGGTTCCTAGAAGGAGCAAAAAGGATCCAAAGACTGAACCAGCACCCTCATGGAACCTAAATCTAGTACTCGCTCAGCTGATGAATGCACCATTTGAGCCACTACACAAGGCGACGACACAAATGCTCACACTGAAGACTGCCTTTTTTAGTAGCAATAACATCACTACGTAGAGTTAGTGAGTTGCAGGTACTAACATTACGGGAACCCTACTTCCAAATACATAATGATAGAATCGTTATGAGAACAGATCCCCATTTCATGCCAAAGGTGGTATCACAATTCCACATAAACCAATCCATACAAATACCAAGTTTCTTCCAGAACCCAAAGACCCAAGCAGAAAGGGCATTGCACACTCTTGACGCTAGAAGTGCAGTTTATTACATTGAAAAGACAAAGGAATACAGAAAGACAAAACTTTGTATCTTTTGCAAACAGTTTCTTTGGAAGACCAGTAACCAAGAACACAATTGCAAGATTGATTGCACAAGCCATACAATTGTGCCACAAACCAGCAGGACAAACATTACCAAGAGCTCCATGGGCTCACTCGGCAAGAAAGAAAGGAGCAACGATCGCCTTTCTACCCGATACTCCAGTTCAAGACATTTGCATGGCAGCAACATGGTCTTCAGTGCACATTTTCACTAAACACTACTGCATGGACATCCAAATGAACAAAGCACAAGTAGGACAGAGTCTTGCACCCTGTATTGTATTGTAATTGCATTTGTATAGCGCTTACTACCCCTGACGAGGCGTCAAAGCGCTTTTTCGGAGAGTAGCACGATACTCCGGGACCCATAGAGGATTAGTGTTGAATTAGTATAGTGAAACATGCAAGTAAATTTTAAGTGGTGGATATGTTAGTCAGTTATTTGGATTCGGAAGGATAGCAGAAGGATAGAAGAAGAAAGGTTTGTATTTATATAGCGCTTCTAACCCCTGATGGGGTGTTGAATCGCTTTTTTTTGGCGAGTAGCACGCTACTCCGGAAACCCATAAAGGATTAGTGGTGAATTAGTATGGTGAAATATGAAAGTAATTTGAGTGGTGGATATTAGTTAGTTATTTGGAGTGAGAAGGATAGCGGAGGGATGGAAGGGAAAGAAAGATTTGCATTCATATAGCGCCTGTTACCCCTGATTTCTGGCGAGTAGCAGGCTACTCCGGAACCCATAAGGATTAGTGTTCAAAATTAGTATAGTGAAATATGAAGTAATTTGAGTGGTGGATATGTTAGTCAGTTATTTGGATTGAGGAGGGGTAAAAAAGGAAAAAAGGTTTGCATTTATATAGCGCTTGTAATCCTGATGAGGTGTTGAAACGCTTTGTTGGCGAGTAGCACGCTACTCTGGAACCCATAAAGGATTAGTGGTGAATTAGTATAGTGGAATATGGAATTAGAGAAGTGAACATGCTAGTCTGTTATTTTGATTGAAAAGGATAGTGGAAGGATAGAGTGAAGGATTTCTTTTTTTAGGTCATAGCAGTAGGAGGAGGCTTTTGTATGAGTAAAAAGGGTTTTTGGAGGGGAAGAGTCAGAGGGAAGAGTTTAGAAAGGTTTGTTTTGGGGGATCGGTACAGTAAAGGAGGTGTCAGAAGATGCAAGGAGGGGTAGAGTAGGAGAGTCAAGAAAGGGTTATTTTGGGGAACATAGTAGTGGTATGGCGTTTGGGATAAAAGAGTGGGTGTAGAGGATATAATCCTAGATGTATAGGGTGAGATAGGGTAGTGAATTGGAAAGAGTAGTAGAAAAGTTTGAGATGAGTCAGAGTTGGGCTAGAAGATATATTGAGGGAAGTATAGGCTGAGAAATGGGGTAGTGCATTGGAAATGCTAAATTAGAAGAAAGTGATAAATATATAGATCCATAAGTACATTGAAAGTATATAGATGCATAAAGGAAGTAAATATATGCAGATTAAAGATATTGATAGAGGTAGCGGATGAGAAATAGGGTAGTGCATTGGATATGCTTTTTCAGGAGAAAAGTAAGAGACACAGATCCAAGTACATGGAGGTACATAGATGCCCAATGGAAGCAAGAACATGTAGACCAAAGAAGATTTTTTTGTTTTTTTTGTTTTTATACCAACATAATTATTGTACATGTTTATACAAAGCGATACACGAAGATAGGCACATCTATAGTGAAAATCAATGCTTATGTACAGAGGGACAAATACATAGGGTGGGTATTAATGAATGGCAAAATGGGCAGCATTCCTGGCCCTGGTCCCGAACAGTACCGAACAGGCTCAAACAGGCACTCACCCTTGTCCTCTCCACCCTTAACAGGCTCAAACAGGCACTCACCCTTGTCCTCTCCACCCTTAGCTGAGACGCCCGGGCTGAGACGCCCTAAGCCTTGGCCGTTTATAGCCCTAGTAGTCAGGTGACCCCTTCAGCCAGTGGGAACCCTAGCCCTAACAATATCCAATCACAGCACTAGCCCTAAAATCTAGAACCAGTAGGAGACGAGGACCTTACAGCCAATCTTAGCCCTAGTCCAAGCACCCAATAAGTTTCAAAATCGTTTAATCTCTGCCTCCAATAGAGGCCCTAGCCCTACCAGTAGTCTCAACCCTAGTCCAAGCAACCAATGGCACAGGAAGCCCTAGTCCCTACTTCCAATAGAAAGCCTAACCCTACTCTTAGTCCCACACCTAGTCCAGCAACCAATAACGCCAAAAGCCCTAATCGCTACTTCCAATTATAGGCCTAGCCCTAGTCCCAACAACCAATAACAATGGAAGCCCTAGTCCCTACTTCCAATAGAAATCCTAACCCTAGCCCCCACCCTACATTGATTGAATCACAGACCCAGAAGCCAATCAGAACCCTCAAATACCCAACCAATGAGGACACTAACCCTAATCCAATCGAAACATCAGCTACAACCACCAATCAGTGTACACATGTACCAAACCATATCCGACTATATAAGGTCCCAGCTACCTCAGACAAGGTTTGCTGGCCAGGGAGTTGGAAGCTGCGTCTCTATTCAGAAATCTCCTAGGAGACAGACCGGCTCAATACACACTTTGGACTTCTGCAGGTAAGGCCCCAACAAACTTGTCCTCTAACAACACTATTTGTATAAAACTTTACTCCCTCTCCTGGCCAAAAAACGAAGTGCACAGTCCCTATTAAACACAGTTTAAACAGCTTACAGCACATTACTGCTGTCTCAGGAGGGAAGGGGGGGGGCTGGTTTCACTGACTTGTTAACACAAGATGGTCGCTGGGGGTGCACTGCTTAACCTACAGATCTTAGCACAGAGCAAAGGAGTCATTTGGAGGGAAAAAAATGATAGTCACAGGGAATAAGAGGGAAAAACTACAGGATTTGGACTGCAAATCCCTTAATTCAACAGGTTAAATGGAAGCAGTTGTGAAAAGCAGCGAGTCTCCTGAGATCCCCAATGCTGCCCGGCGCAAGGTCACCTTTAATCCACTTTGGATTCGCTATCTAAAATAACGAGGCAGGCGCTGGAAGCTGGAAGGCAAGAAAAAGGTTTATTACTCTTAGAGGAGACCACGTCAATTGCTGACACCAGAATGTCTTCAGGGAGGTGTTCTACTGGCAATGCTTTTGGCTCTTCCTTTTATACAGGTTTTACACAATGTATTTGTTTCATTTATCATGGTTACAAGCTTGGAGTCTCCGCCCCGGGCAGGTTGTCACACAAGCCCGACATTGTTTAATCAGCATGGTTACACAAGCCCAACATTGTTTCATCAACATGGTTACACAAGCCCAACATTAACTCTCCTCCCGCCCAGGTCAAAAACAGACAATTTAATTGCAGCTGGACCTTGCTTCAGGGTCTAAACACAAGTGAGACCGGCCAGATCTAAGAGTCCGTTCTGTTGATAAAAACAGGTCCCATTGTTGGCAAAAAACAAGTCTTGCTGTGTGCAGTGCAATAAACCATGCTTGCAAGAGTCTGTTTGGTATTTGTAACCTGTTTGTGCAGGGATGAGAGGAAAGACGAGTTTGAGGCAGCAGGTGATGTTGATGTTTGTCGTGGAAATAGTTTATAGCCCCCAGCACACATATCAGGTTTGGTCAGAGAGTCAGAAGGCTGCTAGAGGACAGGGTGAAATGAAGGTGACCAACAGAGTACAAAATGGCTGTGGTCAATCAGAATGACTGTAGTTTATGTGCACGTAGGAACTTTCATCAGACAAGATGGCGCAGAATGTTCATGATTGTTGTTTTGTTCTTAACAGTCGCCCCTTTGAACATAACTAGCCATCTCATCAGTCTATTTCGATCTCCATAATGTCCTGTATTTCTTGTTCATACATTACTCTCATTTTTGTTAACTGGGTGTCCATATTCTGGGGCGCAAGGCACTTATGCAAAGAGCACACAAAGGTGGTATACAGTGTACACCCAAACAGCAACCACATATTGCCAATACTGGGACCAAGAGAAACATTGATATTTTCCAACCCCAGTCCTTCAAGATGCCCCAAAGCCAACTTCCAATTGTCCAAGTCTCTGATCCTTGATGAATTTCTGAAGACAGTCTGTGGAGATGTTCGATTGCTTCATAGACAGAGGGTGAATTATCAGGGATGTATATGCAGCAACTGGCACCAATGATGCGACATGCTCCTCCACGATCCGCTAGTACCACGTCCAGGACCATGCGTTTTTGTAGGGCCACCAGACGGACCGCTTGAAGCTCGGCAGTGTTGGTGAGGATGCCAGCTGTGACGTTCAGGGCGGTTTCTACCGCTTGAGACAGATGTCTGATGGCTCGGCTGTTTGCCATCGGACCCCATAGCGGGACGAGCCCTTTTGCTGCGTCAACGAACTGTGATGCGGCAGAGTCTGCTTGATCAGTGTCTTTAGAACGCTTTTCTCGATGATGCTCTGCAGGGGCTGTGTAGGTCGGTGGCAAAACAAAAGCGATGTAGCACGTGCCCCCCCAGTTTCTTGGGAGCCAGGTGTAGGCTTTGGTTCCACAAACAAAGTACATATTGGGTGATGCAACAAATGCTGGAGGGTTGGCAGTGTTCAAAGTCCTTACAGTGTTACAAGTGCTGTGACCCACATTCTTAGTCCCACGGCCTTCAATGCATACAAGGCCAGAGACGTTCACCACAGATGGGGCCACAGTCAGTGTTGCAGCAGTTCTTTTCTTCAGGTAGGAAAATGTGGCTCTGACAGGATTATTGAACACTTGTATTTCCACTCGTTCTTTGGAGGGGACATTCATTGGGAATGTCGTATTGGAGGTGTGAGGGCAAAAGGGAGCTGCTGTTCTTCCTGTTTGGTTTAGCCAGAACTCGTTGTAGAACTGAGCGATTGTCCCATCGGAAGTGGCATTGTCTTTCTAACTTTCTTGTAGGAGCATCGGCAAGGCAAGATCCATGAACAGAAAAGGGTGAAGGGATGAAAGGGATGCAATGTTCAGTGGCATGTGGTAGCAGCCCACAGACCCAACAGTTAGTGGCATTGGTGGCAAGATTGTGCTGGTGCAGCATCTGTACGAAATAATTATTCCAGAATTCTTTGCGTCGTTCTCGGAGATGTGGCGGTAGTGATACCAGGTAGTGTTCTTTCTTTGTGATTGGTTGCATGGTTGGTGACAATGTTCTGTATGCAGGTGCATTCTCTTCAATGATCCAGAGTGTGACCATTAGTAGGAGGCAGGTGAGAAATGCAGCTACAAGTGCAATTGTCTTTGTACTGTGCAGTTCAAAAGTCTTGGTGTCTTTGCGGTGGCTTTGCAGGTGTTCCGTTTCTTCCATCATCTTCGAGGAGCTCACCAACTGTTAGGACCACAGACTTTTGTCTGGTGTTTTTCCTGGTAGCGTTGTTTGGCTGTGCTACCGATCTGAGACTGACTCAGTTAGTGGCCTGGTTGTTGGAGCTCCCCCTTTTTGTCGATCTTAGGTTGTACCCTTCCTTGGATGGCACCGTGGGGTCGGGAAATTCAGACAGTTGGAGGGTGTCTTCTTGTGGGTAGCAACTCAGAGCTGGTCAGTCTTTTGCGAGTACTTCCTCTTGCACCTCCACCTCTTCACAGGTTGCCAGCGTTGGAGGGACTTTCTTGCAGTGGTGGGCGTGCAGCCAATTTCTTTTTCCTTCCACTCGGAGGGCAGTTCGAGTGGTGATCAAGACTTGCCAGGGGCCCGTCCACCTGGGCTCCAAATTCTTCGTTCTTTGGAAGTTGCGAACTAGGATGAAGTCCCCAGGCTTTATCACATGTCCTGGGCCCCTGGATACGTCAGGCAAGGCTTGCTGCACCTGTTGGTGGATAATTGTTAGCTCGTTTGTCAATTTATGCAGATAGTCTGACATTAATATGTTCGGGACATCGTTAATGGAGGTGGGTCTTGGTGCCGCCCAAATGTTCATAGGCCTGCCGAAGACCACTTCATACGGGGTCAGTCTGTGTTTGGTCGGGGTGGAGCGCATTGATAGCATGGCCAATGGAAGGGCGTCGGGCCATTTCAACCCGGTTGTGGCAACTATTTTGGCTAGCTTTAGTTTCAATGTTGCATTGTGTCTCTCTACCAGGCCCGCTGATTGGGGGTGGAAGACGGCATGGAATTTTTGTTTTACCCCCAACCCTTTCAGTATGTTCTGTATCACTTGGCTACGAAGTGTGGGCCGTTGTCACTCCATAAAATTCTGCAAAGGCCGTACCGGGGAAGAATTCTTTCAACAATACTTTTGCAGTGGCTATGGCAGTATTGTCGCGGGTGGGATATGCCTCCACCCATTTGCTAAAAGCGCACACAACCACCAGGACATATTTTAGACCATGGCATCTCTCTAGTTGGATGTAATCCATTTGAAGGACTTCAAAGGGGTAATCAGGGACTCCAAACCCTCCCCGTGGTACAACTGTCCCTTTCCCTGGGTTGTGTTGTAGGCATACTATACACTGTTGTACTAGGCGCTTTGCAGATTCTGTTATCTTGACATTATGCCATACTCTTGTGATTAGTTCAATCATGGGGGTGGAGCCTATGTGTGCTGGTAAATGTGCCATGGTCAATATGGGGATGAGGTAGGCATTGGGTAACAGCCATTTATTTCCGTCTTTAGTTCTCCAGCAATCTTCCTCGTCTTTTAGTCCCACCTTTTCCCACTCGGTCAATTCGTCTTGTGTGCCTGTAGTCTGTATGTCCCTTACAGTGGTCCTAGCATCAGTCCATTGTTCAGCTTGTGACCTGGTCACATACATTCGTGTCATAGTTCTGTCTTCTGCCGTGGCTCGGGCAGTAACGTCTGCTAGCGCATTTCCCTGTCCAATGAGATCTGTCACTTTCCTATGTGCTTGGCATTTTATCACTGCTAGCTTTTTGGGGAGGAGGACTGCTTCCGTCAAGGCGGAGACTAAATCTCCATGCAGGATGGGTGTACCGTGTGAAGTCAGGAACCCTCTTTCTTTCCATAGAATCCCGAAATGGTGAACCACCCCGAAGGCGTATTGGCTGTCGGTGTATATGTTAACTGTCGTGCCAGCTGCTAAAATACATGCTCGTGTGAGGGCAATGAGTTCTGCTGCCTGGGCGGAACGTTGGGCAATACGGGCTGTTTCTAGAATGGTTCGGGCTGTGGTGACAGCGTATGCAGCTGAGGTGGTGCCGTCGGGGAGTTTGATGCACGAACCATCCACCCATAGTTCTCCATCTGGCTCTAGAAAGGCGGTGTCTCTGAGGTCTACTCTACTTTTTGTTTGTTCATCGGTTAGTGTCACACAGTCGTGTAGTGGAGCCACGTTAGGATCGTTCTCGGGTAGGGGTAACAGCGTGGCTGGATTGAGGGTGGTGCATCCCTTTAGGGTAATGTGCGGTGCTAGCAGGGTCAACTCATATCCTGTCAGTCGGGCGCTAGTCAAGTGTTGGGTTTTGGTCTGGTTCAGTAGTGTGTCGACTGCATGGGGTACTAAAACAGTGACTGGATTGGAGAGCACTATTCCTTCGCTCTGGCGTATTGATACTGCTGCAGCTGCCACAGCGCGCAGGCACGCTGGCAGTGCTCTGGCTACTGGATCGAGGGTGGCAGAAAAATATGCACAAGGGCGTTGTTTGTGACCAATTGATTGTGTTAGGACAGACAATGCACATCCCTCCCTTTCGTGTGTGTAGAGGAAGAATGGTTTGGAGTAATCTGGGGTTCCTAGGACTGGTGCTGAGCAAAGGGTATTGTGTAGTTCTTTAAAGGCTGTCTGGCATTCGGGGGTCCAGGGGAGAGGTGAGGGGATGTCCTTAGCTAGGAGGGAGAGAAGGGGTTTGACAATGAGGCTAAAGTTCGGTAACCACTGTCTGCAAAACGAGGTGAGGCCTATCAAAGAGCGGACTTGCTTCTGATTTTTGGGGACAGGGGTGCCTAGAATTGTCTGGATCCTGTCAGGCGTGAGTTTTCTCCCTTCTTTTGATAAAGGTGACCCAAATAGGTCACTTGTGATTTACAGAACTGCAGTTTCTTTCGGGAGACCTTGTGACCATTCTCAGCAAGGAAATGGAGTAGTTTGATGGTGGCTGTGACGGCTATTGGTATGGTGTCTGCTGCTAGAAGGATGTCGTCTACATAATGTATTAGTGCCACTCCATCTGGCAATTGTATGGCGTCCAACTGTCTTTTAAGCGCCTGGCTATAGATACTTGGGCTCTCAGTGTACCCCTGAGGTGCTCTACAAAATCTATACGAACGGGAATTTAGGGTAAATCCAAAAAGATAGCGGCTGTCCTCGTGTATAGGTATGGAAAAGAAGGCGTTCTTGAGGTCGATCACAGTGAAGGTGGTGGCAGTGGAGGGGATTAAAGTCAAAATTGTCGTGATGTCGGAAACTACTGGGTATTGTGGTACTACGATTTTGTTTACCTCCCGCAGGTCAATGATGAAGCGGTAGGCTTTCCCATCTCCCTCTCCCTGTCTCTTTACAATCGGTAGTATGGGACTGTTACAAATGTTGCTCACTACTTCCTCTACCACCCCTGCCTCTACCAAAGAGTGTATGATCTCTGTTAGTGCTTTCTCACCCTCTGGCGATATTTTGTACTGCGGTACCTTCGGTAGGGTTGCGTCCTGTCGTATTGTTACGTGTACTGGGTCAATCATCATTCGTCCTACGTCTGAATCAGCCCTAGCCCATAAGTGTGATGGCAAAGTGTCCAGTAGGGATGTGTCAGTCTCAGAGATGGAAAACATGTGCTGAAAAGGGTTCTCTCTATGGCGTTGGGGGTTGTCATACAGGATGACACGCACTCCGTCTGGTGAGCATCTGATAGTCGCATGGAAGTGTTTCAAAGGTCGAGGCCCATAATGGCGTCTGGGGTGTTAGATGAGAGGAGGAATGTCGTTTCGACGCCATTGCTGTCAAGATTAAAAGGGATGGGTCGGGACAAAGGGTTGGTGGAGGGCGTACCGTCAAATCCTATTGAGGTCACATGTGAGCCTGACGAGGGTGCCCTTGGAATCAGTTGTTTGGATAGTGCACTACGTGTTGCTCCTGTGTCTACCAAAAATGGCGACCTTGTGCCCAGGACCTCAGCGGTAACATAAGGGCCTTGCTGATCAACGCAGAGCTCGACTGGATCCCTTCCTTGCCCCTGGCTGTCCTATGCAAAGTCGTACGTATTGTCATAATCTGTCTGTTGGTACTGATTCTGTCTGGGATGGTCAAATGCGTTCATTCTTCCTGGCCTTTCCTCGCTTGCTTCACTCGCGTACCCTCTTCCACGTCCTCTTCCTCTCTGTCCACTTGCTATTTCCCTCGCCCCTCTGCCCCTAGCAGCTCCTAACAAAGCCGGGCATTGGGATTTCCAGTGTCCATATTTTTGCAAAATGCACATTGATCCTGTCCTAGGTCTTGGCGTCCTACATATGATGTAGATGGATTGTTCCTAGGGGGCTGTACTCTAGGGGTATTCTGCTGGTTTCCTCCCTATATTGCTCCCTTCCTGTATTCGCCCCCTGGAGTTGAGCTATCATTACCCTTTCCTTCAAGTCCTTCTTTTTCCTTTCTGTAGCCCTGTCATTTTCGTTTCTCTGATGCTCGTAGTACTGGGCCATTTGGAGAATGGCCGTCGGTTTAGATGCTGCCCAACTACTTTCGCTGGCTTGTAGTTTCTGGGATACATCTGGCAGTAATCCTTAGACGTAGTTCTGCACAAATAAGTGGTGTCCGGTTGCGGTGGACATGTCTTGTCCACTGTAATCAGAGAACACAGTTTCAAATCTGGAGAAGTACTCTGAGACGTCCTCTTGTGGTTTCTGGCGGCATGCGGTTACTATGGACCAGTCTATCTTTTTCTCTGGGATCAGCGTTTTCACTTTCTGCACTATTTTGTCAGAGAGGTCTAATATTGCTTTAACTGGTTTTTGACCAGGGTTCCGCTGTTTATCTAGTGTCGAGTTGTTCCCAGGTATGACCAAACAGTTCGGTATGGTCTACTTTCCTAACCTGTTTCCACACATCTGCTGGCAAACATAACCCGAAGAACAAGTCTATGTCGGCAAGTGTCATTATTGTTGATCCCAGAGCGGTACCTAGCTCGGTGTAAAAGGCAGTGGGGTTCTTTCGTAAATCCGGCAAAGATTTACGGAAGGTCAGGATGTCCTGTCTGTCCCATGGCTGATACACCCAATTGTAGACCACCCTTCCTCTAGCGTCTTGATGGTTTATATCGTCATTAGTCCCTTGTCCTCTAGGAGGTATCCAGTAAGGGGCAGCTTCTTTTATTGGCATCATGCTATCTGTTTTTTCCACTGGGGGTCCTGCTACCTTAGTTGTCCTGTCCCTATCTATCTGTCCTTGTTCTATGAGGGACGCAATACTTCTAGTGTGGATGAAAATAGTTCTGCAACATCGTTGTCGCCTTCATCTCCGATGTCTACCTTCCTGTAGAGAGCCACTAATCGCTCGGGCCCTACGTCTTGGTACTTCTCTTCATATGCAGTAAGGGTGTGGTAACAGACGTACAATAAAGTATTGTTTGCGGTTTTCAACATAGGAGTTGCATATGTCAGTTACATGCTCTTCTGTCTCCTTCCTATGAATGAGGGATTTAACTAGTTTATCAATGCCTGCTCGCTCATTTTTACTTAATCGCGGGACCCTGGGCGCTCCTTTTTCTTTTGATCCTACCTCTACTACTGTATCCTTTGATGAGGCATTTGGTGTGGGTGACTCGGTGGGAGCAGAGGAGGTGGAGACTGAGGCGATCGTGCCATCTCCGGCTTTACTTTGGTGGTCCTGGCGTTGTATTATGGGATGAGTAGGGGCGTAAGGGGGTGGCATGTATATCATTGGGGGACCTAACAATAAATCATCATCTACCCCCTGTTTTGCTGGTAACTCGGGGTAAAGAGTTAAGGGCGTTCTAACAGGGCATTGACCTGATATTTTTGATTCCTGTTCCTTTTTATCGATTTCCTTTTCTTTTAGTTCTTCTTCTAACTTTTTACAGGCTTGGTAAGCTGATTTTCGCGTTTCTTTATCTTGTCTAGCTTCGTCTCTTTTCTTTCGTTGAGCTGCCTCTTTTCGCCATAAACCAAAACTATCAAACATGGCTGGGCTAGCTTTCTTTTTGTGGAGAGCTAATTCTAACGTTTCTATTTTAGCGGGATCGAAAGATCCCGTCAGTGGCCACTGATTTACCCGGTCCTTCCTAGTGTACTTATGCCATAGTTTGCTATAAGCTACAGTGGCTAATCCATATTTCACGTACATGTCCTTGTTAGGGGTGCCTTCCGGCGGTGCCGGATGACTGACCTCTAACAAACGGTCCGGTCCAAAACATTCAAACAATCTAGAGAAAACAGGCATGACGTATTTAGCGGTCAAAATGAATATCTCAATGTTAGACAAAAGTCTGCACTACCTGTCCTTCGCTGTCTGCAAAGAGAGAATATTCCTATTCTACGTTGTTTGCAAGGAGGGAATGTCTCAAATAACTCAAAAAGGAATACTAGTATTTCTATCAATCAATCAATTGAAGTCATGTTTTCTCACGACCTTACCCGGACCGTATGGACAGTTCTTCGTATTCCCCTTCCAGCGCCTGGTTGTCCTCTTACTCCAACAATCAATGCGGCGTTCCTGTAAGGCCCCAGTCAGGACCGCAGGTCACTCGAGAGAGGTCCGTTCGGAACCGGTGAAGTTCAGTCGATTGGCAGCCAGACGAGGGTCTCTTTCAGGCAGGTGCACTCCAATCATTTAGTCGTTCACTCCGTCGTTAGGACCTCTCTACTGGACCCACGTGTCTCTGATGGCCCCCCCCCCGTTGGGTCGCCAATTTGTGAAAAGCAGCGAGTCTCCTGAGATCCCCAATGCTGCCCGGCGCAAGGTCACCTTTAATCCACTTTGGATTCGCTATCTAAAATAACGAGGCAGGCGCTGGAAGGCAAGAAAAAGGTTTATTACTCTTAGAGGAGACCACGTCAACTGCTGACACCAGGATGTCTTCAGGGAGGTGTTCTACTGGCAATGCTTTTGGCTCTTCCTTTTATACAGGTTTTACACAATGTATTTGTTTCATTTATCATGGTTACAAGCTTGGAGTCTCCGACCCGGGCAGGTTGTCACACAAGCCCGACATTGTTTCATCAGCATGGTTACACCAGCCCAACATTGTTTCATCAACATGGTTACACAAGCCCAACATTAACTCTCCTCCCGCCCAGGTCAAAAACAGACAATTTAATTGCAGCTGGACCTTGCTTCAGGGTCTAAACACAAGTGAGACCGGCCAGATCTAGGAGTCCGTTCTGTTGATAAAAACAGGTCCCATTGTTGGCAAAAACAAGTCTTGCTGTGTGCAGTGCAATAAACCATGCTTGCAAGAGTCTGTTTGGTATTTGTAACCTGTTTGTGCAGGGATGAGAGGAAAGACGAGTTTGAGGCAGCAGGTGATGTTGATGTTTGTCGTGGAAATAGTTTATAGCCCCCAGCACACATCAGGTTTGGTCAGAGAGTCAGAAGGCTGCTAGAGGACAGGGTGAAATGAAGGTGACCAACAGAGTACAAAATGGCTGTGGTCAATCAGAATGACTGTAGTTTATGTGCACGTAGGAACTTTCATCAGACAAGATGGCGCAGAATGTTCATGATTGTTGTTTTGTTCTTAACACAGTCACAGGCAGGAAAAAACAAGTTTAAACACAAACATGGGATAAATTATGCAATCACTGGCAGGTTAAAAACTACAATTTTAAACTGTAACAACCACAGGAAAAGACAGTTAAAGAAATTTTAAAAAGAAAAAATAAGATGATGCAATCACAGGTAGGGAAAATCGTTTTTTAAAACTTTTTTAGGGAAGAGACAGCACTAGTCTGCCTCCTTACCACTTCCTGGACTCTGCTCACTGCATTCTGGGGCACAGGTAGGCTGCAACTCACAAGATGGAGGAGAATGATTTGGGGTGCACCCAGCAAAGCCTTAAGGGGCCTGGGCAGGTGTGAGGGGTGGGCTCAGTTGCCTGGGAGCTGAATAGCCAATCCCCAGTCCTAGGTCTGCTGGCCTGGGGGTGGGGACTGGGGAGCTGCTCTATTCACAGATCTCCTAGGAGACAGACCGGCTCAATCCACACTTTGGTAAGGCCCCAACAAACTTGTCCTCTAACAACACTATTTGTATAAAACTTTACTCCCTCTCCTGCCCAAAAAACGAAGTGCACAGTCCCTATTAAACACAGTTTAAACAGCTTACAGCACATTACTGCGGTCTCAGGAGGGAAGGCGGGGCTGGTTTCACTGACTTGTTAACACAAGATGGTCGCTCGGGGTGCACTGCTTAACATACAGATCTTAGCACAGAGCAAAGGAGACATTTGGAGGGAAAAAACTGATAGTCACAGGGAATGAGAGGGAAAAACTACAGAGTTTGGACTGCAAATCCCACAATTCAACAGGTTAAATGGAAGCAGTCACAGGCAGGAAAAAACACAAGTTTAAACACAAAAACATGGGATAAATTATGCAATCACTGGCAGGTTAAAACGACCACAAACTTATTCACAAACTAACGCTCATCTTCGACCCAGCCACCACAGAACTAACAAACTGCTACAAAATTCTATGCACCGCATATGAATCCAGAAAAGATTCACGCTGCAAAACGTATAGTTTCTTACCTGTCGGTGTAGTTTGGCAGTATAAGAATTTTCTGGATTCACTAGCGAACCCACCCTCCTCCACCAAGGAAGATGAGACCGGAGGAAAAAAAAATCTGAAGATGGCGACCAAAGGTGGGAGCTTCCGGAGGAAGCACGTTGACGTCGCGAGGAGACAATGTTATGTTGACGCCCACTAACAGAAAAAACAAGCATTTGCAATGCAATAGGTCTCGCATTTATGTGAGTTTAAGCTATTGGCATTGTTAATGACCATGCCTTTTTCTAAATAAAAAGGCATTGTCGTTTACAATGCCAATAGCTTAACTCTCGTAAATGCGAGACCTATTGCATTGCAAATGCATGTTTAAGTTTAAAACTGAGCGCGGCGCCGCTTCAAGAACACGACGCTCGCTTTCTTTTTTTTTTTTTTTTCTTTCTTTTTAACTTTAGCACTGAGAACGGTGTCCTTGAAGTGGGCGCCGCGCTCACCAATAAAGTGAAAAAAAACCTAAAAGCACGGTGTCCCTGAAAAGGGCGCCGCGCTAAACATTGTAGTTAACAATAGAATGAAACGGAGCGCTGTGTCCCTAAAGCGGGCGTCGCGCTCAGCATGCAATTCACCCCAAAAGTAATAGTCTAAAAAAAAAAAAAAAAAAGTGGCCGCCATTGTCCTGTGTGGGCGCGCAGCAAATGCAGGAAGCAGCCGCTATTGTCCCCATTAGTAAGTTACAAAACAAAATAGTGCTCACAGACTTAAAACGGAGACCGTGTAACCAGCGAAGTAAAAGGTCCAGTTGGCATGAGCGGTAACAAATGGCGACAAGGAGGGACTAACAAGCCTCATAATGAATCGGAAGCCAGCATTTACCAAGGACAATGACACCAGCCAATGACAAATATGGGCGGAGAGTAGGCGAGGCTTCCACACCATACTCTACTACAGCATGACTCGAGCAGCGCATGCGTGCTGCTGCTAGGCTCGACCTAAAAACCCCCCAAGGACAAATGCAATTCTGGACCCAAGCACTAGATGGCGGAATACTGCACTGCATGTGAATTCAGAAAATTCTTCAAGCTGCAAAACTACACCGGGTAAACTGTACGTTTAGAGATGGCCATATTTGACAGTGGACGGCAAGGTTGCCGAAGAGTAATATATTATCTAGTGATGTGATTGTTGACTACATGTGTTATAGATCACTGTAGATTCTTCTGCACATGTACCAAAATATAATGCTGATTTGTATACTTTCTTGGTGTACAGTTGTCTGTAGCTTGCTTTCTGGGGTTTGCTTCAAGACAGCTCAGCCCCTCCCCTTGTGTAACTGGTATTTTTTGTGTATGCAAGCGTGGCTAGATGAGAATGGATGTATACTTGAATTTTGAAAAGCGGAGCCAGTTATATTGGTTTGAGCATGTTGTATGCGTGGAGTTGTATGAATAAGTGGTAGAATGGACACCATCTATTTAAGGTGTCAGTTTTTAAGTTTTGAATGCTCTCGGGCAGCAAATTACAATGTGCGACCGTGGTGCGTGCTCTGCCCAAACCACTCGTCAATACATACCCAAGCTGGTGCACAAAGGTGCACCAGGCCCCCAATGCACTACCAACAATGAATCCCAATCAACAAGTCGTAGTCCAATTTTGTCAAATTGTGTCCTTGTTTAATCCAGTGTTTCATTCATTTTTCAAGCTTTCTTCAGCATGGTTCCGATATACAGGTACATGGAAAATGCCCATGGAGGACTTTTTCAGCAGCCCTCAACGATTCACCATTCATCATAAGTGACTAATGCGATGACAACCCAGAGCTGATTTCGGGCCCAAGCCATTCTTCAGGGGTAAATAGAATACCAACGCATCAGAGACAGCCATAGCTGGCTTATAATGCAAACATCTATGCCTCATTTGCAAACACTTGTGTAACATGCAACTTATTAGGTGCATGACGCAAATTAGACTACCATAATGTATTCGGTCAAGTGAAAAAATGTGACTTTTGACTGTGATAAATACCGAAAAGTGAAACCATCATCCCCGTTCATAAAGTGACTTCAGACTGTATCCCTTATATAATTATTATGAGCAAAAACATGCTACGTGGCCTAAGCCGCAGTGAAAGAAAATGAACCAAACAAACTCAATAGGCATCTGAGTGATACTGCTGTCACAAAAAAATCAGCGTTACATAAACTGACCGAATAATGCATGGGAAATACCCGCTGTTCGACATCAATGTGTCGGGCACGATCTGTAATAAAGAAATTCCCCCGTTAAACCTGCAATCTTTAACTGAAAAACGTATCATAACACCATAAAAGTGCTCAATTTACCTCCTCCTACCAAACAGCACAAACCGATCTACCCATCAGTAAGTGCGCTATAACGAAAGCCAAATGTGGTGAATTCATTTTGAATTTATAACATGCAATGAATCGCCAACATGTGAAGGCAAATAAATACACCCAATGACGCTGAAAGTAAAGAGTGAACATCTAGGAAATACTAAAACGTGCTGTACAAACTGAAAACCAAAATGAATTCTGGTGATACTACTAATAAAATGAAATGAACTGAGCAAATCGGATGAAAATAAAAGGGGAAAAAATAAAACGTGCTCGTGAGAAACCATCATGAAAGTCATCATAAATAGCATACAATCATCGTGGCCAAAACTGTTGATACATTATCACAAAATGATGTCCATTGTGATGTTTGACAAAGATGTTACACTTGTAAATGTAATCTATCAATCAGGACGAATCCCGCTATTAGGCAATGATGTTTAAAACTGTGTTTGCTAGTTCTTCAATAATAATTGGGCTTTTTTATGCGCTTAGAAACCGTATTAGATGAAAGTGAACCTCGGGTGCTACTATCACCATGTGAACTTCTAGCTGTATTGATTTTACACAATCTTAACATGCAGGTGCAGACTGCCGGGAGAGCAGAAATGGAAATATGTATGAATAAGTGGTAGAAAGCATACCATCTTTTCCTGTTTTTACGTTTTGATTGCTCTCGGACAACAAATTCCACTGTGACAGTGGTGGGTGCTCTGCCCGAACCACCAGTCCATGCGGACCCCAAGCTGGTGCACCAGGCCCACGATGCACTACCAACAACCATGAATCCCTATCAATAAGTCATAGTCCAATTTAGTCTAGCAGCACTCAGGGATTCACTTCTCGCTGATGCATTTGTTTTTGTATTCTAGTTACCACTGATGAAGGGCTTGGTCATAAGTGGCTAACGCGATGACATCCCAATGCATTTCGAGCCTGTGGTGGGCCCGAAATGCATTGGGTTGTCATCGCGTTAGTCACTTATGGTGAATCATTGAGTGCTGCTGAAAGGCCTGGGTAGGCCTTTTCCATGAACCTTTATATCAGAACCATGTTGAAGAAAGCTTGAAAAATTAATGAAACTCCTCGTGCACCTTTATGCACCAACTTGTAATACTTATGCATAACGTTGTCAGGAATGGTCTGTGTTGTATAGGAGGTTCTGAATGCTACTGTCACTCATGACCTGTTTAAGACCTATTTGATCTAATCGGTTAGATGCATGTGGTATATTGGATCTTAAGGGTACTGTTGGTCTAATATCTAGGATTGTTCCCCTAGAGATGCAGGGAAGTCTGGGTCCAGCCTGCCTTTCCATCTCAGGCATGTTATTATAAAGATAGAGTAAGTAACCATCTCTAACAAGTCTGTTCTCTAGGACCAGGATACTCCCAAGTACAGCCCGAGTATTGCTTACGGTCTTCCTGTTATTTACATGCGGGCACCCCTGTGAACACCAGTTCTGGGCTGCTGGTGTTTACTTGACTGAGCACTAACATTCGGCAAGCGCTTATTTATAAGTTAACTTGGGTAACGGAATATCAGGTGTCCTGCTCCACTTACTTTTAGAAACACCATTTATAAAAACATTGTGCAAAAAACGTAAAAATAGATCAATTCTCTTCAGAATTCAAAAAGTGTATTATCACTACTTTGAGAGGCATTTATTAAATGTTTTCAAACATGAACTTGGAAACATTCATGCCTGACCACAATCCCCTTACTGAACCAAGAGGCTACAAATGTTTTGTGTGCACACTCTGGGTGACATAGGTTGTCATACATGGAACAACATTATAGTTTATTAAATAAAACCTTAAGGTTTTGTAGTGCGCACCTAGCAAACGCAACAAGATGATGGCCGGTGTGCTGAAACTCTTCAACGACTCGCCCCCAGTCAAGAGATCTTGGTTGAATCCATTGTTTTGCTCACTATGCCACCCCAGTTTGAACCCAACCATATGCAGATCAATCTTGACCCTGCTCCCCATGGGAACCGTCCAGTCCGAACTGCCAGGCCTGGTCCTCCCTGGACCGTAAACAAACATCCTGGTACCAGTTTCGAGGTATCACTTTCATCAGCTTGAATCCAGTGACGCAGCGAGCAAGGGACCCACGCCTGGGTGGTATATACCCATGGCCACTTTGGGAGGCACATAGACGCAAAAGAAGATGGGCGGAGTGCTAAAAAAAAAAAGACTTCACCCCGATCTTTGTGACTGGGGGTGAATGTTTGCATTGTTCAGCATTCTGTCCATCTCTCGTTTTATTTATTTTTTGCTTTGGTACTGCGCACAGCCAGAACTTATGTATTTCAATGTGCTGCTATGTTCTAATAAAGGTGGCCAAGTGAAATACACAATTGCCTAGGATCACACAATTTGGTATAGTGGGGAAACCGGGATGATCCCAGATTTTCTGGCTTTACATCGGGTAATCCTGCCACTAGATGGGGTATCTCTTTCACGAACTCATTTTACATCAAGTTAATTTCTTTAATTATTGGTGTATCATGTAACAACGTGGGTGGCAGACAGAAGCCATATCAAAACTCTACTTTTTTTGGGCTAGAGGATCCAAGAGAACTTGGAGTTGAGCTAGGTATCTGGCCTGAGCTTATCTCAAGCCTTCAGTGACTCGCGCCCCCCCCCCCCACCTCACATAATGGCAATTAAAGGGACAAAAGCCTAGGAAGGATATGATTTGACTACCATATAACAACAATTTGAAGCAGGAGTATCGACCCCAGAGTGAATGACCCAGGGTGTGGTAGAGGTATAGCGACTCGTACAGCACAAGACAGTATCTGTAAATCTCGGTCTCTTCTAGTGACATGGGGCTTAATTTAGAGGGCAGTATGGAGTGAAACCCTCAAAATAACTCTACAACTCACTATCCACTTCACGCACATGCTTCGCTTTCCCTAAGACATGGCTTGGCAGTTCGGGCTGGACTGTTCCCATGAGGCACAGGGTCAGACTGATTTGCATATGGCCATGTCTGAACTGGGGTGGTGGAGTGAGCTAAAGAATGATGATGGATTAAACCCAGATCAGTTGACTGGGGGTGAGTGTTTGATTGGCTCAAACGTTCTGTCCATCATCCCCTTTTGTATTATCGCTTTGGTCGCCCTAAGTTGGCGGGGGTATGCCCAGACGTGGGTCCCTTGCTCACTTTGCCACTGGATTCAAGCAAGCCTGGCTGATGACGGCTGAAATGCCAGAAACCGGTCCTAGGATGCTTGTTTCCGGTCCAGGGAAGACATGGCTTGGCAGTTCGGACTGGACTGTTCCCATGAGGCACAGGGTCAGACTGATTTGCATATGGCCATGTCTGAACTGGGGTGGTGGAGTGAGCTAAAGAATGATGATGGATTAAACCCAGATCAGTTGACTGGGGGTGAGTGTTTGATTGGCTCAAACGTTCCGTCCATCATCCCCTTTTGTATCGCTTTGGTCGCCCTAATTTGGCGGGGGTATGCCCAGACGTGGGTCCCTTGCTCACTTTGCCACTGGATTCAAGCAAGCCTGGCTGATGACGGCTGAAATGCCAGAAACCGGTCCTAGGATGCTTGTTTCCGGTCCAGGGAAGACATGGCTTGGCAGTTCGGACTGGACTGTTCCCATGAGGCACAGGGTCAGACTGATTTGCATATGGCCATGTCTGAACTGGGGTGGTGGAGTGAGCTAAAGAATGATGATGGATTAAACCCAGATCAGTTGACTGGGGGTGAGTGTTTGATTGGCTCAAACGTTCCGTCCATCATCCCCTTTTGTATCGCTTTGGTCGCCCTAATTTGGCGGGGGTATGCCCAGACGTGGGTCCCTTGCTCACTTTGCCACTGGATTCAAGCAAGCCTGGCTGATGACGGCTGAAATGCCAGAAACCGGTCCTAGGATGCTTGTTTCCGGTCCAGGGAAGACATGGCTTGGCAGTTCGGACTGGACTGTTCCCATGAGGCACAGGGTCAGACTGATTTGCATATGGCCATGTCTGAACTGGGGTGGTGGAGTGAGCTAAAGAATGATGATGGATTAAACCCAGATCAGTTGACTGGGGGTGAGTGTTTGATTGGCTCAAACGTTCCGTCCATCATCCCCTTTTGTATCGCTTTGGTCGCCCTAATTTGGCGGGGGTATGCCCAGACGTGGGTCCCTTGCTCACTTTGCCACTGGATTCAAGCAAGCCTGGCTGATGACGACTGAAATGCCAGAAACCCGTCCTAGGATGCTTGTTTCCGGTCCAGGGAAGACATGGCTTGGCAGTTCGGACTGGACTGTTCCCATGAGGCACAGGGTCAGACTGATTTGCATATGGCCATGTCTGAACTGGGGTGGTGGAGTGAGCTAAAGAATGATGATGGATTAAACCCAGATCAGTTGACTGGGGGTGAGTGTTTGATTTGCTCAAACGCTCCGTCCATCATCCCCTTTTGTATCTCTTTCCCTACTGGCCTTTCAAAATCGACTCGCTGTGGCGAGTAGGTTATCAGGGCGAGCTATTTTTGGGGGCTAGTGGTCACTGTCTGGCGAGTGGCTCCAGTTGACAAATAACAGGTGTACTTTTAATTAAACTTAGTTTATCACGTAGATTGTGTTTACAAAATCCTCTAACTTGGCAGTCAGAGAAATTCTGACAATTGTGCTGCGTAAAATGAAAGGCAATAGGACGCACATTGTTTTCTAACACTTAAAGAACTTGTAAATGAACTGCACAAAGATTGCAAAATATTTCAGTAGTTGGGGGAAACTACTTTTTTAAAAGTGATGTCTGATGGAAACAAATATTTTAATAGGATTAAAACCAATCGGAACACTTTACTTGGTAATGTGCAGATGCAAAATATTTGCTGAAACCCAATTTCCACATTATAGTTTGTACACTAAAAGTGCATGTCAATTGGAGGATTAGTGAGCATTTCTATAGAAATGTGCTGTCTGTAAATGACAGTGCACCATAGTAATATATCTATTCAAAGTGAGGGTTTTTAAACATGAACTTGGAAACCTCCCTGCCCCCTGCCCTGCTGACAATGCTGTTGATGAAGCAAGTGACGGGGGTCATGTGTACCTTTTATGTGGGCTAGATTTTTATTATAGCAAAAGTTTAGTATATTGAGTTAATCAAAATAGTTTCTGTACAGCAGACATGCTGAACTCGCATATTTGATGGTGCTCTCATATCTGATCATAAAGAAAAAGGCGACTTGATGAAATAAAATGTTTGTGTAGGGTTAGACAGTTTGAGACCAGATTATGGGTCAAGCACATTTCAGTTGGGCTGAATGGATTACTCTAGTCTCTAGACCTGCTGGTCTAATATTTTTATGATTTTTGGAGGCCTGCTCTATACATACCTTACATCGCCCACATTACCCTGTTGGCATTGGTTTAGCCCTTCGGCACACCACAGACAATACGTTTTGGCCCCTGGGGAAAATGTTTGTGAGTACTTATGTGCTAGAGCATGTTACTGTACATGTACAGCGAATACTGGACCCAGACAACCTGTCCACATGCAGATATAGTGATTGCGGGATCAAAACAGATGGTCCTTTCTGGGCTTGTTGCCATATAGATACAGATGTAATTATGCACTGTAAGTTGGCACTCTGTGAAGCATACATATTGAAATATAAGTACACAATACAATATAATTCTGTCCAAATGATATCTCTAACCGTTTACACTTCCCTCCAACTTTGGTATGAAGAGCGTTCTATATTTAAGGTCACCAGCATTTCACTAATATTCAGTAGAGGTGGCCAATCCACCTATATATTATGGTTAAGATCGCATAGATCCTAATAATGATTTGTCAGCTTTATGCGCCAACACAATGGGAGACAACCATTCAGTACCCTCAATAGGTTTTGAATATTGATAACTAACACAGTTTATCTAATTCCGCTCTCAATTCCTTTCTTGGACAAATGAGTAATTTGTGAGTTGTGTGTACAACTGACATCCCCCTCCCCAAAATAACAGCACACAAACTGGTAGCAAGTAACTTGTTTTTGGTAATTGCTAACTAGTGATGTTTATGATTGAGGATCATATTGAGCTCTCCCTGCTGGTCCCATCCCAATTGATCTGGTCCATTCTTTGCCATACAAATTTCCTCATGGGCACAATTGTTCTGCAATTCAAGCTTTACCCTAAAATTTTATATAACTTCATCTTTCTTACCTCCGTATGCAAAGAATTGGATGCTCGATTTCTCTAACTTTACCTAGTCAAAGTTATCAAATTCGGGTTCACTTATGGTAAACTCGGTGAACCAGAGTGCCATAATTTTTATTTTGTGACTGTTAATTAGTACACTGCAGTAAGGAGATTTTCTTGTCCTTACTTGCTTGATTTCTACCATCTCTGCTGCATTCACACAGGACTCTTCCTCATTTACCATCAATAAAGAACCTTCAATACTTTATCCTGGTTCATTCTCCAAAGCTTTAACTACCAGTGATGGATTATATTTTTCGCAATACTCACCAAACATCCTCAAGCACTATGCCCCCCCTCCCCCTTTACACTTACACCAGACCAGTCTTAAAACTGGACACTATAGTTGTCCAACTTCCACAACGGAAGCAAACTCTAGTTACTTTCACTCGCAAAGTTTATAGATGAAACCAAAGGCTGTTGAACTTGCTTAGTTACATTATTCTTAGTTGTAGGTTGGTCTGCACTACTCTTGTCAATAACTTTTATCCCCTTTGGTTCTGTTCTTTATTTCTACAATAAAGTTTCATGCATGTTCAAGACTGTTTGATGCTTCTGGCGAGATTCAGAGCAGTCTCCGTAGATTCATTTTTCTTGATTCTTATTAGTTTTCTCTAATAGTTGGTCTCGGATTATTTCACTTTTTTTCTTTATATAGAAACATTTTATTGCTTCTTTACAACTTCTAAGTAAAACAGGTTCTCTACTCATCAGAGATTCATTTTCAGATAGACTGGATTTGGGATTGCAATATCGTGGTGGATTTATCACATTGTTTCCCCCCAAATACATTGGTTGATACCTAGGTCCCTTACGATCCCTCCAGTCCATGATAGCCCTACCATTTTTTCCATACTTTATTATATTTCTGGGGGCAGCCTCCTTGCTGTTACTTTTAGCTTGCCACCCCAGTCCATGCCTCTACTTGTTGCAGGGATTCTACTCTTAGAACAGAATTATGCTTAGAACCATAGAACATCAGTCTGTAGGGACTGAGTCACCATACCCCCTCAGTACCTATGATTCCGACAAGCTATAGGGCCTCACTTGCCCTCCTAACCTTACTAGAGAAAAGTGAATTGGCATCCCAAACACGACCCTCTCAGGGATCGCGAAAACAGGACACACCCTTTCGCTCTCAATCGTACACGTCCACAGTAAGAACTAGGAGACACAAAGTTTAGAATATTTACTTAAGCTTTTGTGCTCTGAAATACAGTATATGTGCCACAATTGGAAAATAAATGCATACTAAAAATACTGTTAGCATGGTTAATAATCCATATATCATGAAAAGCCCTGTCATTGTTTAGGACAGAGTAACCTAAAATCCCCTCCCTTGCTAATGAAGCTAAATGAATATATATCAAAGATCTCTGGGATTCCTGGCAGACCCCATACGTTAGCATACACAGATGGACGTTCTGCATCTCAGCAGACGCCGTGCTCTTGCCTCGGAACTCTCGTTCCATGTCTGTCTTTTGCTCATGTGCTCATTTATATGGTAGGACATTTGTGCACGTAAACAAAAGCTGCGTTCTTGTGTTATGTCTAGGTGCTAGTGCCTGGCTAGAAAGAATAACATGGGACGTTGTTTGACCGTGTCTGTTTAGACTAAATCCCAGGAAAACCGAACATGAAAACATATGCAGAGTCAGTGTAAAAGTACAATGTGGCATAAAAGCAAACGTGTTTATATAGCAACGTGTGCAAGGTAAAAATGAGGCCTACAACATGCACAGTTAGGCTAACATAGGAAAAACTACAATGGGCATGCAAGAAACACACGACATACTGTGGCGGCTTCGGGAGCGGTCCATTGTCAGGCTATGTCCCTTTTTGCTACTACTGTGCCCAGGCCTGTCACCGTTCTGTCCCCCCTGGGCTCACCCATGTCATCCATGATGCCCAGCAGTGTAATTCGTGGGTGTGGTTCGATGGAGGACCACACAACAGCAGAGAATATTTAAAATAGGGACCCAACAATCATTTATGTCCAGGCATTTCTGTACTACATGAAAAAATCCCCAATGGGATCTTGGCACCAGTAACGGGCTGGGGTTTTGCGAATACCACCTCTCCACATGTAATGGGGTGTCTGGTATGCTTGGTGCAGGTACTGAAATTGCACTAGGCGTACGTAGTCTAGTGGACATCGCCAGAATCCGAGGAGGCATGCAGGTGTCGGCATCATCCAGGGCTCCAACCCAGCCCTCTAATTTTTCCTTCAAATCGTCAGATATAGGGGAGTGTACTACTAGTGACCTGCAGATATGGGATACCCCTCCGTTACCCAAGTGGACCATGAGTAGTTTGCACTCTAAGGGACTGTATTCTGAAATGTTTTCTAACTCCTTTTGCTAAGTGGAGCGGGAATGGCAAAGTTGTAGATTGTGGAAGAATTGGGAGATTATTTTACCTTTAAATTCGCGATAACAGCAGTTCGCAGCTAATGTTAACAATGCCTTTCATGCACAAAATTCCATTTGGGGCTGTATCTCCTGCCAAGAGTTTTCATTACCCAAAGCATACTCGTCCACTAGTTCCTTAGTATCACCTTCTCCATCAGAAAGTAATCTTGAGAGTTGTACTGGCAATGTTTTTAATGTTGACCTAGTAAATCAAAAGTACAGAGGAGCCCATATTGTGGTGTTTGTAATCTCTCCAAACCTCCTTCACTCAGGGATGCCCTGAGTGCGATAACTCTTACCCCTGGGGTTAGCAGTGGCATACTTAATCATGGTATTCTTGTGCAGAGTACTATTGTCTCTGGATGGCCTCTTGCCTAACAAGTGAGCTCTTTGATATTATGTCACTAGATCCTAAACGAACTGATGAAGTTGTCTAAAGGTGTCCATACATACTTTTTGTGGGGACCTTTGCAAAGTTTTAAACTGGGATGCTCTCTGAGAAATTCGTATCTCTGGCGTCCAACCGATGGAGAAAGCTGAAGGTAAACGGTGCATGAATGTAAAGTAAAGGGTGCGTGGCTCCCCGTGTGCGGGAACATAATTTGGCGGATCGGCGTACCTCCCCTGGAGCACAGTGATCGTCAACAGCAGAATGTCACAGAAGGAATGGAAGAGCTGATGGCAGCTTGTCGCCACTTTAAAGTAAGAAGCACGCAACCACAGTAGCTGGCGAGAAATGTTATTCCTTCCAGCAGCTCTTCACCCAGTGAAGCAACTGCCGACTCTGAAATCGGCTGAGCCTAACATTACATACTTCCAGATCATGGAACTTGCGACCTCAGATGGAATCCCCCACACATGGGTACCATTTTGTTTTCGTTGGAATGTTGGTGATTTAAGTGTGTGTGTGATTAAAGATCTGTTTGTGGGTACTAGGCCTAGGGGAGTGAATGACTGATACAGCTGTCTCTGAATGTGGCCACAGTTAGCTGTCACTCCCTCTACCTGGAGACTGAGGGGGTGGGGGGGGATGGTGCGAGCTGGGGTCCACCTTCATTGTTGTCGATGCTGAGACTTCTAGTGTCTAAGGAGGACATTTCCCAGGATGCTGAAGGCTCTGTACTGGCACTCAACTAGTGGGCTAGGCTTCCAGAGTGTATTGTCACCATAGGTTGCTGGTCTCCTGGAAGCTTGTACTATTGCCCCTGACGAGCGAATGGGGTCATTTGGTTGCATGGGCCCCTGCTTGTTTTGCACTAGATCTTCAGGATCCTGACGTAAAGGCACAGTGCGAGTTAATGCAGTGCTGGGCTGGACAATGTAGTACAGTCTAGTTTGGGTAGAATAGTGTAGGTGGAGCCACTTCTGCATGAGGGGTTCTAAGCCCCCCAGCAAAATGAGACTGATCATTGTAGGAGGAAGACCAGGATTCAGTAGATTAGGTGCTTGCTAAATGTGGAATATTTGCATGGGACGAACCGAACTGAAGGAAACGGACCTCTATATTGGGTAAAAGACAAAGACCGTCAATTAGCAACGGTGGGGTGGGGTGGGGTGGAGGGGGGGTTGGCCAGGTGCGAGTGGAAGTGTATTGTTTCTTGAAGATTTTGGTCTTCGGTTCTTTTCTAAATTGCATCAGGGTTGGGCTAGTTCTGGTGGTTACAGGTCATCCCACATCCTGGTGTTTTTTAGATGCTGATTCTTTTGCTTTATTTTTTTGTACATTGTCCTTGGTCTGTTCTAGCTGTGCTGAGAGGTACTAGAGATTGTGCGCTGATCACTGGACACTCTGATGTCCAGCCGATATTGCAGATTGTGTGGACTGGCAAGGGCAGCCAATAGTCCCATCAGCAGTGGGGCATGTGATCCTATTTTCTTCAAGTACTGCGTGAAGTGTGCTGCATCATGTCTCCTGTTAAAGGGGAGAGGGGAAAAAATGGAGGTTGGGAGGTAGTAGAGTAGGGCAGTGCCACCATCCAGATGCAAGAGTGCTGGGGCTTAAATGGCAATACCATTATTCGTTTGTTTTTGTGTCTTTTAGGATTAGGCTGGGAGCAGTGTTGTCGAAATGTACCCTAGGATTACAAAAAGAGTGGGATGTGTCCCCCTTTGCTGAGGTGATGTAGAAAGTGGTGGATATGGAGGTGTGCGTGTAGTCTCAGTGTAAATGAGTTACCTTTAGGTCATCTTGCTGACTGTTCACTCCAAATGGGCATAAAAGGTGTTCCAATCACGGGCTTCAAAGTATGGAACTAATAGTTAAAGTGGCTGTCTTGAGTGGTGTAGACGTGAGCTATGTGTTGAGTAGAGTAAGGGAGGGATAGGAGTACTGCATATGTGGTGGTGTTTCGTCCCCCCCCGAACTGGAGACCCAGAAAGATGACAGCATGCAGTGATTTCCTTTTTCAGAGTGAGGAATGGTATTTTAAGACCAAGTCTGATCTCTCAGTAAGGTTTGGGTTGCACAGTTTTATTGCTACGCCCAAAATACTAACCTGCGGCCCCCAGCGCGCACACTCGGATGAGACATACTTAAGAAATCCAGTGGTTCCAGCTAACGTTCTGCAAGGCCGTGTAGGGTCCCAATGTAGCCCCGGCATACTTTTTTTTTTTTTTTTTTTAACAATTAAATTTGAGCTACATATTATGGATCAATTCTTTTTATTTAGGCCTCAGTGAAGCATCAATGACTCAGCTGATCGCCTACAACCACTAAGGGCCGGCAGCATGCAATTAGACCAACAGACGTACGCAGCTTTCTGCCTAAAACCCTGAGGCCGGCAGCAGTACAGGGGCATATTAACTATAAAAATACAAAATTAAAGCCTCGAACCTCACCCCCCATTCCTTCATATAACTAACCTAAGTAGTCAGTCTGAATGAGTTATGTCTAAAGTCCGCTTTAAATGGTGTAGTAGGAGGTAATAACCGAAGTATTTTCAGATATGTCAGGCACGTCACTTCTTTGAATTCTGAAGAAAGGATGCTGAGGAAGGGGGCCAGTCTGTGGCATGAGCATCCGTCCTCATCGACTGACCAGGGTAACTTCTCCATCCCCAATATGAGACAGTTTATGTAACCAATTGATATGTTGAGGGCTCTAGTCGGTGCCCCAGAGCGAGGATCACTTGGTTTGCCACACCTGGTGCGAGCGCCTGTGTTTTCCTCTGCGGGATCAGAGTGGGAACGTCTAGGGATTGGGCATACCGAGTAATTTGTATGCTGGAAACCTAGGAATTGAGGTATCAAACGCATAATTTATGTTGTCAAGGACTTGATCCCAAAAGTGGGTAAGCTTCGGGCAGTGCCTTAGGAGGTGGATCAACATCCCATTCCCTCCACAGCCCCTCCAGCATTCC
Source organism: Calotriton arnoldi (assembly GCA_963921515.1). NCBI lineage: Eukaryota > Metazoa > Chordata > Amphibia > Caudata > Salamandridae > Calotriton > Calotriton arnoldi. The sequence continues at coordinate 1,393,288 of CAWUFW010001187.1, forward strand.
TTTGAATGCTCTGAGTTACAGGAGCAAAGTCTTGCAGGGGTCAAGTACCAATAAGATACAATTTTGTATGCAGTTTCAGTACTAGACATGTGTGCAGTATGGCGAGCTCTATGAAAGATGTCAGACCATTTGTTGTCCGTAAGAGTCCTGCCAAATTCTTCCTCCCACCTTCTCTGCCCTACAGAGTGGGTGGAGACATCCCGTTACCCAAGGGCATATAATTCGGTTGAGACGCTGGTTTCTCATGTAGTAACCATTTTTCAAAAGGTGTCGGATCTTTCTGCGCAAGGCCTGCAGCACCCAGTGTCCTACCTGGAGCTAGGGAATGCGATATGCCCTTTTCAAGCCATTAGTCTGTTTTCAGTTTTTCAAAGAGGATAATCCCTTGTGGATCAAATGGAGAACTGATAACCTTGCATCCAGCCTCTTGCCATCATCGGAACCTTTCTAGCTGCAGACCTGGTGTGAAATCCAGATTAGCTAAAGTTGTTGTCATTGGGGAAGGGAAAGATAGACCTCTTTTGGTCACCACTGCATCCCAGACACTTTACTCTTCTCTCTGTGAGTCCCCAAGCCCTATGTTTATGAGGGAGCCATGGTTCCTCCCAGATATGGGAGCCTGCCACTGCCTAGTCCATGAAGCACCAGTGCTTCTCAGTGAGTGGCCTGTTCTTTACTTCTTCAGGTTCTTAATAGAAAGGAAGGTACTGCAAGACCACCCCATTGGGTAGAGCGGAATATATTGTTGAAGACTACCCCGCCACCTCAAAATCTATTAATATAAATTTGCATCGATTGAAGTGCTTGTTTCAGTGGGGTCAGCGGTAATGCTTGAAAGAGGTAGAGGATACGTGGCAAGGTGATAACCGGACATCAGAGATAGCAGGGTGGGATCGTATGTGTTGAGCAAGAGGCTCCATATATAAAGCAAATAAGAGGGAAGGGGGGGGGCGGCATCCTTGGCGTGTACCATGGCGGATGGGGAAGGGTTGAGGTGGAAGACCATTGACATTTACCGTCGCCACAGGCAAACTGTAAATGCTTTTGATCCACCGTAAAAACCTATCACCAAAGTCTTAAAGAGGTAAGGCCAATAGACTGTCAAACGCCTTATATGCATCTATACAGAGACGGGCTTCTTGTTGTGATTAAGATATTTTATGAAGAAGGTGGTAAAGGAGTTGAGTTATCTCCACATTGGCATACCATTATAAAGCCAGCCTGGTCTGGAGAGATCAGGAGGCATGAGAGGATTAAGGCGGTGGGCAAGTAAGCTTGTGAATAATTTGTGATAAACATTGAAACGAGAGAGAGGTCTGTATGAGCTGTGCAGTGTTGGGTCTTTACCCAGTTTGGGGATAACTGAAATCGATGCTTCTAGCATAAGTTCCGTATGGGAGCTCATGTTGGCAAAGAAGTTAAACTGTTGCGTGAGGACAAGTGCTAGTTCATTGCTGAAAGGTTTGTAAAATTGGGAGGGAAAACCGTTGTGACCCAGGGATTTCTTTAGTTTCAAACGAGCTATAGCCGAAATAACCTTCTATAGGTATGGGTTTGTCCAAAGAGTCGGCAGTCTGGGAGGGGGTGCCAGGGGGTGGGGTGGGTGGGCATTGTGCAAGGTAGCTGAGAGGTCCATGGAAACTAGGGTCAGTCTGTGTAAAGGGTACTGTAGACTTTTGGAAGGCTTCTATTATCTGCAGGTCAGAATGTGCCTCAATAGTCTGGGTAGGAAGAATCTGCTGTATAGATTCAGAGTGAATCTTGGCCCTCCTAAGTAGAACTTGCGTTTTGAGACGGGCTAATGCATACTCCGCCCGATCTAGTCTTTTAAGGAGTGAGCGTGTTTTTTCCAACTCTCTCCAGACCCAAGGGGCACCTGTACTTTATGGATTGCTTTGAATTCAAAGACTTTTTGCTCAAGCGTCTTTCATTTCTCCTCACAGGAACTTTTTTCAGATGTAGAGATGGCAATAAATTCCCCACAGACTACTAACTTCAGGGTTTCCAGAAGGGAAATCAAAGTCACCTGATCGTTGTCATTAGTCTGGAGGTAGTCTAGGATCGTCATGCGAATAGCTGTAAACGTCGCGGGTACACTAGAGTAGTGTTGTGAGGCGCCATCGCGAGGGATTTGACTGCCTAGTGTCAATATGTGCACTTGAGGGTAAGTGGAGCATGATCTGATAACGATCTGGGAGCTATGCAAGAGTCGCACACCAGTGTCTGAAAGGATGGAGTGGCTAGGAAATAGTCAATACGGGTGTATGTTTTGTGCGCCGCAGAGTAGTGGGTGTAGTCGCGTGTGTTTGGGTGTTGTATTCTCCAGACGTTGCCTAGCCCACAATCTGTCAGCCAACATATACCCGGCGCTGAAAAGGCCCCCATTTGGTCCGAGAGTTGGCTGGAGTGGTCGAGGTCTTTGTCCATTACCAGATTTAGGCCACCGACCAATACAGCAGTATCTGGGGTCCGACGGACCGGGAGAGTGTGTCCGTAGGGAAGGGTTCCTGGCATTTATTAGGTGGTATATGTTGGCCAGGGTAAAGTGAAAGGTCCCAAGTTGTAGTCTGTAAGCAAACAATCGTCCTTTACATTCTGTCACTATAGTCACTACGTCTTCCTTAAAATGCCTAGAGAAAAGGATTGCGACCCAACCCCTCTCCCTGCCCCCTCTTCCCCAAGCTTAGGGGAGCTAGAGGACCATAACTGGCGGGGAAACAAGCTGAGTTGCATACAGTGGATGTGTCTCCTGTAGGAGGCAAATGTCGCTGACTGAGCACTCCAATAGGGGACAGTATCACCTTCCGTTTAGTAGGATTATTAAGACCTGACATTGAGGCTTATTTTAAGTTCCAGAGCAGCCAATTGAAGGAGTGCTAGTTCAGAGTAAGCGGAAGATGCGAGAAAGGGATAGGCTCATGTGGGAGCAAGAGTAAAGGTGCTCCGTTCAGACTGTGTAAAGTGAAGGAAACATCCTCCCCGAACTAATCACAAACAACAATGGAACCAAAACTATTAATAGCGAGAGTCCATAAACCATGGGAGTCTGCATAGTCGACTAGGCCAAAGGCGGAGAGGCGATGCAGACACTCTTGGTGATAGGAGCCTCTCCACCGCCCAAAGCCACTCTCCGGGTGAAAGATGGGCCGTGTTATTGAAGGCAGACCAGTAGTAAACCATCCAAACGAGACGTCATCAGGTGTTCATGGTGCCTGATGCCAGTCTATCCAGGAAAGCTTGGCGTTCCTGTGCCCGCTCCGTTGGGCCAGGGTAGGACTGCCGTCGGGGCTTCCCCACCATGTCTGTTGGGGAGCCAGAGATATTTGATGAGGGAGACTCTGTAGACACTCAGTATTTGGCAAGCTTCTTTCGGGGACCTAAGTTAATGGAGTTGACTATCTGAATTAAAGATCAGCCGGAAGGGGTGACCCAAGCCATAGGACATCTCCTTAGTGCGCAGAAAGTCAGTCACTGGCTTGAACTCCCTGCAGCGCTGTAGGGTGGGAAGGGATACATCTTGGAAAAGGCGTTTCGTGTGGCCTCTAAAGCTGACTGGTTGCTTGGTTCTGGCAGCTCTCAAAATGTCTTTTTATCTGGAAGAGATGAACACAGGCTAGGATGTCTGCTGGCTTTGCTGCGGGGCCTCGAGGTCCACCACTCTATGGACTCTGTCCAGACTAAGGTCCGTGTCCCAGTCGAGAATGTGGCAAAGTGCCTGCGTGTTTTCTCTGTCTGAGTTCCCCCCCCCCCCTCCACCCCTCCCCCATGAGACCCCCAATGAGGCGGATATTGTTGCAGCAGGATATGTTGTCCAGGTCCTCTGCTTGAGCCGTTAAGTCGTCTTGATGCTGCTCATAGAGGCGTATAATTTCTTGCTGCGGCACCTCCACTTTCTCTTGTGAAGTAGCGGTATGTTCAAGTGTGGCGACACGTTCTCCTAAGGAAGACTAATCCTGGTGTGTGTATATGTATGGTCTTGCAAGAGGTCCTTTTTAAGGATTTGGAGATCCACCTTCAGGGAGTCATTGATGCTAGAAATCCCGGAGTTACTGGGGATTGATTGTGGTCTGCCACCTCCTGATCCATTGCAGATGAGAGATTGGGAGCTAGATGTCCTGTCCTTACCCTGAGCTGGGATAGAGCAAGTAAACCAGTCTCTAACCGACTGGTCCTCCTTGTTCTTGAAGACACCAGCTCGAATGTAGGGCGAGTGGAATGGAGGAAAGTTGAATCAATATGTGCCTGTGGCTGGCCTGGAAAGTAGACACTTTTAGGGTAGGGCCCAACAGTAGAGCCCAGGAGTTGTTCTCCAAATTGGGAAGGAGGGAGAGGGAGAATCGGGCCCCCAGAGCGACCGCTATGGCCAGAATCCAAAAGTGGGCGAGCGCTGCAACAGGTTGCGGACACATGGCATGCTAGTGCTAAGATGAAGCTCTGTGCAGTTGTCACCCACGGGCTAGTATGTCCTCGCCAAGGGCTGAGCCTAAAAGGTCCCCACGGGGGTTCCACTGGAGACAGTGCAGACCTAGAGGAATCTTATCGAGGTCATGGCACTTGAGAGGAGCAGCGATGGTGCAGATGGCCGTGGTTGAGCCCCGATGGTCCAGTGGTCCCCTAGGCCACGGCCTGGCGAGGGTGATGCAAGGGGCAGTGCAAGGAGGTGGAAAAGGGTCCTGGGCCCTCCAGTCCGGGTCGGAGTGGGGCTGCGCTGCGAAGCCAGCGGGGTAAATTTACCGGCCTCTTCTTGGCCATCGTCTACCCCTGTGTCGGTCCTCTGCTGTAACGGTCGGGCAGGGTCGGTCCACGAAGAAGTCCCACGTCGCTCTAGGTGGGTAGGTAGCCGCAGGCCTCTGCCTCTTAATTCCAAGCCAGCAACATAGGCCCATCAAGAGGCAGCCGGCGAAGGAATGGCTTGCAGCCTCCTGGGACCCCAGACAAAACCTCCAGTCACCACCTACGTCGTGCAGCCGCCAACCCTAGGGCCAGACCCACTGGCTCAGTGGGTAGGGCCGCTGCAAGAACGGGGCTATCCCCGGGCCACTACAGAAGGGGGCCAAGCAGGCCTCGCACAAGGCCCGACGTGCAGCAGTCCCTGTCGAGGATGGACAGGGACGGCTGAGGACGTACCCTAGGCCGCATCAGTAGATGCGCGGCTGCAGGTGCTGAGCACTAGGCCCGAAGTGGCCGGACCGGGCTCCCGCATGAACTGAGGCCCCAACCGTCCCTCAATTGGGGCCACTAGGCAGGCCGAATGGGGTGCTCCCCATCACAGGGCCTCTCCACCACACCGGTGTCCAGAGAAGCTGGATCGGCTGCAAAGGCCTGCACAGCCACCATTTTAGCCTCTGAGGAATTCTGTTGATCGGGGGCCGCTACAAGCACTAGTGGTCCGGTGCCTTTCTCAAAGTGTAGGTGCATTGTCAGCGCGGCATGTGAACCTCAGATGCGTCGGTGATGCCAGCTGATAGCCCCCCCCCAGGGTGCCGATTAGACCGGACCGGGCGGCAGTGAGACAGGAGTCGCGTCCTACTCCGCCGCCATCTTGGCCACACCGACTTGGGGCTAAATTGTATTTTTTTTTTATCCTGTATGTGTAGGAGTTGTTACTGTTAATATGTCGCAAATCTAACTGGAGAGAAATGGAAACTACACCTTGATACTAGGTCATGAACTTGGAAGGTAATTCTAGACTAATCTGATGAGGTGCTCCATAAAGGGGAGTGTCTTAAATATCGAAGACATGCTAGTAGGAGCTTCAGTTCAAAAGGAAGATTAAGTCTCCTTCATAAAGGGAGGGTAAAAGAAAACACGCACACGCTGTATGGGGACTATTACGGTTGAGGCGTCTTGGGGGCCCAGGTGAGGAGCTTGATTTCAGCTACGGCGCATTTCCAGAGCACAGATACCCCGTTTTAACTTTCGTCCAGGACCCATGTGGGATACATGGAGCCGTTCAAAAGACATTTACCCAGTTGTCTGAGAGGAGCATTCTGGGTACTGTAGTTTGCTGACGCAACTACAGTGGTGCAGTGCCTTTGACCCGGCCCACCTGGCTCTCATATTCATGACGAAACGAGGGGGAGTACTTCAAGCGTTCTTGGCAGGCAAGCGCTGTGGCAGCGGGCATCTGAGGAAGACATCATGTTGAAACGCGTCATGCCAGCGCTGTTCTGAAATTGAAGCTACTTACTTGGAATCCCCGCTGTGTCCCTCCAGTTCTTCATATAGCAGGAGCTTCTTTTGTGTGTGTGTCCCCCCTCTCAGGGGACTTGATTGCACTGTGGGGACCTGGACCCAGGTCCCCACAAGGCAATGTCTTCTAAATGATAAAAAATGACTTGACTTCAGGAACATCTGTGCCAATTTTTACAACTTTAAAAAAAAATTACCTTGTGGGGACCTGTTTCATCAAGTGTTTATATTTCTGCTCAGCTCTGCCCCCGTAGACAGGATGCGGTACTGCAGTCTTAAACACACTTTGCATTTAAACACACTTTGCTGACCAGAAACACCCCATAGCAGCAGAAAGGACAGACATTTCAAAGGAAAAGCTCCATAACTTGTGTTTATCCAGATAGTTTTCATCCATATTAAACTTTTCTCTATTTATTAAAAATAACACTTTATTTACATGAAGCTATTGATGTTAGATTTTTTTATATCTAAAAATTATTCGTGGTTTTATGAACATTGCTAAAAGTAATTCGGGTCAGTTTCAAATACCAACATTCTTTGCTGTTGCCGTTTGATCCTTATTTGTAACTAAGCAATGATGGTGCACTACACTGTGATTCAGTATAAACTGAATTGATAATTTTTGTGCACATAACCTACAGGCATCAATGCCTATTGTTACATTTTAATGTCTGAACCAGGAATGCTGAATATTTATGTTGCGTTTCCTCAGTTTACATATTTATATGCACAATGTAATATGTTCTTTTAGATGATGGCTAGATAAGTGAGTGACTAGGCTTCCACTAGGCTAAGGGTTACGTTCTTGCAGACAACGAACTGAAGTATGTTCTTATAAAATTAATGAACTTCTTAGAATATATATTCAAATATTATCATAATATGCAATTACATTTAAATCATTTGAATTGCTTAATTTAAAAACTGTCCCTAAAGCTTTACAAATAGGTCAGACCTATTGCATTTGCCAATGCTTATGTGATAGCTATTGGCTTTGGCAATGTGTTTTAGCCATGTTGTACACCACTGCAGCTGCTGTTCAGCAAGGCTAAAAGTTAGTGGCATGGAGTGGGGTGGGGTAGGGTAGACTGGAGAGGGGTAGATTGGGGTATAGTGGAATAGGGTAGATTGGGGTAGAGTGGAGCGTGGTAGTCTGCCATACATTTGAGTGGGGTAGAGTGGGGTGGATTAGGGTAGATTGTAGTGGGGTGATTGTAGTGGGGTAAATTAGAGTGGGGTAGTTGGGTAGATTAGCATGGTAGATTGGAGTGGGGCATATTGAAGTGGGGCATAGTGGGGTGGGGTGGAGTGGGGTGGAGTGGCATGTGGTAGTATGGGGTGGAGTGGCATGTGGTAGTATGGGGTGGAGTGGCATGTGGTAGTATGGGGTGGAGTGGCATGTGGTAGTATGGGGTGGAGTGGCATGTGGTAGTATGGGGTGGAGTGGCATGTGGTAGTATGGGGTGGAGTGGCATGTGGTAGTATGGGGTGGAGTGGCATGTGGTAGTATGGGGTGGAGTGGCATGTGGTAGTATGGGGTGGAGTGGCATGTGGTAGTATGGGGTGGAGTGGCATGTGGTAGTATGGGGTGGAGTGGCATGGGGTGGAGTGTGGTGGAGTGGCGTGTGGTGGAGTGGCGTGTGGTGGAGTGGCGTGTGGTGGAGTGGCGTGTGGTGGAGTGGCGTGTGGTGGAGTGGCGTGTGGTGGAGTGGCGTGTGGTGGAGTGGCGTGTGGTGGAGTGGCGTGTGGTGGAGTGGCGTGTGGTGGGGTGGCGTGTGGTGGGGTGGCGTGTGGTGGGGTGGCGTGTGGTGGGGTGGCGTGTGGTGGGGTGGCGTGTGGTGGGGTGGCGTGTGGTGGGGTGGCGTGTGGTGGGGTGGCGTGTGGTGGGGTGGCGTGTGGTGGGGTGGCGTGTGGTGGGGTGGCGTGTGGTGGGGTGGCGTGGTGGTGGGGTGGCGTGTGGTGGGGTGGCGTGGTGGTGGGGTGGCGTGTGGTGGGGTGGCGTGTGGTGGGGTGGCGTGTGGTGGGGTGGCGTGTGGTGGGGTGGCGTGTGGTGGGGTGGCGTGTGGTGGTGGGGTGGCGTGTGGTGGGGTGGCGTGTGGTGGGGTGGCGTGTGGTGGGGTGGCGTGTGGTGGGGTGGCGTGGCGTGTGGTGGGGTGGGGTGGCGTGGCGTGTGGTGGAGTGGCGTGGATTGGCTAGAGTAGAATGGAATGTGGTAGATTGGGGTAGAGTGGCATTGAGTAAATTGGGTGGATTGGAGTGGGTAGATTGGACTGGAATGGGGTAGATTAGAGTGGCATTTGGTAATATGGAGTGAAGTGGAGTATGGTAGATTGGGTAGAGTAGAATTGAGTTTGGTTGGTTAGGGTAGAGTGGACTGGAGTGGGGCAGATTGGGTGGATTGGATTGGACTACATTGGACTGATGTGGGGTAGATTTGAGTGGCGTGGTAGTATGGAGTGAAGTTCAGTGGGGTAGAGTAAACTTGAGTGTGGTAGATTGGGGAAGAGTGGAGTGGGGTGGATTGGGGTAGATTGGAGTAGAGCCTGAGCAGGCACCGCCCCATTGTAGGGAGTAGGAGTCCAACTGACTGGATCCTTGATTCTGTCAGATGCGGCGGTCTTTTGCCCTGCCAGCCGTGATCCGACCGTCTGCATTGTAATGCTGCGGTCGGACCTGCAGGAGCCGATGGCGGTGGGACCGCCACTGACGGCCTGATGGTGGCGGTCCGACCGCCATCATAATCGGGCCCTTAGTTCTGATTACCATAACTAATTGTAAATTAATTAATTAATATTAATTGACAATTAATTAAAAATAAATTACTTCGCACCCTTTACCCCTATAAACCCCACAGCCCTCACCTAAAATGTACCCCAAAAAATTAAAAACACAAACATTATAAAATCTTAATTAAATAAATATAAAATATTAATTTATTATAATTAAATTACTTCCCACCCTATTCCCCTATAACCCCACAACCCGCTACAAAACTAAAAAAGCAAAATTTTATTAAAATAAAATTAATAACTACTAAAAATGTAACACATATATTAAAAAACATAAACAATACTTATACAAAAAAATACATCACATACATTTAAAATATATACTAAAATACAGAACACTAATGAAAAAAATCGATATTTTAAACTATTTTTGCAAATGATGATAATGACTTCTATAATTTTAAAATCAATATTTCTCACCTTAAAGACAATATTCTTGACCACGATATTCTTGCTGTAGATATTTCTGTGATACCAAAGGGGATGATGGAGGGAGCGTTAGAGCAAATCAAACACTCACCCCCAGTCAACTGATCTGGGTTTAATCCATCATTCTGTTTCCGGTCCAGGGAAGACATGGCTTGGCAGTTCGGGCTGGACTGTTCCCATGAGGCACAGGGTCAGACTGATTTGCATATGGCCATGTCTGAACTGGGGTGGCGGAGTGAGCTAAAGAATGATGATGGATTAAACCCAGATCAGTTGACTGGGGGTGAGTGCTTGCAATGTTCAACACTCCGTCCATCATCCCCTTGGGTGTAGATATTTCTGTGTCACAATATTTAAAACTCGATATTAGTGTAAGTCGACATTTCCAACTCGATATTTTGACTGAATACCAAATCCCAGACTTTAATCCACTCACAGCCAAACTACTCACGGAATAGATGGGAAGGTGCAACCTATCCATGTTATGCTGCCCACTAGTGATTAACACCTCTGACGCATTCCCTGCTCTTAGATAGACATGGGTAGCAGGTTTGGGACTGCACCATCTGAAGAAATGGCAGAACATGCTCATGGCCCCTTGAAAGACTGCAATTGCAACTCAGTTTAACAAGATCCTATTCAAGTACCTGAACTAACCTTACATTACACTGAAGAACCTATGGCATGTCTACTCCCCTAGTTGCCTTAGATGTGGAGAATCCATGGAGATTTTTTACACATGGTGTGGTCATGCCGGGAACTTCTGCTCTTACGGCATGAAGTGTATCTCAGTCAATGAAGGAGGTACTGGGATGGCAGACTTGGCCACAACAAAGCTAGCACTACTCAATATCTTCTCTGATCTAATTACCAATAGGTATGCATAAGCTTCTGTACAGAAAGGCCTAATTTGTGTAAAAAGAAACCTTGGGTGAAAGTGGCAAGATGCTAACCTTCCTGACATGGAGAACTGGGTGAAAGCAATCCATTGCATGACCGTGGAAATCCTCATCTATAAATCTAGGAGTGGTCCTGGGAACGCTATATGAGATTGAGACATTGAATGCAACATATAGGTATTGTGATGCCACAAATGTGTAGGGTTGACATGTGACCAAAGACAGAGGTCAAATGTTACATTATGCTTTCTAAAATTGCTGCTTATATTTTTAATATGGGGTTTGGTGTTTATAAACTCCTCTCACTCTGCAGTCAGAGAAAGAAGTAAATTGCTTTAGGTGACAATTTTGCTTGGGTACGGAGTGTTACAAAACCCCTATTGAAGTCCAGATAGTTACCCATCAAACTCCAGCTCCTTTTGGTCAAGCGACTACTCACCTCTGGGTCTCCTAGCTCCACTTGTACTCATGTTGGACCACTTCGGCAAAAGAAAGACCAAGTCCACTTTCACTTGACTGCCGCTGTCTACCACTGTAACCTCATCAGCTGCGGCATACCCTGAGGCTCTAAAATTGATTGCAGGACATTGACCCTACAGGTCCAGCAGTTCTGCTGCTCCATCAGAGTGCAGTGTGATGGCATAATGACTTGACAATGGCTGCAACAGGCAGAGCAGGGCCTCCGCCACCATTGAGTACTGCAGGAGCACCACTCCCAAAGTGCTTCGTGGGTTGCAGGTCGTGAGCCAACCTCACAATGTGGCCCAATACTGGCTTAGTTCCCCTCGCCACACTGGAACTGTATCCACAGCACCTTGGGCCAGACCAGCAAAAATGGAGAGGCAGTGAGGCAGGGGAAGCAGCAGTCTAAACACCAAGAGAGGAAAGGACGAGCTGGCATCTGATGCAGTGTCTCAGCGGTGCATGACAGGATACAGCACCGCCCCCAGCAATGGTATTTTTTCTGTAAATGGCTTTCATATCACCTTAATAGTCAAAACCCTTTACTAGTTTGGCCGTGCTTGATATGATCGGTTTGCATAACTTTTTTTTTTTTTTTTACACAATCATTTTTAAAATTAACTTTGTATTAATATTAAAGATGATTTATAACAATTCTAATTAATGATATCCAATAAAGCTTACTTACTAATGCAAATTTATATTTGTGAATCAAGGTTTATGCACATAAGTAAAATACAGGTGCCTAAATAGGTTTTTAAATTGAGCTCTTTTTAAACTTGTATTCGATTTCTCATAGTTATGTTAAGGTGCCCAGTTGTAGCTTAAAGTCCTACTCCACGGCAGAGCTTAATGTGTACAGAATAAGTAGTGGCACCCAACATTTTGCTCAGAAGCCTGCATACCGCACTGTCGAAGTTTGGGCTGACAACTACCAAGGATGCGCAGTCTTGATTCCACCTCCTTCCTCTTCAATCCACCACCATACTTAGGTTGACCAGATTTTGAAAGCCAAAAACCAGGTCATTTCGCAGAAATAGAACAAGGACTTAATTCAGTATCATCCGTGGGGCACAGAAAGACAGCATTTATCAATAAATAAATACAGACAAGGCACTAAGAAAATAAATAGTCTTTTTTAAAACCCAGTGTAGCACATTTTATTTAAATGGCTTTCTAATAAGAGCTGCTAACTAGTACTTCATTGTAACACATAAAAACGTGCCTTCCCTCATTTCAGTTAACCCTCACTGAAAACCGGGGACTCGGCCAAAATTGCCGGGACAGCTTCTGAAAACTCGGGCCTGTCCTGCCTGGTCACCCTAACCCTACTATCCCTGCCTCTTTAGCTCACTCCTGAAGGTTCTTTTTCATCGCTGCTTTCTCCCTATGTTACCTTTTTTCTATCTTTCTGTTCTTCCTTTTTACTCCCCGTTTGTGTTTTGCTCTTTCTTTCTCTGGATCGATGTCTGTTGAGAAAAAATAAGTGCCAGCCCCCAAGCCAGCTAAAACTTTAGTGTGAGCGAATACCCTTATGACAGGTAACAACATATAAGGGAGGAACCACAATTTTAATGGCCTCAGACAATATTTTTAGAAATTATGGATTACTTGCCATTAAATGGTCTGTTCTGCTGCATGCATACCACCAATCAGTGTTTGCTCATTTTAATGTTCTACTTTCTGCTAATTTCTCTTATTGTTAAGTCACTGAATATTCCAGTCTTTGTAGAACGTATTACATAACTAAATATTTCATTTGGTAAAGTAAAATTTGGCTGGATGAAAACATATACTGCCATCATTGAGGGCCATGCTTCTACTATGAACATCTGCTTTAACACATAAAACCTAAAAATAATTTTTATAATAAAATATTAAATACAAATGGGGTAAACCCCGCAATTTATAAGGGAAAAGAACCCTGAGTATGCTTTCAGTATTTGAAAAATATAGCCCTTCCATGTCGCTTTCATTTGCGGTATGCACACTCAAATACGAACGCAAGCCATCTATGAGACTTCATTAATCCATAGCATTCAAAGGGGCTTCGGCAGACACCACTGTTGAAATGCAGGGCTGTCTCACTCAAATGTGGATTGCTGGGCGCTAGTCGGTAGTTTGTGTTCAGGGGTGGGGAAGGATTACCTGCTGTCAGTAGCTCTTCAGCCGTAGGTGTGTCCCTGTCACAGAAGGCGGAAACAAAGAGATCGATTTAGACTTATTAACATACTGATTCCTCCAGCGTCTGCTTAGAAAGCATTGACATGTGCTCTCCCCTCTTCTCAGTTCTAAAAGCGCGCTATTCTTTACTTATTTTGTCAACAGCTCCTTTGACATTCAAGGGCCCACAAAGTCAAAAGGGTTTTGATGTACTGGGGTCAACATGGGCCTACAAGAGTATTTCATGGTTCTTCCGTTGTAGCAGGATTCGGTAAATTATAAACAGGTTAAAGGCAGCACGAGAGAGCTCTACTTGTATTTTGTTGTTTTTCTCGACAGGTGCATGAAATACGCTCAGAGCTTGTATATTTAGTGGGTTTAATGCCTCAGATGTCCCTCGTTTGTAACACCTTCTGACTTTTAGAACTAAATTTGGCAGTTTATGTGCGTTTTTTACTTTCATTTTTCTTTTTAGAAAAGCAGTTCGTTAAATGTTGACTGTCATTTCTTTATTTTTAGAGGGAGAGTTAGTGGTCCTGGGTCAGGTAGAATGTTTAAATAGGCATGAGTCCTACTGCCCTATTTGAGAAACAGCTTTCATTATGTTATTATCATATTCAAATGTACTTGTTTTCTTGGTCAAAGGGGTAAAAATCAAGCTTGTCATGTCCGCATTACAACCTGCGAGTACACGTGTTTCCAAAGGTGACCCTCTCAGATATGTTACTGTGACTGGAACCTGCTGTCTGCTGGTAAAAAGTACGTCTATGCAGCAGCCGCCTAGGGCTTTGCAGTTATGGACCTGAAGTAGAATCTTACTTTTCATAGCTTAAAGCACATTTTTGTTTGAACCTGGGCATTGCCATTGCTTTGCCATCTTCACATTTGGTTGTTGCAGCAATCGTTTGAACACATCGAATACAAATGCATTAATCTTCAGTTCTAGCACAATCACTTGCTGGAAGTTCACTTAACTGGAATTTTCCAACTATGCACCCAAGATTGAGAACAACATCTCAGTATTCCCTCAGGACCGCCACAAAGTTGCTCCAAATTAGGAAAGACTTGACAATGCACCTATTGCAATGCTGTAATAGTACAATCCTGCTGAAACCCAGCAGCCTCTCCTATTACTCTGACTGTATGCTTGACTTTGATCATGTGCAGCACTCTGCATCCCTCTGTCTAGGTTTGTGCTATTAATTTACATACATACAAGAGATGCTTCTGAATGTTTGTACATAATACAGACTTCAAACTCAATGCCTCTAGGAATTTCTGTGAGTTTGAAGCTGGTAAGAGAACCACTGAGGCATGGGGTCCTCTTGAGGTGATTGCAGGCTGGGGTATTACACTGCCTTCAATGCGCACCTGGATGGAGTCAATGAAGTCCAGACGGTGGTCATTTAGTCCTGGCCTATCCACTGAGGGTGGCATGTGTCCCAGATTAAGGTGGTTCTGAGTACAGGATGAAATCAGAAAGTTAATAAGATTTATGTGATGCATTCTGTGTCACTTTAGCTATTGGGAGAGGAAAAACCTTTGCAATAAACTTCAGCAGTTGGCTTTTGTCAAGAGAGACTGGTGCCAGTAGAAAGCAGAGGCCATGATAAAGTATTTGATGGGTTGTGCTGCATCATTATAAATATTAGGACAGACACGTAAAATTGCCTTTCTAGGGATATTGTATGTTCTCCATATCCACTAATCCGTGAACGCCGTAAATAAAGGCTGCGAGGGGTCTGTGTCCGAAGTGATTGTTGGGGAGCTCGATTGTCACAGGCTCACCTATATCACCTTAGGCTCTTGGTGAGGAGATCTATCAATACTGACAGCATGATCTATAGCCCCTAAAAGTACTGATAGTGAGCTTTCTAAACACAGATAGGTTGGTCTGTTTCCCTATGGATACTAGTGGAGTGTCATAGAGTGGAATAGCATAGAATGGATTGGCATAGTGAAGAGTGGCATAGAATGTAGTGCTGTAGAGTGAAGTGACATAGTGTGGAATAGTGTAGAGTGGAGTGTTGTAGTGAAATGTCTGGAGTGGCGCGGCGCGGAGTGGAGTAGCTTACAATGTTGCGGCTTATAGGGGAGTGGCATAGAGTGCTGTAGAGTAGTATAGCGTAGCATGGAGGGATGTAGATTGGAGGGGTGTGGAGTGGCGGGCAGTGGAGTTACATAGAGTGAAGTGTTGTACAGTGAAACAGTGGTGTGGAGTCGAGTGGCATAGAGTGGAACGGCGTAGAGTGAAGTGGCACAGAGTGGAATGACCTAGACTAGACTGGAGTGACGTAGAGTGGCGTAGACTGGAGTGGCATAGAGGCAAATAACAGAGGAGTGGCGTAGAGAGGAGTGGCGTAGAGAGGAGTGGCGTGAGAGGAGTGGCGTGAGAGGGTGGCGTGAGAGGAGTGGCGTGAGAGGAGTGGGCGTAGAGAGGAGTGGCGTAGAGAGGAGTGGCGTAGAGAGGGTGGGCGTGAGAGGAGTGGCGTGAGAGGAGTGGGCGTGAGAGAGGAGTGGCGTGAGAGGAGTGGCGTGAGAGGAGTGGCGTAGAGAGGAGTGGCGTGAGAGGGTGGCGTGAGAGGGTGGCGTAGAGAGGAGTGGGCGTGAGAGGGTGGGCGTAGAGAGGAGTGGCGTGAGAGGAGTGGCGTGAGAGGAGTGGCGTAGAGAGGGTGGGCGTGAGAGGGTGGCGTAGAGAGGGTGGGCGTGAGAGGAGTGGCGTGAGAGGTGGCGTGAGAGGAGTGGCGTGAGAGGAGTGGGCGTAGAGAGGAGTGGCGTAGAGAGGAGTGGCGTAGAGAGGAGTGGCGTAGAGAGGAGTGGCGTAGAGAGGAGTGGCATGTGGTGCAGTAGAGTATAGTTTAAAAAGATGTAGGATGAAAGTGTCTGAACGGATGTAGATTAAATTTGGAAAGAATATAGAATATGGGGTGGAAAGGGTAATTTTTGGTAGTAGCTCTAAATTGCTTAAGTTGTGTTAAAGTTAGAAGTCACAAAACAAATAGTTATATATTGGGCCGCGGTATATTTTGGTAACTTCATGGTATACCACAGTACATGGTATACCGCAGTACATGCCAATAACAAGGCAGTTTATCACTAGCTAATAGATGTCTTTACAAAAGTAAAACGCAACAATGTAGTTTTCACGCCACTTTCGCTGTGTTCTGTGTTAGGGCCTTAGATATAGGTAAGTAGAAGGTTTTATTGTTCTCAACCTATTTCCACTTTATTAAAGTGATAATTGGTATTGAAATGTGTGTGTGTGTGTGTGTGTGTATATGTGTGTATATGTGTGTGTGTGTGTATATATATATATATATATATATTTTTTTTTTAAATTACGGAAACTTGAGCATGCCAATAATTACACACATCTCTGATCATACTTGAACATCATTTTTACATATGTATGTGTATTTATGTACATATTACCCAGTGGTGTTTTCCATTAGCTAATTATAGATAAGACGACGTATCCATAGGGAAAGGATATGGATTTTCTGGTTTAATAATAACTTTGGTGCTGTTTGAGTCTTTACGAAACTTTTCCCCCAAAACTTCTTATCCACTTCAGCTTCTTCATGGAATGTTTCAAGGTGGTCCATCAAGCGGGGTTGACAAAAACAGTGATTCGTAAAACATGTTTTTCCCATGCAGTTTTCCATAGTAAATTTTAACACAGCTTCAGCCAAAATGGCTGAACGGAATTACACAAAACTTGGAAGAAAGCTAGATCTTTTTCCAAAAAGCGTAATTTGGTGTAAATCCGTTCAAACACATATTGTGATTGGCTGGCCGCAACCTGATGGAAAATTGCATCCACCATCTTAGTTCTAAAAACTAAATAAAAAAAATAAGATAAAAGGGAGTAGGGTAGGGGAGCTGTGTCAAATTAAAAAAAAATCTTTTATTTGGAGTGCCATGGATTCATAGAATCATTGTGACATGCAGGGCGACTGTTTAAAATATAATTAAATTCTATGTATTGTTTCACCAAGGTTCTAGAAATAAACCATAATTATTAATTTAATTTAAAATATTGTATTAATCTTTTGTAAATATCAAGATTATTCCAGGATTAATGTTTATTAAACATAATTAAATTAGTTATTTAATTGGATACATTGCCTTTAATAATTTAAAATAAATCAAATTATTTTAAATTTGGGGGGATTGTTTAATAATGAAACAATAGATAACCTCTTAATTTAAAAATTCAAAATACTTAAATGTTTGTTTTAAAATTAAGTTAATAATTCTGTAACATTGTTTATATTCTACATTTAAAATGTATATATAAAATTACCATTAATTCACATTATTAATTAACACAAATATTTTTTTGTTTAAACTAAATAAACTTTACAGTTTTCTCTATACTTTACTCTGTGAGATCTCCGCCTTGGTATTCTCCAAAATATTAAACGTTACAAGTTTTAACATTAAACTCATAATTTAGGCTTCAGCCCCTGAATTTAGTGGTTGAGGACTTTTGAATAACATTACACTCATAAATGGTGAAGAGCCCTAAGCAGTAAAGATACTCAAAAGTGTAGGAGTAAACTTAGACATGTAGATGTATTCATTTGTAAGAATATTTATGTGACTGGGCTCCATAGGTTTTTGAATTGCATTTTGTAGTAAGCGTTACTACTGTAGTACTGCTTTACGTAGTGCAAAATACAGTCTGTGAATTGGGTCCTATGGCTTTGGTAGCTTAACATAACATAAGTATTTGTAAAGCGCACGTTCACCTCAGCAACGGGGCATCTTGGCGCTGAATAACAGATGTTTATTGTTACCCAACTCAATGGTACTCATTTTATCGACCTCAAATGGATGAAAGGCTGAGTGGACCCGCCGGGATTCGAACCTGTGACCATGATTTCGAACACAGGCCCCTGCAGTGGATGCATTAGTCCACCAAGACACCAGACCCGGCTTGAACATGATTACCATAACACAATATGGTAAACGTATCACTTAAATTTGACTTAACCTTTTATGGCATCACTATAATTACACAGCAACTATGTAGAAACTTGGACATCACTATAATCTAAAACTGACTCAAACATCATCCCTACACACTTTCGCTCTGGGGATTTGAACATGATTATCTTCACACTCTTTCTCCCTAGGGAGGAGAACACCACTATTATCACACATTATGTAGAGGCTTGAACATGTCCATATCTAAACACTATCTCTGCGGGGACTTGAACATCGCTATAATCACACACTAGCTCTGTGGGGACCTGAACAGCATTATAATCACACACTATCTCTGTGGGGACTTGAATATCCTTACCTTTACACACTATTACTGTGTGGACTTGACCATTGATAATCTCAACACACTAGGGCCCGAATTACAAAGGTAAACGTAAACCTGAAGTCTACGTTTTGACCTGATGTAAAACTTTATATCTGAAGTCTAAGTTTCGACCTGAAATCTAAGGGCCCGATTCACAAAGGTAAACTTACACTTTTGTGTAGGTTTACATGTGTTTGCTATTCACAAAGGTATTTTACTAGTAGTATCTTTATGACTGTGGAATCTCCTCACATAAAAAGATAGGACAATCCTATATTTTTATGCTGGGACTCTCAGTAGTCGTAAAGATACTACTAGTAAAATACTTTGCGAATAACAAACAATTGTAAACTTACACAACTGTAAATTTACCTTTTTGAAACATGTCCTCTGTTTAGACCTAAAGTCTAAGTTTAGACCTGAGGTCTAAAGTTAGGCTTCAGACCTTAACTTGGACTTCAGGTCTAAACTTGGACTTCAGGTCTAAACTTGGGGCCTGATTACAAGTTTGGTGGCCCATAGGACCGCCAAACTCGCAGTGGAGGTGTGATGGTGGTTGGTGACCGCTGCACCAGTGGTCCAACCGCTGTATTGCGAGTAAGGTGGTTGAAGCACTTTGGGACCACTGCAACCGCAAGGGATCCCCAATCCCTGGTGGTGGTGCAGCGGTCTGGGGATGCCATATGCATGGCAGTGCAGTTTACAAGTTTCCCCACCACCAGCCTTTTCATGGCGGTGAGCCCGCCATGAAAAGGTTTTTGGTGGGGAAACAAAGGGGCCCCTACAGGGCCCGTGTTGCCCCTGAACATAGTGGTGCAAGCAGGGGGGTCCATGTAGTACCCACCTGTGTGCATGCACCCCTGTTCCTGCTAGGCGTGGACTGCTCCGTCCATGCCGTGGAGGAACGTGCATTGGCGGTCCAGCAGCAATGCGTTCTAAGGCTCACTTATGAGCCTTTAAATTGCACCGCCGTGGGATGCCACACCGCCTGCTCGCCAGACCACAAATATACTCGTAATCGGGTGAGCAGCAGTCGACTTTGGTGGTCCTGGAGCAGGCGCTGGCATGGTGGCCCCCTCCAGGACCACCAAAGTCATAATCAGGCCCTTAGACTTAGACTTCAGGTCTAAGTCTACCTTTGTGAATCAGGGCCTCTGTCAGTAAGTACTTGTAAACCATTAAAATCTCACCTCACGTGCAGGCCTGAAGTGGGTACTTGAGCATCATTATCTTCATGCACTATCAGTGTGGACATAAAATATTAGCTTCATCCCCCATTTTGCACCCCCCCGGCATAGGTATAGGTGACAGAGATATAGGCAGCAAAGGCATAAGCACTGACACACGTGCGTGGCCACTATCGCATTTGACTGAGAGGTAGGACAAGGGAGGAGGGCACTGGGCATATATGTTCCAACTGGGTAAGTAGTACACCCTCTAGCTATGATTTTGTACTGTGGTTGGTGTGCGAAGGTATGTTTACTGTGATGGGACATTTGGGTATATTACTGGTGATACTGTTTTTAGTTCTTAGCACCGCATGTGTGAACTCTGTTTTTGTCTGCATAGTACTAACATTGGTAGGGTGGCTTATACTATAACCTAGAATGTTCAGGAGGTACGGTGCGGGTCGAGATAGTTTGTTAAGCTTATGCCCTTTTTCTTTATATGACTCTTCTTACTCCTTCTATGTAACAAATTTATGAGCTCTTCCTACATGTGTATAGGTGGCCGCGGTGCAGTGGTGTTTGGAACGATCTGTAAAATCAATAAAGAAATGTTACAAAAAAAGAACAATATTTTCACACACTATTTTTGTGGCGTTTTTGAACATGACACTATCTCTATGAAGCCTTGAACATCCAAATAACAACACACTCTCTATGGGGACTTGACTATTCCAGTAACTACACACTATATTTTTGTGGACTTGAACATCACTATATTCACACTCTTTGTGGGGACTTAAACATTACTATAATCACACACTATCTCTGTGGGGACTTGAACATTATTATAATCACACACTACCTTAGTGAATTGGGCCCATTCTGTGTGGAGAGGTTATCTACATGCACTATCTTTATGGGGACTTGAACATGCTTACCTTCACACACCATCTCTGTGAGATCTTGAAAATCTCCATAACCACACAGTATCTCTTTTGGGACTTAAACGTCCCAGTAATCACACACTATCTCTGAGGGGACTTGAACATCTCTATACTAACACACTATCTCTGTGGGGACTTGAATACATTAATCTTGACACATTTTCACTGTATAGACTTGGCCATGATAATGTCCACACACTCAGAAGAGACGTGAAAACCACTGTAAACACAAACTATGAGGATGTTTGTGTGGCTATAGTCACACACACTCTGTAAAGACTTGAGCAACATTATCTTCACACACTATCTTTGAGGGGACATGAAGATCCCTACATTCACACACCATCTCTGTGAGGTCTTGAACATCCTAATAACCAAATATTAGCCCAGTAACCACACACTATCTCTGTGGGAACTTAAACATTATAATAACTATATGCTATCTCTGTGGGGACTTGAATATCATTATAATCATACAGTAGCTTTGTGGGGACTTCAACAAGATTACTTTCATACAGCATTTTTGTTAGGACTTGAACATTCTTATAATCATAAACTATCTTTGTGGTACTTGAACATCATTATTTTCACATGTTACCTCTGTGGGGACTATCAATAGTGTTTTAGACAGTGTCTCTGAAGAGTCAATGATATTTCTATGATCATATATGACCTCTGTGTGCATCATCACACACCATTCCTATGCAAACATTAACATTACATATAATTGCTAGGGGGATATGGTCTATTAGCTACTTTGAAATAAATAAAAATAATCACATTAAGTTCAACTAGACAATGTTGATGATTCCATCATTTAATTTATCCATGTATTAATCCTTTATCTCTAGTCCTGGGTGAAATTTTCATTATGCAGAGTAGTCCGAGTAATTGCAGTAATTTCACGTTACTCTGCCCGTTCGCATATTTAGGACTAATTTGGCACAGAAATCCTGCCGCAGTAGCACAGGAACAACGAATATAGTGGGCACGATTGACTGCCGACTACTGCTGTTTGGGTTCGTTTGCATTTAGAGCTATTCTCTTAACTATTTTCTTAGCACACAATGCATCCTCTTGTCCATTTTAGATGTGAGGGTGCATTTTGGGCTCTGAAAAATGTGCTAAATGCTAGGATATGCTCCTTGCATAATTCAGCAAAATGTTTCATAATTTGGTGTAATTTCATCTGACTACATCAAATTATGTGTTACTCCCACTCCTACTTATATCTTAAGACTTTGAGCACTAAGCAAAGAGTTACATACAGTTTTAAATTCCCTTCTGAAATGCTGATATATGTTAATTTCTGGCACTTTATTAACACAATTCATCTATTGTGTACCCATAGAATACATGAAGCCATTGAATTATGAAAAGGTTATTTGCATATCTTGCTGATAAAATAAGCATTAAGCCATGTGCCCATGACTGTATTCAATAGCAAATGAAAATTATAGAGCAAGTCCCCACAAAGATGGTTCTGTGCGCGCGGTTAAATAACATATTTGCAAATTTGAAGCAGGATCCTGTATTATGAATTTTTTTCTTAACAGTTTTCCATTATTAGTGTAATTTTAAAACACTGGGAAAGGTTAGTCCCCACAAGGCAGGTATTCACACATTGTCCCCACAAGGATGGTAACACGTGTGTGTGTGTCTCTGTGTGTCTCTCTGTGTGTCTCTCTGTGTGTCTCTCTGTGTGTGTCTCTGTGTGTCTCTCTGTGTGTCTCTCTGTGTGTCTCTCTGTGTGTCTCTCTGTGTGTCTCTCTGTGTGTCTCTCTGTGTGTCTCTCTGTGTGTCTCTCTGTGTGTCTCTCTGTGTGTCTCTCTGTGTGTCTCTCTGTGCGTGTCTCTCTGTGCGTCTCTCTGTGCGTCTCTCTGTGCGTCTCTCTGTGCGTCTCTCTGTGCGTCTCTCTGTGCGTCTCTCTGTGCGTCTCTCTGTGCGTCTCTCTGTGCGTCTCTCTGTGCGTCTCTCTGTGCGTCTCTCTGTGCGTCTCTCTGTGCGTCTCTCTGTGCGTCTCTCTGTGCGTCTCTCTGTGCGTCTCTCTGTGCGTCTCTCTGTGCGTCTCTCTGTGCGTCTCTCTGTGCGTCTCTCTGTGCGTCTCTCTGTGCGTCTCTCTGTGCGTCTCTCTGTGCGTCTCTCTGTGCGTCTCTCTGTGCGTCTCTCTGTGCGTCTCTCTGTGCGTCTCTCTGTGCGTCTCTCTGTGCGTCTCTCTGTGCGTCTCTCTGTGCGTCTCTCTGTGCGTCTCTCTGTGCGTCTCTCTGTGCGTCTCTCTGTGCGTCTCTCTGTGCGTCTCTCTGTGCGTCTCTCTGTGCGTCTCTCTGTGCGTCTCTCTGTGCGTCTCTCTGTGCGTCTCTCTGTGCGTCTCTCTGTGCGTCTCTCTGTGCGTCTCTCTGTGCGTCTCTCTGTGCGTCTCTCTGTGCGTCTCTCTGTGCGTCTCTCTGTGCGTCTCTCTGTGCGTCTCTCTGTGCGTCTCTCTGTGCGTCTCTCTGTGCGTCTCTCTGTGCGTCTCTCTGTGCGTCTCTCTGTGCGTCTCTCTGTGCGTCTCTCTGCGTCTCTGTGCGTCTCTGTGCGTCTCTGTGCGTCTCTCTGTGCGTCTCTCTGTGCGTCTCTCTGTGCGTCTCTCTGTGCGTCTCTCTGTGCCTCTCTCTGTGCGTCTCTCTGTGCGTCTCTCTGTGCGTCTCTCTGTGCGTCTCTCTGTGCGTCTCTCTGTGCGTCTCTCTGTGCGTCTCTCTGTGCGTCTCTCTGTGCGTCTCTCTGTGCGTCTCTCTGTGCCTCTCTCTGTGCGTCTCTCTGTGCGTCTCTCTGTGCGTCTCTCTGTGCCTCTCTCTGTGCCTCTCTCTGTGCCTCTCTCTGTGCCTCTCTCTGTGCCTCTCTCTGTGCCTCTCTCTGTGCC
Organism: Calotriton arnoldi; assembly: GCA_963921515.1. Taxonomy (NCBI): domain Eukaryota; kingdom Metazoa; phylum Chordata; class Amphibia; order Caudata; family Salamandridae; genus Calotriton; species Calotriton arnoldi. Next base: position 1,416,554 of record CAWUFW010001187.1, read on the forward strand.
TCTCTCTGTGCCTCTCTCTGTGCCTCTCTCTGTGCCTCTCTCTGTGCCTCTCTCTGTGCCTCTCTCTGTGCCTCTCTCTGTGCCTCTCTCTGTGCGTCTCTCTGTGCGTCTCTCTGTGCGTCTCTCTGTGCGTCTCTCTGTGCGTCTCTCTGTGCCTCTCTCTGTGCGTCTCTCTGTGCGTCTCTCTGTGCGTCTCTCTCTGTGCGTCTCTCTCTGTGCGTCTCTCTGTGCGTCTCTCTCTGTGCGTCTCTCTCTGTGTGCGTGTCTCTGTGTGCGTGTCTCTGTGTGTGTGTCTCTCTCTGTGTGTGTGTGTGTGTCTCTCTCTGTGTGTGTGTGTGTGTGTGTCTGTGTGTGTCTCTCTCTGTGCGTGTCTCTGTGCCTCTGTGCCTCTCTGTGTGCGTGTGTGTGTGTCTCACAGCTGGCTGATGTATGGCGTTTTTAGATCTAGCCTACCAGACGGCACAAGCTTTGTGGAGCTCTATGAAACACAGCTAACTGTGGAACAATTTATAGTATTAAAACTCCAGCAAGTAAGGCACTGCTGTCCTATGTATCAAAGTCCAAGATCTAGGGCTTTACTTCTGAAGTTTGTTTAATGAAGGTAGTTTGATTCTGCAAACCAATAATGGCTAGTATCGTACACTCTGAATTTTTTGGATCACGTATTGTTGGCAACTGATTCTGAATCCGTGTATTTTCTGTGGTGGTGACTGAGGTGAATGTTCTGCCTCATGTTGTAGAGCCATTCTTCAGTCTGAGCTTGCTTGGTAGCATGATCAGTTAGATTCTTTAGTGAAGTTCAGCCATAGGCTTGTGAGTACATGTCAGTCCTAAAGTTTCTGTGTACTTTGACTTTTCAGTATTGTTGGTTGATCTTATTTCTGTGATTTGAATACTTAAACTGCTCCATGCTGAGATTAAAGATGGCCTATTCGAGCATACAATGGAGGATACCTCACTAATACGTTGTAGCCAGTTATTTTGAGGTACTCGTCTAGACTGTTGGAGATATGAGAGGAAAATAATTTGAAGTTAGCGAATGCCATGTTTTGGGACAGTGTTGCGTTTTTTGGATGGCTATCGTAGGCTGCTATGTCGTCATTCAGCAAAGGATCAGTGGCCGAAATTACTGTTGTCCATGACCTAGTTTGTTGTCTTGGTGCTGGATTGTGGTCTGAAACTATACTGACAATCTTGCAGGGGGTGATGGCTTCGTCTTGCAGTTGAAGTTTCCCGTCACATAATTTCCTCCCTCCTTAGGTTTTTCCTCCCATTGGATCCTCTCCATTGCCCCAGTTAACATTTAGAATTAAGGTCATCCTAGCACTTGTACCAACAGTGCACTTGCTCCAACATTGATACTCCCAAAGACCACCAGTAAAAACACATTTCCAACTTCCTGATAATAAGTAGGTGCTGTGAGCCTGGGATCGCTCCCACATGGCCACGCGCCCATTGGGCAATTTCCATACAAACCACATGCTCGTGTATTCCCACCTACGCAGCACAAGTGTCCTTCAAAAAAGCTCATGATGAGCAAAGTGACCTTGAGTGCCGAAATACATTAAAGAGTTTTTTTTTTTTTTTGGGGTGTTTTTTATATTTTTGCCTCCCTGCCAGACCTAAAACGGCTACGGGTGAAGGGATTTGGGTCGTCTTTCGTTCTCCATTGGCCGGATCTACTTAGTCACATTTTGCTTCAGCCCATCATAGACAACATGGTGCAATGGGTCAGCCTATCGGCTTACTTTTTAGGTCGAGCCTAGCGCAGCGTGCATGCGCTGCTCTATGGGAGGCTTCATATAATCACTCAACTTTTCTGTGTGGGTCTGACTCCCCCGCCCCCCCCACGCATTTGGTTGGCTATGTCAATTTGAAATAGGAGGCTGCAAATGGCTAAAGGCGGGCGCATGTCCCACCTCTTTTGCAAATGTTAACTCCTGCAGCGTTTTGCTCTCGGGAACGAGCAGCAGCGCGCAGGGTGGCAGCTGCATTCCTTTTGGGTCACGTGCTTTCGCTTTTGCTTGTCTATCACCATGGCGCCCTTCACGGACCGTGCCACTTATTTTACATGCTCCATATACAGCATTCAAATCAGCCAGAGACAGCTGCGGGGCACGGGCTGAAGGAGGCGATTCTCCCTCACCACTCCGGTGGCGATTGCTTGTTTAATTTACTTAGGTCAGCACGGCGCCCGCTTCACGAATGCCGCGCTTTGTGTTTTAACACACTTTTTAAAAAATGTACTTTCAACGTGAACACAAATCGCCTGATTGACGGACTGCATGCTTTGTGTTATGGCACGTTTTTTTTTTTTTTTTTTACTTTCAAGGTGAGCGCGGTCCCCGCTTCACAAACGCCGCGCTTTCTCAGCACGTTTTCTTTTTTTTACTTTCAAGGTGAGCGCGGTCCCCGCTTCACAAACACCGCGCTGTTTCAGCACGTTTTTCTTTTTTTTACTTTCAAGGTGAGCGCGGGCCGCTTCGCAAACACTGCGCTGTGTGATTCAAGATGGGCAGGCGTCGTGCGCTTGCTCCACCATTTTGCGCTCCCTTCACTGCCCCAGCGGGACTGGTAGTTGCATAGCCCTGTCTCCCGGCTTCAGGAATGTTCGGGGGCTGTTATTTTAAAAAATATTTGTGGCGGTCCATCGGAGTGCTGCGGGGAGCCTATATGCGGTGAGTATAGGATCGGAGGACCTTGGGTTGCTCACCTGCCTGTAGAGAGGCACGCTGGAGCGTTCATTTCTCCCTTGTCCCAGTTGCCTAGAGGGCAGGCTGGAGCGTTCATTTCTCTCTTCTCGTACCGGTTGCCTACAAGAGTGCAGTTGCGTGTGCTATACATATTCTGTCAGTCCAAGTGAATATTGGACTAATGCTGACTGAAATAATGTACACCTGTATTAGTAAGTGAAGCTTGCACCACTGCTGCACATGCTCTGCCCCGTTTGTGTGTGAGAGAGGACCCCGGCACTGCTGCTTAACTTGATTGCATTTTTCTTGCTCTTGCTGTACCCGTTTTTTTGTGGTGCAAGTTTGCTCTGGAGCTCTGTAGGTTGCACTTGTCTGTGTGTGAGTGAAGTTTGTACTCCCAGTGCCTGTGTTGCACCCGGCATGTTTGACAGGAAAATGGGATACAGCTGCATCCCAGGCTATGTCTGTTTTGTAGGTGTGACTATTGCTGTACCTGATTTGTATGTGTGAAGAAAAAGTGCACTGTTGTATACCCTCTTTGTTCGTGAGGGAAGCTTTCACTGTTATGCTTGTGATGTAAGGGCATATATTCATCAAGAGTGGTATTCTGGTTTACAAGCCTAAGACAATATCCAGGCCCTGTGGAGGTGTAGGAAGAGTTGAAGTAACAGCTGTTTTCGCCAGCAGATTCATAATCGGGACACTTTATCATTATGAAATCATTCAAGGTTTATTGTCTCTATAATGTGCTGCACGGCTAAACACTTATGCGGTCCCAAAGGCGAGACCTATTGGCTATGCCAATGCTTGTTCCATTGGCTTTCTCGCACTTAGTGACAGCATTCCCCTGATCGTGCCAGTACTTTAATTTGCCAGTAGTTTATCTTTCTATTCTTTTTCTCTTTAAATGATTTAGTCCTACTTGTGAAAGTAGTTCAAAGCAAATAGTACCTCTTCTTTGCACCAGTCAGAATCGCGTGCAACAAATGATCATCAAACCACTTGCCAATGTCAGACCTGTTGGCTTTACCAGTGTTTTTTGGAGCAGTGCGGCCTGCTCTCCGTAAATGGTTTGAATGGTATTCCATACAGTTAAGTAGCGGTTTGGCCTGACCCTAAAAACCTCCCTTTGTGCACTAGGAAGCCAGCATTTCTCTCGGAGTCTACTTTCTGTCCGTTCTCTCACCTCTGAACATCCACCGAATGTTACTCCTCATACCAGTGCGTGATCACGGTGTCGCTGCAGAGGCGGGCATTTCCAGCATTGTAATCCTGATTGGCAGACGACATGTATTTTGTCTTTAAATCCTCCAGAAAGCCTGTTATAGGCTGATGGATAAATTGCACTAAGTACTGCCATCTGCCCATTACAAAGCTGACACAGCACTAGGGCACAGCAACAGACAGTGCGATTAGGTAGCAGGATTTTACATGCCTTCGAGAGCAACCATATCCCACTGTTTATTGCATGTAGCCATGGCGAGAGAGATTCTGGGACATGTCACCCAGTGAACGCTTGAAGTGCTCACCGAGACGGATATCTTGAACAGTTTTGCACTTGATGTCAACAGCTGCAGAACTATTTTACCACGCAGGACAGTGGTAAATGCCCCACGCTCGAGTATTAAAGGAACGTATTTTGCTGGCTGCAAATAAAGCAGCATTTGATGGCCTGGATAAAGTGATTATAGAGCACAAAATTCGGAACAACGTATAGCTAAACAATAAATCAAAAACCTACTTAACTGACTGCAACACATCAGTCATAATGTACCACTAGAACCACAACACGACTCAACCATAATGCAAACCCGTCATTTGGCACTATTTTAGCATAAAATGTGTCTGCGCCATTTTTTTTGCAAGGACACATTTTACACTAAAAGGAGACCGCCCAATTGCCGCGATCAACTTCTTGTGTTCTGGTTGTTGTCCTCGCGCACTTCACACCTGCCACCCAAACCAGCAACACTTTGCTGGGTCGCGTACGCGACCCAGCGAAATGTTGGTGAGACCTTACCCGAATTATGTCTGTTTCATTTAAATTTTGCCAGGGCCGACTTCGATCTTTTACAGTGTTCTTTTTCCTTTCTGATAATAGCTATACATATCTGCATCTTATTTGCAGCTATGTCAGGGCCATCCTTTGGTTATTCCGTTTTGCAGAGTCCCTTCAAAACCAACAAATCTAAAAGGACTTGGTCACTGCTAAGAGAAACTAGCCGTAACCTCAACCGAGGTAAACCGAGAGTTGTCCTACATTTTACCTGGATATTATAGCTACAGCAGAGTAAAAAATGCTCTGTAGTTAAGAGCTAACTTTGGTTATCAGCAGGTCCTACATGTTGAACTCTAATGCGTTTTATCAGACCCTGGGACAGTCCGATTTAAACTAAGCCAGTGTTTTGCTTTTTGCGTGGTTTTTGTGATTGAGCGTGGCCGTATGTAAAATTGTGTGCGGCTACAGCTATTCAGATGTGTACCCCTAGGTTACTTGGTGTAGATGTACACAGACGCATTCTTGCTCACTTCGCGTAGATGTACCGAAACGCGTTGTTTGCACCCTATAAATCTGTGTTCGTCAAAATCGAGACGTGGCCGCACAAGAAGCATTGCCCTGCCAGTGGTGCCACAAGAGCCTCGAATGCTAGCAGGCCCTGTTGCTTTGGGACCAATCAGACGGCGACACAGCCGCAAACCCGGAACTGTTCCGCCTGCGTGGTAAGGCACGAAGGTCGAGAGGAAGTGACCTCACCGGAGTTGCGTGACAGTCTGAACATATAGGCTTCGTTCCTCCCGCCCCCTTAGTCAATGCAGCTACGAAACGGAAAGTCGAAAAACTCGGGAATAAATGAAACCAAATTGAAGTTTTGGGACTCCTCGGGTTCGAAACAAGTTTACACATTTTTTTCTTTTTCAAAGAGCTGTGTCCTGGCCTTTACGGTTACTAGGTGTCGTGGTGCAAGTGGACGTTGTGTCGGAGCTTATTGGGGGTGGTTTATCTTATTTTTTTAGAACGTTTTCACTTGTTTTGTACTGTGATTATTGATAAAATGTAAGCTTTGCCTTGTAGTCGGCAACTGACCTTTTTTTATTATTGCATTTGTCCCTAAAAGCCCTATGACCTTGTGTTTATGCTATACCCGTTGTAGATTGGCAGAATCCATTTCCGTTCTCGATGGTGCCTTTAACGTTTCTAGTTGGAAGTGCTGTTCAGGAAATGTAAAGTTATGTAGGACGGCGCAGAGGTCTTGATATGGCGCTGCCGTATTCCAGGAGTGCCATCGAGTTTTACCGTGTCGCTCTTACATGGGTTCCTAAATTAGTAGGTGGTGGCAGGACTAGGACAGAAAAATAATAGGAATACTGATAGTCTAGGGCAGTGGTGCTTAACCGTTTGACTTCTGTGGATCACCACATAATCGTTACTGCAATTTAGGAACCTCCATTGAATATTTGTTATCCTGGGACCATGACATTAGCAATTTCGATGATTTGAACTTCAAAATACATAAAAATATGGAAACAAGCATTCATTAACAAATGCGTACATTATTAAACTTTCTATTGTATTCACAAATAATGTAAAATCAACTTAAATTTTAATGTCCATTCTATTCTGTTTGACTGCTCCACAAATTAATCTGGGTATCCCAACTTAATTTTTAGCCCTCCATTTCAAATTCCTGCGCATCCACCGAACGTTTTGAAAGATTAAATTCAACATTTTGCTTATTCATTTACACCTCAATCTGTTATTTTCTAAGCAGTGGTAGACGCCCCGAGACTTCATTGTATTGTATTGTAATTGCATTTGTATAGCGCTTACTACCCCTGACGAGGCGTCGAAGCGCTTTTTCGGCGAGTAGCACGCTACTCCGGGACCCATAGAGGATTAGTGTTGAATTAGTATAGTGAAACATGCAAGTAAATTTTAAGTGGTGGATATGTTAGTCAGTTATTTGGATTCAGAAGGATAGCGGAGGGATAGAAGAGGGAAAAAGGTTTGCATATATATAGCGCTTCTAACCCCTGATGGGGTGTTGAATTGCTTTTTTTTTTTTGGGCGAGTAGCACGCTACTCCGGAAACCCATAAAGGATTAGTGGTGAATTAGTATGGTGAAATATGAAAGTAATTTGAGTGGTGGATATTAGTCAGTTATTTGGAGTGAGAAGGATAGTGGAGGGATAGAAGGGAAAGAAAGGTTTGCATTCATATAGCGCCTGTTACCCCTGGTGGGTGTTGAAGCGCTTTGTTGGCGAGTAGCACGCTACTCTGGAACCCATAAAGGATTAGTGGTGAATTAGTATAGTGGAATATGGAATTAGTGAAGTGAACATGCTAGTCTGTTATTTTGATTGAAAAGGATAGTTGTGGGATAGAAGAGTGAAGGATTTCTTTTTGTAGGTCATAGCAGTAGGACGAGGCTTTTTGATGAGTAAAAAGGGTTTTTGGAGGGGAAGAGTCAGAGGGAAGAGTTTAGAAAGGTTTGTCTTGGGCATTGGTACAGTAAAGGAGGTGTCAGAAGATACAAGGAGGGGTAGAGTAGGAGAGAGTCAAGAAAGGGTTATTTTGGGGAACATAGTAGTGGTATGGCGTTTGCGATAAATGAGAGAGTGGGTGTAGAGGATATAGTGATAGATGTATAGGCTGAGAAATAGGGTAGTGCATTGGAAATGCTAAATTAGAAGAAAGTGATAAATATATAGATCCATAAGTACATTGAGAGTATATAGATGCATAAAGGAGGTAAGTATATGCAGATTAAAAATATTGATAGAGGTAGCGGATGTGAAATAGGGTAGTGCATTAGATATGCTTTTTCAGGAGAAAAGTAATAGACACATTAATTAATGGGAAGATGGGCAGCATTCCTGGCCCTGGCCCGTCTCGAACAGGCTCAAACAGGCACTCACCCTTGTCCTCTCTGCCCTTAACAGGCTCAAACAGGCACTCACCCTTGTCCTCTTTGTGGCCTGCGGTGGCCACTGGACCACAGGTTAGGAACCACTGGTCCAAGGTGAAGTTGGAGGCCTATAGTCTACTAAGAACAGATGCTGACAAATGCTTAGCCTCTTTGGGTGCGGTGATTATCAACAGTTAACTTGTGTAAACTTTAAATTGACCTTTTTCTTTTGAGTTGCTTGTGAGTCTGTATTTTACAAAGAGTCCAAAATGATAGGGGGCATTGTTGCTGTGCATAGCATGTTGGCATATCAGTATTTTGTTGGGAAGTTATTTTTGTAGACTGTTAATTTAAGAAAAATTATACTTCTGACCGAACGTATCCATTGTTAGGATGTACACCAAGTGCATTTCTCCTTTATTGTAGGTAAGTTCAATACCCTTTCATGGGTAGTAAGGGTAACACTAACTTTTCAGGCTTCCCATTTTGATGCTTGTGCACATCAAGTTTTGTGGTCCCTACTTTTATCCTTGATTGGGGGCTGGGGCTTTGTCTGCGATCAGGAGATCCACAAGTTAACCAATTATTCAATCAATCACAGAATTTGTAAAGCGCACTACTTACCCGCGAGGGTCTCAAGGCGCTAGGGAAAAAAAGGGGGGGGGTGCTGCTACTGGTCGAACAACCAGGTCTTGAGTAGCCTCCTGAAGGTCAGCAGGTCTTGGGTCTGTCGTAGGCTTAGTGGAAGGGTGTTCCAGGTCTTGGCGGCGAGGTGGGAGAAGGATCTGCCGCCGGTGGTAGTTCTTCGAATGCGAGGGACGGTGGCGAGGGAGAGGTCGGCGGAGCGGAGTTGGCGGTTGGGGACGTAGAAGAGGAGTCATCTGTTGAGGTAGGCTGGGCCAGTCTTGTGGAGTGCCTTGTGTGCGTGGATTATTAGCAAATGAGGCGCTAAAGCAGTAGTTATCTGAATTTTGAACACATCCAGGCACTAGCTCACAGTACAGAAGACTTCCTTGATTCCTGGTATAGCTGACACTAAATTGTTGCTCCAGGTCCTCGTTTGAGCGCTCTTGCATCTACAGTAAGGTCCAGAGTGAAGCAAAGGAGAGCAGTTCTTGAGCAGACACTATTCACTTAACATGAATAGCCGCCTCTCCTGCTTCCAGCATGAGTGCTGCCTGCGAAGTCTGAATAAGTGTTGCTGATTGAGCATTCTGTTGTCTATATTGGGTATCTGGCTAGTGTCGACTACCGAAGGGCGTTTTTTGTTTGAGTACGAAAGGCTTCTCCCGGTTACTGCTTGGTAGAGACCGATTACTTGATTGTTTCTCTGATGTTAACTGGGTGCCAGTGAAGCTCAGTTTTGGCACTTCTACGCTTTAGACAAGTGTCCTATTCAGGGCTCTTGTTCCTTTTTTGATACTGGGTGAATTGGTCTTAGTCGCCTGTGTGTGCTCTGATTAGAATAAGAGTGGATGTGGAAGTGGTAGCTGTGGAATTCCACTAGTGGTGACGAGCAGCTGGGGAGAAGGAAGCCTTGAAGCTCTACTTGCATTGTGCTGGGCAGTGAGAACAAATCACAGGGTCTTGCTGCGGGCAAAGGGGAAGGAGCTCTGGCCCACTTGAGAGAGTGGTCTCCGGCATTAGTCCTTCATTAAACCCGATTGCGTAGGATATTGTCTGTTGTACTGAACACAGGATCTAGAAAATCAGCATGCCAAGGAAGTCCAAGCCTGCTGGGCCCACCTGACCGTTCTAGACATTGACTATGGCAGCCTGTTCCATCCGGAGGCCTAGATTGCTGCGCCCTGAACTTGTGCTCCTTAATATTGCAGTGTTCTATGTAGAACGGTTATTCAGTAACATATCTATATGGTCTGGACCTGCTGGGGCCGGGCCCTGGGCCCGGTCTGGACCTGCTGGGGCCTGGGCCTGGGCCCGGTCTGGACCTGCTGGGGCCTGGGCCCGGTCTGGACCTGCCGGGGCCTGGGCCTGGGCCCGGTCTGGACCTGCCGGGGCCTGGGCCTGGGCCCGGTCTGGACCTGCCGGGGCCTGGGCCCGGTCTGGACCTGCCGGGGCCTGGGCCTGGGCCCGGTCTGGACCTGCCGGGGCCTGGGCCTGGGCCCGGTCTGGACCTGCCGGGGCCTGGGCCTGGGCCCGGTCTGGACCTGCCGGGGCCTGGGCCTGGGCCCGGTCTGGACCTGCCGGGGCCTGGGCCCGGTCTGGACCTGCCGGGGCCTGGGCCTGGGCCGGGGCCTGGGCCCGGTCTGGACCTGCCGGGGCCTGGGCCTGGGCCGGGGCCTGGGCCCGGTCTGGACCTGCCGGGGCCTGGGCCTGGGCCTGGGCCCGGTCTGGACCTGCCGGGGCCTGGGCCTGGGCCCGGTCTGGACCTGCCGGGGCCTGGGCCTGGGCCCGGTCTGGACCTGCCGGGGCCTGGGCCTGGGCCCGGTCTGGACCTGCCGGGGCCTGGGCCTGGGCCCGGTCTGGACCTGCCGGGGCCTGGGCCTGGGCCCGGTCTGGACCTGCCGGGGCCTGGGCCCGGTCTGGACCTGCCGGGGCCTGGGCCCGGTCTGGACCTGCCGGGGCCTGGGCCTGGGCGCGGTCTGGACCTGCCGGGGCCTGGGCCCGGTCTGGACCTGCCGGGGCCTGGGCCTGGGCCCGGTCTGGACCTGCCTGGGGGCCGGGGCCCGGACCGGCCTGGGGGGCGGGGCCTGGGGCTGGGCCCGGCCTGGGCCCGGATCGGCCTGGGTCTGGACCTGCACCTGCCGGGGCCCGGCCCGGTCTGGAGAATCCTTTGCCCCGACAATTTTAGCATTTGATGTAAAAAATGGCATAATGAGGTAACTGAATGCAAAATGTGCCATATTAGAATGCTTAGTTTGCCTTTTCTCGCCACCTAATTTAGTCCACTCTGCCGCATGATTTTGTCCTCCCCTGCCACATAATTCCAGTAGCCCTGTCTTAAGCTAAGCATGGGGTTTGGGTTGGCGTGTGGAATTGGTGGGAAATGCAGTAAGTGCCCTTGGTCGCTTGATATATATGTAGCGCCTAGAAACTGTTTTCCCATTTTCGGGCGTATATGCGTTTTTAATGCATCTCTTTCAATCCTTAATTACATTTGTAAACAGTGGATGTTGGGGAAACCTGGACTGGTATGGTGCTTTCAATTGACCACTAGAAGGGTGTAGGTTAAAAATAAAGCTAGGAGCTGAAGCCGCCTTGCTTGGACTCCCTTTAGCCTTTGCTGGTCCCTGCTCCACTCTGAGCGTAGCGAGTGCTGCGCCCGCCTGGAAGGGTTTGGAGGGGGAGGGGATCCAGGGTATGTTTTCTGTTAAAAATAAACCCCCTTTGGCCCGCCCCTGTACTACAACATTCCTGACATTCTTGTGATCTGAGACATTCCCTCCTCTTCCTCTGTGTTTAGCACATGGCGCGGCGGCCCAACTGGGAACTTGGTCTCGGTTAGGAAACAACTTCTAGAATTCGCATGCAGCATTTATAACGGAGGACCGAGTTTGATCTCATTAAAGGGGCTGCAAAGAGCCCTTGAACTTTTGCTAGACGGATCTTGGTGATGTGACCTTGAACACAGCTTTCTGGGGTGCTTTTACGTAATTACGTGTATTAAAATGCATTGATGGGGTGCGTGTGCGTGCGCGCAGCCTTGAATAAAGTTGGTGTAAAATGAATCGCATTGGTTCCTGATAACAAAAATAGTTTTGGGATAAATTAATAATTTGAAAGCGTTCCCGACCAACAGATTTCTTCGCTGCTCTAATTAATTGAAGCTTTGAACTTACAACCTATATCATGAAAGCTCTCATTTCACCTTGTATGTTGGCTCTGCGTCTAAGAAGCCTTTTCGTTGCTTTTGTTTTTAAAAACGGCATTCTCAATCCGACGTGGTGATCTATTGATTATGAAAACGTTGAAGGAAATGTTTGCCCTTAATGTATCCATTTGCTACTATCCACCAATAAAACGGAGTTACTGGTCCCGTATATTTCTTGTAACGCAGGCCAGAGCCGGCTGCAGTCAGGGTGTTTTCTGAAGAGTAAAAGAACAATGAAACCTCTGATTTAAACTCAAGTTTATGGAAAAGCAAAGAGAAGGTAGGTGTGGAGCCACGTTTTCTGGGCTACTGTGGCCAAAGGATCCGAGCTCTCTACTGGAAGCAGTTTACATTTCTGTGATGAGGCGCAGGACAAGTCTGCTTACAGAACAAGAAATGAAACTGAGCACCCACTGCTTGTGCAGAACACTAGGGTAAGCATTAAACCCTAGCAATTCTCAGGTGCTTGACGGCTGGATCCCCCTAGTGCAAAGGGCTAGTCTATAAAGTCTGGACGATGGCACTCAGTGGAGCCACCAACAGATCCGTGCGATGGAAGTTTGGCTGAATTCGGAGCCACCTGGGGTATAGTTTTCAGTGCTTTTTAGTGAAGTCCATTCTGAAGAAGGTGGTACCAAGGGGGAGGGGGGTACAGGTTACTACAGAGCTCACTTCTAATCTTGAAGCCTTTTTATCAGTCCGCGCAGCACATAAAAAACCTAATGCGTACATGAGCTATGATTGAAGGTAAGCTGGGGTAGAAGGGCCTAAAATGGCCTAACTGAAGTTTAATCTGAATGAGGCATTTAAGAGCAGACTTGAGACAGCAGTTGAAATGAAATGAAACCACATACACAATGCATTTGGGGCACATGAGATTTTAAATCCCCCCCAATCGAGAGACTCCTTGTGTGGGAACGCGCTGGTACAGTGAATTGTAATGAAGTTAACTTCGGAGGGCAGCTCCTCGGGCAGGTGAAGGTAGCTTCATGCTAGTCGTGTATGGGCGACCAAGGTGACTTTGTTTAAACCAGAAAGGCTAAGAGAAGGTCCTTTTTTTTCTTTCTAGACGCAAACATAAGTTTCCAGTGTCATTAGCGAATTAAAATAATGTTGGACACTAAAATTAGCCTCCTGATTTTGGAAGGTAGGGTAGTGTTATATTGAATTACAGTAGCAGTTTTTTACCACTTGTGGCCCAAAGCACTTAGTGGTTGTGACCGAGTGGCATACTACTTCGTCAATGCATGGACAGGAGGTGGTGTGGGCTGAAGTAATTTATTAGTGTTAAGTTTTGGTGTCCTGTGTGAGGCGAGGAATGTGTGCTTCAGACTTGGTGCTGCAGTATGTAAGCGCGTCTTAAGCGTGTGAAAATGAAGATGTGGTCGAAAGTAGCTTGTCGAAGGTACAGGCCATATTGTCCCATTTCATTTTTTTGCAGCCAGATCTAGTAGTGCTGAAACACTGGCACATTTTCCCTGCCAGGAGAACAGATAAAAGCTTAGTTTAAGACGAAGGAATGCAGCTAGAAAAATAATCCCCAAGAAATGGGGTGGGTGGAAGAATATCAACAAAACTGTAAACCGAATTAGGTGCGCTTCTTTCATCTAATGAAAAAAGCTAGAATTGGGCTATAATGCCTATTTTTCAGATATTGAAACCCATAAAACGCAGCTGGTTCAAAATAATTGATCTGTGGTTTTTGACCCAAGAACATTTCCTTACAGTAAACTTGCAAAACCAGTTTTTACTGTGGAGAGACTTGGTCGCCCAATTGGCAAGTACAGACAGGGGTGTGGAATTTAATAAAATATCTACTTGTCCATGGGGCAGGTTGCTTCATAAATCTACTTGTCCTGTAACAAAATTCAGTTGTCCCTTTTGTGCACTGTATTGCGGCGACAAATTATGACCGCAATCTCATCATATAAGAACTCGGAAATAGCCTCTCTGATTATGCCAGGGCTACTTCCATAGTAGGGTTTGAATACTAGCAATTCCCTTATGTTGCAACGTTTACACAGATCCACATACTGGGGCGGAAGGTAATGGGAAGCAGCAGTTCCAGGGTTGGAATGCCCTTTTGAGTCTGTGCAAACCTATTAATTTACATGTTTTAAGGGTTTTCACGTAGTTTTCTCTAATATTTTCCCATACTGAGAGTTTGGATATTTACTCGTGATAATGGCAGACATAAAACTTCTTTCAGGGTTGGGGAAAAAAGTGGCTGGAACGAAAGTGAACTTGCAAACACTCAGATTTTCGCATGAGCAAATCTACACCTGCACATTTGCTCATGCTAAAATGCAGTTCACAAATATTTTCTAGGAGTACTATTTCTTGCCTACTTCTGTAAAGTCTTGTGAATTCACGAAAGTCGTATATCTGCACTTAATCAAAGGACATGGGTGCACTTTATTTAATAATTGGGCCCCTTATTTGGTCTGGCGTTAACCATGACCGTTTGTATTTATTAAAATTTTGTCTCTATCGGCTAGCTTCACTGGGAGTGACAGCATTCTGTTCTTTCACAAGGAGCATATTGGCACAGTCGTTTTGTTCAGTGCCCATAACTACTGTGCAATGTGTGCTTTTGAGACCAAAGCAATTTTTGCTTTTGCCAATGCTTGTTATAATGGTGAGGGCCAGGCAGCTCCCACACTAAGGTTTTACAAAAACTATGCCAAAACAAATCACGCATTGACAAAACCAAAAGGCTGACCAACAATTTCAGACCTACCGACTTTACCAATGCTTGTTTAATTTTGTTTCCCATAATCTTATGAAAACTGGTTACTCATTTTCCACTATGAATATTTTTGGGAAATGGTAGCATGCATCAACAGATTTTACTAAATGATGCTGCAAAGAAATGGTACCAAACTTTTTTTCATTATTAGTGAAATGTTTTCGTATTTTGTCAAACATTTTAGTTTGAAAGCAAATAATCATCAATCTTGCTTTCAGGCTTCTGCAAATATTTGCATCTAATCAGAGTATTCTGGGAGCAGTATATGTAGCCTCATATTAAACTTTGCAAACATGTGTGCACATTTTTATACTCCAACCACTGTCAGTAGTGCAGTCTGAGCTTACAACATTTACTTACAAAGCTCACCCTAATAAAGGCTCTGCATTAATGAACCATAAATACAAGTTTGAACAGCATTAACACATGGACACAAATATTACCTTAACTGCAGGCATTGCCTTTCCCTGATCCATAATGTGGTACTGTAAACTGGCAGCCAAAGGGTTTGTGCTGTAGTGGGTTGGGCCTACTTGTCCCAAGGACAAAATGCACATAAACTTGTTGCCCTTAACCCCAAGCAATATGTCCCGGGCATCGGGCTATAGGAATTCCACATCCCTGATAGAATTACACGCTGACCCCCAGCTGTGCTAAGGGCAAGTGTGTTGCACTAGGGAGGAGGGCTGCCCCACTGTTTAGGCAGACATGCTGACATGGGGAGCAGAGGGGAAGCAGCTACCAAACCGGTTTCCCCACTGGTGTGTAGCCCTGGGATAACCACACCCTAGGGGTAACTAGAGATGTCTGAACACAGAGAGAGGGTGTCTTGCCATCTTGGAGTGGGCAGAATGGTGTATCCTGGGATAGCCAGATTCCAAACTCCACAGGAAGTGGTCACCAAGTGGGAGGGAACCCTTTAGCCACCAACCTCCCCCCTGCCGGCATTTTCTGAGCATAAAAGGGGCATCCCGGCACCCAGACCTTTACTAACCAGAAGGACCAAAGAAAGACTACCCTGCTGCACAGAGACAAGCAAAGAGATGCAGCACTGAAGAGTGTTGCACTCACCTGGTGGCTAGTAAAGGCAAGGACTGTCTTCTACTCAAAGGAATAGCAGTTTCCAGAGCCCAGCAAAGCCAAGAGACTCCCACGGTCAGCTCACTAGCCTCCTGTTCGCAGTGCAGAGATGCAACAGCTGAAGAAGCCTCCTTGGTCAAGTTGGTAGCCCAAAGTCTTCATGCCACAACCACTGCTGCCGCGCAGCACCAAGGAGGAAGACCTGAAGCACAGAGTTGCACCCAAGCTCACTGAGCCTGGGAGTGCTGTTGGATAGCTGCTGGGACCCTTAAAATGCGAGTTGTCGCCCCAGGAAGGATTGGCCTTTGACAGCGATACCAGACTGGTAGTCCAGTGGCGATTGGACTAGAGCCAGACCGGAGAAGACTTCGTTGGTCTTCTACCCTGCAAAAAGGACCATCTTTGTAGACTGAGAAATCCCCGCAGGAGGCCCCCTTCAACCGCATCTCATACATAGCATCCTGAAGCATCTTTACTGTCCTTCATTCCTTGCATCAGGACTATATAGGAACCCATCGCAACATTGGTAAAGTGCCTGGAATTGCTTGAAGACTGATTCTTCTGTGGGGTTTCCTGCTTCTAAGGACCTTGCTGGGCCCACTAAATATCTGTCGGAGTTGGTCGCTCAAGTACTTCTACCTGCCTGCATTAACACATCCAAGTTTTCCTTGGAAAAAGTTGTGTTGAATTTGCTAAAGGCATGTTTGCAGTTTAGTGAAAATGCTTTGATTCATTAATTCTTATCAAATCTATATCTCCAAAACCCTTCGGTGGATCTTTTTTAGTTCTGTTGTCAATTTATATATAAAAATACTGTATCTTTATGAATTGGTTTCGGGTTTGCTTTTTAAATGCTTTCCGCTAGTTTCTGTGTAAGCCTACTGCTCATGCCACAGCTACCCCAGTTTGAGCTGAGGGCTTGCCAGACAGAACTTACTGTTTCCTAAAGGGGTTGGTAAGTTTATGGCATGGTGAGGTTGTACAACCACCCCCATATAATACACCCCATTTCCTCACACAAGGCAATAGGTCTGTTCTTGGCAAGCCTGCAACGTTTAGAGCTTTTTTTTTTCTTTCTTTTTGCAAACCTGCAGTAAGCCAAAAGTGTAAAAGTAATCATGATGCCCGTCGGTTTTATTCTGTACAAGTAGCTGCATTTGAGCTGTTGAGTTACAACTGTGTTTTAGATACATATGTTGGGGTGTTCTGATCAAATCTTTTGGCGGGTTACAGTGGGGATTGGTCAAAGGGCTTGGCCCATGGACAGGCCCTTTGCCTAACTGTCCATGGATGATCCAACTCCCACTGTAATTAGAAAATCCTAGATTTGCCCCCCTTTTAACCTTCTCCACCCTTGTCTCATGGACCTAAAACCTTGGGTATCATCAGTGGGCTTAAATGTAAATTCCAGGCACATTTTGTGTGGATTTGTCCAAGGATGCTAAATTAGCAAATCGTTTTTCTGCCTCCCCACTGCCCCTCTCAAATCTTTCCCCTCGCCCCCCCCTCAAATCTTCCCCCTCGCTCAGACTTTAATGATACCTCAATTTTGCT
This sequence comes from Calotriton arnoldi, assembly GCA_963921515.1. Classification (NCBI taxonomy): domain Eukaryota; kingdom Metazoa; phylum Chordata; class Amphibia; order Caudata; family Salamandridae; genus Calotriton; species Calotriton arnoldi. The sequence continues at coordinate 1,433,370 of CAWUFW010001187.1, forward strand.
ACCAAGCTGCCAATTTCATGCAGATTAATTAAAAATCGCCAAAGTTATTCTTATGAATGTTGCCCCCCTCCTTATCGATCTGCACAAAACTTGCTACACTCACTGAAGATTAAATATGCTACATGTTTGTAACATTTCATGCTGATTTATCAACTGTTGGCACAGTTATTAGCAAATGAACCTATTTGCCACCCCCTCTTAACTGCACCCATCCCTTTGAATCTGGACGAATGAAAAAAATACCAAGAGTAAACTAAACATACTGCTAGTCTACCAAGTTTCGTGCAGTTTTGTCATGGCGCTTAAGTTAAACACATTTTCATCTGTTAAGATAACACATTTTCATCTGTTAAGATAGCTTTGTATCTTTTGAATTCCGCAGACACCTTTTTGAATGCTAATTAAAAAAAAAAAAAAAATCTGAATTTATTTAAACTAAACCATGCAAAGGCCTTCATCTGAGTAAAATTCTAGTTTTATGCCAGATTTTTTTGTGCCGCCCCCTTTTTTTTCTTTTCCTTAACGGAGAGCAAAGATTCCTATGGGATTTAAAATGGAAACCGTTTACATTATGCCTAGGCGAAATTCTAATTCCGCTAGCGCAATTTGCAAAATTTTTGAACTTTCACTTTTTTGCTGGTTATGCAAAATCCCTCAAGCTAAATCATTACTCCACCATGCTTAACTAGGCACCATTTGCAGTGAAAATTTATCGCGAAGTAATAACAGAACGCAAGTGGCTGTTTGCGGTACTTTTGTTTATTTGGACTAATTTATTTTAGTACAAAGTGAGTCCTCGTGTCAAAATTGACGCAAGAACGCTTTTCGTGCTTAAATATTGTGCAAATTGATGGATTTACATTTCATGTACTGCATTTTTTTTGCTGTCCTTTCACTTAATTATGCAAAAGCAAATTTCACATACTCCTAGTTTCCACACACTTCCCAATTTATTTTCACCCCTGCTGGATGAATCTACACAACGTGTCACTTTAAACTTTATACTTTCTGGAAAAGGTTTGTGCAGATACTTTGATCAGCACCAAAGTTATCAGTAAAATAACCAAGCCTCAGCATTGCCTCTGGGATCTATTGGCTTTGCTAATACCTTTTAGCCATGCAATACAGCATCCTTGATGCTGTGCAGTATGGTTAAAAACAGACTAATATGTCATTTTGTATGGGCGTGTGCACATGCCTACAAAATGACAGCCGTTTTCCTATTTATTGGGAATTCAACTTTCTTTTTCTTCCAAATAAAAAGAAACGCATAAAAGCTTATAGGGTGAGGGGATACATGGGTGGATAGCATGGGGTTGTTGCTTCCAGCACTTTCTCTTTCTTACAACTACTTTGTTTAAACTGTTGGTATGATCGTAACACACCAGCAAATCCTGAAGCTCAACACTCACCTAACCGGGCGTGGACCGTGGTACACGCTTTTAACTGAAATGAACGCAATTTTCTTACTTTGCACAAAGCACATCAGAGGTTCCTGACGAGACCAGATGCAACATTTTTCTCATTAACCAATACAAACTATTAGTGAACCAAACTGATCTTCACAAACCAATAAACAAGATACACTGCTTACCTGATTCATGGACATGAACCTTGACCGCTTTGAACTCCAACTTTCACTGAATGCCAAGCTGCTTGGATTCACCCAGAACTCCAGCCTCCCCTTCAAGGAAATTGTTGGACTTGGCCCTCTCCTCAGGGTCACCCTCAAACAGGGGTGTGGAATTTAATAAAATATCTACTTGTCCATGGGGCAGGTTGCTTTATAAATCTACTTGTCCTGTAACAAAATCCACTTGTCCCTTTGGTGCCATGTAGTGCTGTGACAAATGATGGCAGCAATCTCCTTGTATAAGAGCTCGGATATAGCCTCTCTGATTATGCCTTGGCTCATACCATAGTAGTGTTTTAATACTAGCAATCCCCTTATGTTGCCACGTTTCCGCAGAGCTACATACTGGGGATGAAGGTAGTGGTAAGCAATAGTTCCAGGGCTGGAATGCCCTTTTGAGTCTGTGCAAACCTACTAACTTGCATGTTTTAAGGGTTTCAACAACTCTTCTCTAATATTTTCCCATACTGAGAAATGTTGGAAATATACTGCTGACAATAGCAGACTTGAACCTTCTTCCAGAGTTGGGGAAAAAAGTGGTTGGAGGAAAAGTGAACTTGCAAATACTCAGATTTTTGCATGAGCAAATCTACACATGCATATTTGCTCATGCTAAAATGTAGTTCACAAATATTTTCTAGGAGTACTATTTTGTACCCTACTTATGTAAATTCTTGTGAATTCATTAAAGCGGTATAGCTGCACTTAATGCAAGGACATGGGTGCACTTTTGAGCTTTTCTTTAATAATTGGGCCCCTAATGTGGCCTGGCGTTAACCATGACCTTTTGTGTTTATTAAAATTCTGTCTCTCCCTCTCTGTATCGGCTGGCTTCACTGTGTGACCGCATCTTGCTCTTTCACAAGGAGCATATTGGCACACAGAGCAGTTTTGGTTAGTACCAGTAACTACTGTTGCAGTGTGTGCTTTTTTGAGACCAAAAACAAATTTTGCTTTTGCCAATGTTTGTTATAATGGTGAGGGCCCGGTAGCTCCCACACCAATAAGGTTTTACAAAAACAAGGCCAAAACAAGTCGCACAGCGCCGAAACTAAAAAGCTGACCACCAATTTCAGACCTACTGGCTTTGCCAATGCTTGTTTTTGTTTCCCTTAATCTTATTGAAACCGGTTACACTTATTTTCCATTCTGAATATTTTTGGTAAATACTAGCATGCATCAACACATTTCACTAAATGATGCTGCAAAGAAATAGTACTTGAAATTTTACAGTAGTTTAGCGGAAAAAAAAAATTTCCCCTTTCATTTTTTTATCAACATATTTTGAAAGCAAAGAATCATCAATCTTGCTTTCAAGCTTCTGAAAATATTTGCATCTAATCAGATAGCATTCTGGGAGCATTTTACATAGCCTCATACTGCTAAACATTGAAAACGTGTGTACAAGTTTTTATACTGGAACTACTGTCCGTAGTACAGTCTAAGCTTACAACATTTACTTAGAGTGTTCACCCTAATAATAAAGGCTTTCAATTAATGAACCATAGATACAAGTTTGAACAGCATTAACACATGGAAACAAATATGATCTTAACTGCAGACAGTGCCCTTTCCTGATCCATAATGTGGTACTGCAAACTGGCAGCCAAATGGTTTGTGCTGCAGGGGGTTGGGCCTACTTGTCTCAAGGACAAAGTACACATGAAAACTTGTTGCCCTTGACCCCAAACAACATGTCCTGGGCGTTGGGCTATAGGAATTCCACATCCCTGCCTCAAACCTTTTCCCTTCTCCCTCCCGTTTGCTGAATTCTTTTTGTTGGCCTTCAGACTTAACCACTGGTTAGCAGTGGTTAAATGTACTAAGTGCTTGTGCTCACTTACTAAAACATAGTAAAATTGGTGTTACACCTGATGGGCATATTTCATTTACTTATGTCCCTAATAAAGTGGTGTAACCTACCCAGGGCCAGAAAATTAAATGCTGCTAGTGGGCCTGCTGCACTTATTTTGCCACCCACTTAAGTAACCCCATAAAACAATCAAAGACAAGCCATTATGCAGTTCTAAGCTGCAAATTTGACTTGGCAAAATGAACGCCTTGCCAGGCCTAAAACTCCTGTAGTCCTTAAAGCGCACATAGGGCAGGGTGCATTGTATTTTTAAAATTTGACGGGTACTTTTAAGTTTTACGTGTCCTGGTAGTGATACACTCAAATTCGCATTGCACTACTGTGAGGCCTACCCCTCCCATTGGATAATATTGGGTTACCTTAGTACATTTAATAAGTGATAACTTTTATTTGGGAGTAGGTTGAAATGTCAAGTTTGGTGCTTAGCTGTAATTTCAAATTCTCTTTACAGTAAAAGTTGGATTTTAAGTCACATATCTGATAGTGCCAACTTCTAAAAGTGGCACTGTCTTTAACCATTTGCTGCCTGTGACCTTTTCCTGGGTCACAGGACTAGATGTAGTTGGCGGTTAGCCTTTGTGGGCCATCTTGGCAGCATGAGGGGGTGGAGTTGTGCACAGCTCTACTTGCACTTCAACGCCACTGCCTCAGGTCACAAACCAATAACTTCACACTAGCCTATTGTTAATTGTGACAGCTTGGGAACAGGGCAGGGAATTCAAGACACGTCTGTGGGGAGAAGACTCCTGAAGTCTCTTCCACTTCAAAACTGGCTCCAGGTATAAAAGTAGGACCCCCCCAGACCCACTCTTCAAATTACTTTTGGAACTGGGGATAGACTCATGACTGTCCTGCGGCCTGTGGCCTGATGTGTATTTCAGATGACTGCTCTGCTGTACCAAGAGGACCGCGCTTCTGCCTGAAGCCTGCATTGTGCCCTCAGAGGACTGCCCTTCTGCTTCAGACCTGCACCAGTAAACCCCCCTCGCCCCTCCTTTAGAACAGCTTCGCCTATTTAATGAAGCCTTTAAGGATGTCCTGCTTGGGACCTGGTCCAAGCCTAGCACAGGGGTGCCTGTGAACAGTGCAATTGCCCGCCGCCATCGCCCTGCCGTGGGGGACCCCAATTTTCTCATGCAATAATCTACCCTGGAGACCTTCGTGGTCCACGCCTCCACTTCCTTTGTAAACCCAGGTGCATTGTCTACCACCCCACTAGAAAGGGAATCCAAGAGGCTGGACATATTAGGCAAGAAACAGTTTTCTTCAACCAGCCTAGCAACGCAATCCGTAAACACCACGTGCCTTTTGGGCCATTCGTCCCATGCACTGTGGGATTCGGCTGCACAGATCTGCCCATGGTCCTGGAGGAGGCCCTGGCCATACACTTGTATTCTATGACAGGCTGGAGAGATTCAACAAATGCATGATCAGATGTGGGCTGTACACGACCGACTGTAGGCAGAGATTTCTTTGGTGGTGGCCGTAAGGTGCTATGCCTGGCTGAGAACTGCGTTTTCAGGAGATGTCCAAACCTCTCTTGTTGACATGCCCTTTGATGACTTCTGTCTCTGAGACAAAGGCGAACTCGGCGCTAGAACGCTTCAAGGATAGCAGGGCTACGACTGGTCGCTGGGCCTTTCCATGGCCACCCCCAGTTGCCAGTCGCTTCTTTCCTGCCTATGGAAGGGGCTTCCAGATGAGTCTTTACCCTTCCAGCCGTCAGACACACAAGTTACCCAGCCTCTGCGTGGCCAAGGACACAGTACCCACAGACAACCGTTGGTCAGGCAGCCTGAGGTCGGGCCAGATAACTTCCCTGGCAGGCTCAGCCTCCAAACCTCTTAAGTTCGCCCTCCAACCATCATGGGCCACCAGTGGGAGGCAGAATACACCCATCACCTGCTCCACTGGAGTTTGATAACATCGGACTGCTGGGTTCTCCAGATTGTCCGAAGCTGCTTCTCCTTCCCTTTGTGACTACCTCTCCACCCATGTCGCCCACTTGCGCCAGGCTGATGGTGGAGCATCTCTTTACTCCGCCAATAAGTGGCAGCTCTCTTGGTCAAGGGAGCCATAGAGCGTGCAGACCCCAGAAGTAGGTCATGCTTGTTACTTCCGCTACTTGCTGGTACCCTAAAAGGACGAAGGCCATCACCTTATCCTAGACCTGCGCCCTCTCAATTTCTTCCTGTAAAAGGAGAAATTCAAAATGCTCACGCTCAAGTCCTGTCTGCCCTAGACCCGGGAGACTGGATGGTAGCATTGGACTTGCAGGACACATACTTCTATATCCCTGTCCTGGATGCCCAGACATTGCCTGCAGTTCACAGTAGTTCGCAATTTCCTACAGGTCACCGTGGTCATCTGCAGAGATCCAGGGTGCCAGTCTTCCCCCTATTTCGACAACTGGCTGTTTGAAGGCGGGCTCATTCCAGGCAGTCGTCTCCCACCTCCAGACTACGGTGGACCCCCTGGACTCGCTGGGATTCACTATCAATGTGCTGAAGTAACACCTGGCTCCCTTTCATCAGCGCTGTTCTGGACACGGTGCAGTTTCAAGCTTATCCCAAATGGCAAGTCGAGGATATTCAGGCTATAATACCAATGTTTCATCCTCTATCCTGGGTTTCGGTGTGACCGACTGAGGCTGCTGGGCCTTATGGCCTACTTCATCCTGCTTGTAACACATACCTGCTGGCATATGCAGGCTCTGCAGTGGGACCTGAAGTTCCAGTGTGCGCAGCATCAGGGAAATCTTTTGACACTGTCCAGATTCTTTGGGGGGGGGGGGGCATACTGCAAACAATCTGCAGTGGTGATTAACGACCCGCTGTTGGGTCAGTGGCAGACAACTCTCCCTTTACCAACCTGATCTGACAGTTTTAACAGATGCATCACTCCTAGGATGGGGCGGCAATGTAGGTGAGTTGGAGATCAAATGCCTCTGGTGGAGTCCGGACTCCACATTAACCAACTAGAGCGCCAAGCGATCTGGCTGGCATTAAAGGCCTTTCTACCCTCCATCGGAAGGCTAGTGCAGGTGTTCATGAACAAAACCACTGCCATGTGGTACTGCAACAAATAAGGCGAGGTGGACCCTTTGTCAAGAAGCCCTACGCTTCTGGACCTGGCGGGAACATTGGGGCATATCCCTGGTAGTTAAACACCTGGCTTGCTCTCTGAATGTTTGGGCGGACGAACTCCCCTGAAGATGCCTAGCGGATTACGAATGGAGTCGCCATCCGGAGGTTCTGCAAGGTCTCTTACAGCAGTGGGAAGAATTTTTGTTAGATCAGTTTGCCACCACTGAGAACGTGCAATGTCAGCACTTCTGCATGCTGGAGTTAACAAGGTGGCTCTTGCTCAGACGCTTTTAGTCTCAAGTGGATCTCTGGCCTCCTGTATGCCTTTCCACCCATACCTTTCCTCCATAGAGTTCTCAAGCAGATCGGGAATGTCCAAGCCCAAGTCCTCTTTGTGGGACTGGGTTCGGAGAGTTTCATATCTCGAGCTGTTGAGCAAGGCCATCAGTCCTCCGATCAGGCTGCTTCTTTGAGGGGATCTTCTGTTGCAGCAGCAGGGGAGGGTTCTCCATCAGATCCTGTCAACGCGCCGCTTTCAGGTGTGGAGATTAAGTGGCATCAGTGGCAGCTTTCGACCTTCTGCCCAAAGTCTACAATGTTGCAGCCAGGTGTCGCTTCACCAAAATGGTATATGCCTGCCACGAGGGCAAGTTTGTGGTGTGGCATGCAGAAAATCAAGTTGACTCTCCTTGCTACACCCCTTACTCGGGTCCTTCCGTTTCTTTCTCTTGCCCAGCAGGACTCCGCTTTAGGCATATTAAACTGCTTTCTTTATGCCTGCTCAGCCTTCCTGCGGTTGCCAGATCAGGCATCCCTGTTCAAATCCCCTGTTGTAAATAGGTTTTTGAAAGGTTGCAATATGTTTCCAGCTTCAGCCTTTATCATGCTTCAGTGGGACCTCCATTTCATACTTGCATTTCTGATTTGCAGTCCCTTTAAGCTGAGTCATAACTGTCCTCTCAGGCTCTTTACCATCAAGACGGACTTCCTAGTGGTGATAACATCTTCCCAGAGGTTCAGAGACCTTCAGGCTTTATTTAAGCCTCCATACCTAACCATCTTTCCAGACAAGCTGGTGATTTGCACTAGAGCTTCCCTTCTTCTGAAAGTTGTCACTCCCTTTGATGTAGACCAGTCCATCACACTGCCTACCTTATGCGCTGCCACATCTCTCTAAGGAAAAGGAGCGACACATGGACTGGGCCCAAAACCAGCATTGTTCTACCATGACCTGGTAGACTAACAACTCTTTGTGGTGTATTTTGGAGCCAGGAAAGGGAAAGCTGTGCAGAAACGGACCATCTCACGAAGGATCGTGCTCTGCATTAAAATGTGGTGCACATTGGCCAGAAGGCAACCTCTTGAGGATTTCCATACTCATTCCACCAGAGCCAAGGCTGCGATGACTGCATTAGCACGTGGAGTTCTGGTCTTAAACATCTGCCAGGCAGCAAAGTGGGCATCTCTGCGCACATTTACCAAACACGACTGCCTGGACAGTCCGGTCCGTAGGGATGGGAGCTTTGCCGTTCGGCCCTGCAGGACTTTTTAGAGTGAAATTGGATCTCCAGAGTGGTATAGCTTGGGTATATATTCTAGGTTAAGAAATGTGCGGCTAGAAGTCTATCAGATGAACAAGTTACCTTCGATAACTCCTTTTCTGGTACAGACTATCTAGCTACCGATTCCTTACCGACCCATCCTCCCCGATCTGCTAACAGATTTCTAGGGCCAAGGCTGTTCCTCTTCAGGGCCCTAGTCTTCCACTCCAGTGGTCGGTGTTCGTCATGACTCCGCGCTCTTGCCGTGGAAGGTCGTGAAAACAAGTTTTCGCCTATATAGGCACTGTACATGTCACTTCCGGCGTGGACGATGCCAACGACGTCACGTGGAGGCGAACGACTCCACCTACTGGCGCGCAGGGGGACTGCTAAAAAAAAATCCAGATCCAGTCTGACGCCTAGGGATAACTCTAAGGTAAGGATTCTGCGGCTAGATAGTCTCTATCAGATAAGACATTACCGAAGGTAAGTTGTTCTTTAGTGACTTTTTTTGTGGTTCACCCCGACAAGGATTGTGGCTGTTGCTTGATAAGGGCTCACAGCCCCCCCGACCAACAACCCAGATTCTCACAGAAGCCATACCAAAAACAAAGGTAGCCTAGTAGCAGCATTGTCGTCTAAAGAAATTCAATCTTTTTCTATAAGAAAGGACCTGTTTTAGCAGTTGTACTCTCTCATCTGGATGGTGGTAATGCCCTGCTTGCATGGCCTCCAAGACTCCGCTTTTGCACCCCTTGAAGGCATCCTACACTCTGCGGCATGTCTTATTCAGGACCTGAAGGCATCACCCTCATCCTGATGGAACCCCATTGGCTCCCCTTTCTGCAGGATGACAATCTAGCTGCATCATTTACAAAGCGATCATGGCCAGCACCCTTGGTCATCTCTCGGGCAAGCTTCCTATTTTTGGTGGATCTCGGCACACCTGCAGCCTCGACACCATCAGACTGCAGACTAAGAAGTCTGAAAAAGAGAAGACAGTGGGCCTTTTACACTTCTGTAATCTGGGTCAGCATCCCTGTATCTAGCAGGACCGCTCCAAAGCTGCTCCAATTTATGAGATAAAAAGTCCCCTCTTCAAATTACACTACATCAGAATGCATTAACCATCCACAACCCAGGTTCCTCTACTCTTTAATATTGATTTTTATGATTGCCATTGACAATGTGCAGCATTCCGCTGCCTTTTGGCTAGGTTTGCACTATAGAAATACCATATACATACATTTTGTTTTGGGGTGGGTGACTGCCTACCTCAAGGAATAATCACAAGCCTTGTCAGGGCGAACCCTCCGTCACTAAATTAACCTTAGCTCAACCCCTTGGTAGCTATGACATAGTGGACTGCCTTAACTTAGGACAATGTGTAAAGTCTTTTATACAGTACCAAATTAGTAATAAAGTTAAAATGCAAAAGAATTAAAATTCCAAACACTTTGAAATGTTGTAAAATGTAATGAACAAAAATGACATTCTATAACTGGATTCAGGTATGCATTTTTAACGTTTTAAGTAGAAATAGAGGTACCAGTTCCTAGGGCCAACCCTGCCCACTTTTTTACGTAATTCTACTTGTCTTGCTGCAAAAGGGCCAAAAATGCAATGTGCTGTGATGTTTTCAAATGGCAAGTCTTCTGCCACATTTGGGCTCCCAGAGCTGGGTGTGTGTGGTCGAAGTGTACTGTGGTAATTCTGGTGTCCTCCCAAATCTAACACTAAAATCCCCTTTGGAGCAGGTAGTGTCTACAACAAACCCAGTGACAGAAGTCTGGTTACTGAATAACCCTGTTTTAGTCCTTCTAAACAGTGGATACACAAGAATTATCTTCGCATCCTGTTCTTTTCCTTTTAAGTGCACCTCCAGTGTTAGATCCTGACTGACAGATTTCTGGCTCCACATATGACACTAGTGTCAAAAAGGATGCACACAGACGCAATTCTGTGGCGTTCAGAGGAGTTCTCTCCTCCTAGTCAGGTCAGCCTATTTGCACCTGTGAGGCATTTCACACCTATTCAAGGCTAATCACTAGCTGCGAGAGGCTGGATAGCCGATGCAAATTAGCCTCCACAAAAGTCGGGCAGGGAAAGTAACTTTCTAAAAGTTTCTCTACCTTAATATTTATGAAATGCCACTTCAGCATTTGAATTGGATTTTAATAGCTATTAAATTATTTTTATGACTGGTCTCATTACCAAGATATAGTGTTAGTATTTAATATCACTTCCAAGTGTTTCTCTGTGGGCCAGCCAGACCTCCTACAGTGCAAATAGCTTTTGGGTGCTAGTCCACTGTAAGGACTTTTTAACATTGAATTTGTACATGGTCTACTTTTAAATACCTTGCACCCTACCTTGGGGGCTACAAGGCCTACATATTGGTGACATTGTAATATTTAAAAGGGAGATTTTGAGTTGGCAAATAGGGTTATTTTGACAGGTTGAGTTGCTGTTTTTACACTGCTACAGTCAGGCTACTGTGGTAGGCCTGAAGCCATTTTTGCGCTGCCACTGTAGTTGATGGTACAATAGGTGCTTCAGTCCACTCTACGTTTAACTCCAAGGCCCTGGGTACACTTTGTACCATATACTAGGGACTTGTGGGGAAGTTAAATATGCCGATGCAAATGTGTTTAAAGGGGAGCACAATCACTATACTATTGGTAAGTGGGGGCAAAGAGTGTGAAAGCCAGCAAAAATGTAGTGTTTAGCAAAAGGCAGAAAATCCAGAGTGACCACGCACAAAAGGCAGATTTTCTACAGAGACCAAACTAAGTGACTTCAGGTCACCATAACACCAGTCAGAACAGTCTCAGTAACCACACACAATGAACACCCGGATTCAGAACTACAAGATCATCAAATGGAAGTAGTGCACTTTAAAAGTGCTTATTAAAATACGGTGCCACTAAGTTGAGCAACGAGCTGAGTATTTCTTGTAAACTTTTATTCAAATGTGAGTGACACCATTTTTTTACCAGTTATCCTATCTTGTGCATTATCGATTCAACTTCAAGTATTTCCTGTACCCTCACAGTGCTCTTAGGCAATCCTATGGTGGCATGTGGCTTTATTTAGTTTCCTGGAGACTTGCAAAAAAGATTTCAGACTTGTTTTTTTCTAGAAGTTTTGAACATACTTTGTAGTTTGTGCTATTTTGGATTTCCTGGCAAGGTAGCCCATTCAACTCCTCTTTTAAAAGTATTGGGCAAAGGCAGTAGGTGTGGCCTTGGCAAACTGGTGCAATTATAATTTTTTTTTTTTTTTTATGGAAGCATAAGCTGAAAGTCCAATCCACCCTTATGGGCATGCCCTTTGATGGCCGTCGCCTTTTCTGTGACGAGGCAGACAGCGTGCTAGAGCGCTTTAAGGACTCTCAAACTACGGCCAGGTCCTTGGGCCTCTCCACCACCCGCCCTGCGCAGTCTGCTTTTCGCCCCTTTCGTGGCTACGGAAGGGGTGCCCCGCCACGACCCGCCCAGGGCCACAGGCAGGCGCAAGCTGTTCAGCCTCTGCACAGCCGGGAACGTGGGAACCAGCCCCGTGGTTCTGGGGGCCAGTGGGCAGGCCAGTCCACCACAGCCCCCTCTGCTGCAGCCTCCAAACCCTCCTAGTCCGACCTTTCAGGGCCACCAAACGCCAGTGGGCGGCAGGATTCGCCATCACCTCGCCCCCCTGGCGCACCATCACGTCGGACAGGTGGGTTTTGCAAATAGTCCGAAGGGGCTCCTCCCTCCCCTTCGAGACTGCCCCTCCATCCATGCCACCTCAGTACCATCGCATGTCGGAGGATCATCTGGCCCTTCTCCAACAGGAAGTTTCGGCACTCTTGACCAAGGGAGCCATTGAGCGCGTTCCTGTCCCAGAAGTAGGTCGTGGTTGCTATTTCCACTATTTTCTGGTGCCCAAGTAGGACAATGGCCTGCGTCCTTTCTTGGATCTCAGGAACGTCAACCGCTTCCTCCGGAAGGAGAAGTTCAAAATGTTGACGCTCGCTCGGGTCCTGTCTGCCCTCGACCCTGGAGACTGGATGGTAGCGTTGGACCAGCGCCCCACGGGTGTTCACGAAAGTGATGGCGGTGGTTGCAGCTCATCTGCGCAGATCAGGGGTTCCAGTCTTCCCCCTATCTCGACGACTGGCTGTTGAAGGCGGGCTCGCCCCAGGCTGTCGTCTCCCACCTCCAAACTACGGCCGACCTCCTGCATTTGTTGGGGTCTTCCATCAACGTGCCAAAGTCGCACCTGATTCCCTCTCAGATGCTCCTCTTCATCGGAGCTGTTCTGGACACAACGCAGTTTCGGGTCTATCCTCCCGAACAGCGAGTCCGGGATATTCGGGCTATGATTCAGATCTTTCGGCCTCTATCCCGGGTTTCGGTCAGGATGACCCTCAGACTACTGGGTCTGATAGCCTCCAGCATCCTGCTGGTCAACCATGCCAGATGGCATATGCGGGCTCTGCAGTGGGACCTGAAGTTCCAGTGGGCCCAACGTCAGGGGAACCTGTCCGATTGCGTCCAGATCTCGGAGGGCACTGCACTCCAGTTGCAGTGGTGGCTAACGAACCAGGATTGGGTCAACGGCAGAGCCCTCTCCCTTCCCCAACCAGAGTTCACAGTGGTGACCGATGCATCACTTCTCGGATGGGGCGGCCACATGGGGGAGGCGGAGATCAGAGGCCTCTGGTCTCCGGCGGAGTCCGGGCTCCATAGCAACCTTCTGGAGCTTCGGGCGATTCGTCTTTCACTCAAAGCATTCCTTCCCTCTGTCTGGGGAAAGGAAGTGCTGGTGTTCCCGGACAACACCACCGCCATGTGGTACTGCAACAAATAGGGCAGGTGGGGTCGTGGACCCTGTGTCCAGAGGCCCTCCGCCTCTGGACATGGCTGGAACATCAGGGCATATCCCTGGTGGTTTAACACCTGGCAGGTTCACTGAACGCCAGGGCAGACTAACTCAGCCGCAGGTGCATGATGGATCACGAATGGCGTCTTCACTCGGAGGTGGTGCAAGGTCTCTTTCAGCAGTGGGGAGAGCCTTGGTTAGATCTATTCGCCACCGAAGAGAACGCACAATGTCAGCAGTTCTGCGCGTTGGAATTTACCAAGGCGGCACACGCTAGGCGATGCTTTTCGTCGCGAGTGGAGTTACGGTCTTCTATATGCCTTTCCGCCTATACCACTTCTGCCCAGAGTGCTGAAGATGATCAAGCGCGACCGGGCCCAAGTCATTCTTGTGGCTCCGGATTGGGCACAAAGAGTCTGGTATCCCGAGCTGCTCAACATGGCCATCGATTCTCCGATCCGACTGGCTCTTCGGGAGGATCTTCTGTCGCAGCAACAGGGGACGGTCCTCCACTCGAACCTGTCCATCCTCCACCTCCTTGCGTGGAGATTGAGCGGCGGCAGTTGATGTAGTTTGACGTGCCTCCCGAGGTCTGTGATGTTATATTGGCAGCCAGGCGTCCCTCGACTAAGACGGTATACACCTGTAGATGGAACAAATTTGTGGCATGGTGCACAGCAAAGGCTGTGGATCCCCTTTCCGCCCCTCTTTCTGAGATTCTCTTGTTCCTCCTTTCTTTGGCCCAGCAGGGCTCTGCTCTGGGCACTCTAAAGGGCTACCTCTCGGCCATTTCAGCCTTCCTTAGGCTTCCTGATCAGCCTTCTCTTTTCAAGTCCCCTGTTGTAAATTGATTCCTTAAGGGCATTACTCCTCTTTTTCCTCCTGTTCCTATCTTATGTGCGCTCCCTTTGAGCCGCTACATAACTGTCCTCTCAGACTTCTTACTTTGAAAACTGCCTTTCTGGTGGCCATCACCTCTGCAGGCAGGGTGAGTGAGCTACAGGCTTTCTTCCAAGCCGCCCTTTCTGGCTGTCCATCCAGACAAGGTCGTCCTTAGAACTAGACCTTCCTTTCTTCCCAAGGTGGTTACTTCTTTCCACATTGGCCAAACCATCACTTTGCCCACGACCTTTCTGCCTACGCATCCTTCGAAAGAGGAAGATAGACTCCATTGTCTGGATCCAAAACGTGCGCTTTCCTTCTACTTGGATCGCACCAAACAATTTTGGGTGGACGACCAGCTCTTTGTTGGTTACGTGGCCGCTAAGAAAGGTCGGGCCGTGCACAGACCATCTCCAGGTGGGTCGTTCTGTGCATAAAAGCCTGCTACTCTTTTGCAAAGAAGGAGCCTCCAGTGGGGCTGCGCGCCCATTCCACCAGGGCGACGGCAGCTACTACTGCTTTAGGATGAGGAGTCCCCCTAAATGAGATCTGTCAGGCAGCTACGTGGGCATCGCTGCACACGTTCACCAAACACTACTGCCTGGACAGCCAAGTCCGGAGAGACTGCTTTTTTGGCCGTTCTGTTCTCCAGGACTTTCTGGTGTGATCTTGGTTCGCAGACCCACCTCCGGGGTTATTGCTGGGGTATCTTTTCTAAGGTAAGGAATCTATAACTAACTGTTTCTTTCAGATGAACAAGTTACTTACCTTCGGTAACGATATATCTGTAAGAAACATAGGTTAATTATAGATTCCTTACCGCCCCACCCATCCTCCCTGTTCTGCGAACTGAATTCTAGGGTTAAGGATTTCCTTTCAGGGCCCTAGTTTTGTGCACCAGTGGTCAGTGTCTTGCATGGCTCTGCACTTCTAGCGTGGAAAGTCGTGTACAGGACTGATGTCCGCGCGCGAGGGCGGCGTCTAAGTAGCTACTGCGACGTCATCCCGGCGACCACGACGCAGACGACTAACGCGGAGTCCACTGATGCCACCTTCCGACGCACAGGGGTACTGCTGACAAACTTTCCGGATCCAGCCTGATACCTGGGGGTAATTCTAAGGTAAGGAATCTATAACTAACCTATGTTTCTTACAGATATATCGGTAACAAAGGTAAGTAACTTGTTCGTTAACAAAATAAACCAGCATTGGCATAGCCAATAAGTCTCGCCTTTGGGACCTTATGTGTTTAGCCAGAGATATTGGCAATGTTTTTAAGGTATGTTGTAGAGCAATGTAGCTGCTGTGTTCAATACTGTAAATTTTGTTTACAGTAGGCCTCTCCCTGCATTGGAACAGGGGCAGGTAATTTCTCTTTTTTCTCTGCAGATTTATATAGCGCAAACTCGACCCGAAGGTTTTGGAGCGCTTTACATGAGCTCTAGTTACGTTACACAAGGACACTTTAATATGCGGCTTACCGGCGTGTGCTGGGAGAAATTTTGCAAAACTGCCCAATGATTAACATTGGTTTCTCAAAAACGGGCATTTATTGTGAGTAAGCACAGTGGTTGCACAAAGTAGCGGCGAGGTAAAGCCGAGCAAAAGATGTATGTTTTTGTGTTAAGCTAGGAAGTCTGCTAATTATATAAATTTGAAAGCTTCTTGCAGCCCGTGACATGCCAGCTATGCTGTTTCACTGATTAGTTTAAAAAAGGTATGAATGTGATAAGGAACTGTGAATGTGTGTGCGCTGCTGGGATATCTAATTAACTGGAAGTTATGTAGTTAACTTTAAAACACCGCGCCCACCCCCCCCCCCCCCATCTTTACAAACCTTACCTGGTGCACGCGCTGCACGGAATTCGGGTCATTGGGTGCGCAGCTGTCACAGGGCTGTGCTTGGAGCATTGTGCGCTGCGGTCACGGCTGTGCTTCAAAGCACCGCTAAGCTGCAGGCTCCATCTGAAGCGCTGTTTACAGTATGCCTCTCCCTGCATTGAAACAGGGGCAGGTCATTTGTCTTTTTTTTTTTTTCTGCAAATTTATATAGCGCAAACTCGACCCGAAGGTTTTGGAGCGCTTGACATGAGCTCTAGTTACGTTACACAAGGACACTTTAATATGCGGCTTACCGGCGTGTGCTGGGAGAAATTTTGCAAAACTGCCCAATGATTAACATTGATTTCTCAAAAACGGGCATTTATTGTGAGTAAGCACAGTGGTTGCACAAAGTAGCGGTAAGCAGTGGCGAGGTAAAGCAGAGCAAAAGATGTATGTTCGAGGCATATGAGCTGCAGATCGTACACTGTGCATGAGATCGCCATCTGGTGTTGGGCTCGGATGCTTGCACTTTGTTGTTGTCTTGGAAGAGTCTTTTGTAGTCACGAGATAGGTGACTCCTCCTTTGGACGATAGTGCGCATGGGCATCGACTCCATGGTTAGATTGTTTTTTTCCGCCATCGGGTTCGGATGTACCTTGCTGCGCTCCGGATCCACATCGATCGGTTCCCTCTCGACGCGCAGAAGAACCTCCTACCGTTCGACGGTATTGTTTTCGATCGCGATCCCCTCATCGCGTCTCCACTCCAACACTGTTTCGAGTCCGGTCGCCGACGTTGGTCCGTTGGGCGTGTCGGCGCCATCATCCAGCATATGGAAAGGACTCCATTTAAAAATGCAGGTGTGGGGCTAAATTCCACACACAGATCTCCACGAGATCTGTAATCTTTGCCTCTCTCCAGAACACGAGAGCCAACACTGCCAAGCCTGTGACTCCTTTCGGTCCAAAAGACCATCCGTGATCGCCGGGCCCGACGACACGAAATGTCCAGGTCAGCCGCTCCCGCACCGGACGACATCTTTGACACAGGCTCCGACAACCCGGACACCGGAGATTTACAAATCGACACCTCCGGAGCCGAAGACTCGGGGTCCGACGACCAACTCATCACACCACACCAACGTACTGTGAGTACTGACGTCGATGCCCCTGCCCCCAAGAAACAAAAGGCTTCGGTCACACCTTCGCCTTCGGGCCTAGGTCTGCACCATCACAAAGCTTCAGGAGCCCCGCCTTCCGGCTCGACTCCCAAGCACCTAAAGCCTTCTGGCAGCTCGGGACCGAGCCAGCCACGTCCCGGAGCCGAAAAACACTCATCGGCACCGAAACACAAGACTAAGGTCTCGGCACCAACAGACCCTTCGGCGCCAAAGTCCAAGGTCCCAGACACCTCGACACCGAAGCATACCAAACCTTCGGAGTCGACAAAAACCCTCGGTGTCGAAAACTTCACCAAAGGACACCAAACAACCTCGCAAGCCCAAACAACACTCGGAGCCGAAATCTTCGATGCCGACCAAACACGCCAGCTCAGAAGAACTCTTGGTTCCCATCGACCCAAAGCAGAAAACTCTGCACATTGACCCTATTACCGGACAGGTACAATCAGTAATACCTCACAAGAGGAAGATACAGGAACCAACCACACCTGAGCCACCTCATAAGAAGAAAGACTCTTCCACATCACCTATAAGGTCTTTCTCTCCACCTCCACAACACCTCAGCCCTCTACACTCCCCGCCTCACTCTCCTCCACCTTGTTTTTCACCACAAGGGGATACAGACAGGGAGGATCATGATGATGACATGCAGTCACCTCACAACACCTACACTGATGACGACCTTCACAGTATCCCACCACAAGACCCCTGGGACAGTTATGACCTCCCAGATATACCTGTCCCTGAACCATACCCATCAAAAGCCTCACCTCCAGATGATGCTATAGGGTTTTCACAGGTGATAAACAGGGCAGCACAATACCATGGTGTCAAGTTACACTCAGACCCCCTGGAAGAAGACTTTTTACTAAACTTTTAGCCAGCCTCAAAAGTCTACCCATACTCTACCTATGCTTAAAGGCATTATTAAACATGCCCCTGAGGTCTTCAAAGACCCAGTTAGGGCTAGGGTTCTTAACCCAAGGATCGAGAAAAATATAAACCTGCCCCTTCTGACCCAGCTTATATTAAAGGCCAACTCCCTCTAGACTCATTAGTAGTTGCTAATGCACGGAAAAGGGCAAACTCCCAGACTACTGGTGAGACACCACCACCAGACAAGGAGTCCAAATTACTCGACGCATCGGGAAAAAGAGTTGCGTCTCAAGCAGCAAACATGTGGCGCATCGCCAATTCCCAAGCCTTACTGGCGAGATATGACAGAGCCCATTACGACGAGCTTGAAAAGCTCATTGAGCACCTTCCAGATCAGTATAAGACCAAGGCCAATGATCTAATACAAGAAGGCAAGATTGTCACAAACACCTCAATAAAGTGCGCCCTTGACGCAGCAGATACAGCAGCACGCACAATAAACTCAAGCGTTTTGCTGCGCAGACACGCATGGCTACGAATATCTGGCTTCAAGCAGGAGGTACAATCTACCATCCTCAATCAACCCTTAGACCAGGAACACCTGTTTGGGCCTAATGTGGACACTTCTCTAGAAAAAATGAAGAAGGACACAGACACAGCCAAAGCTATGGGAGCTCTACAAGCCACACCTAGCAGAGGTTCCTTTCGTCGCTCCTTATATAGAGGCGGCTCCAAAACTACAGCCACAGACACCACCTCTGCTAACTACAAAAACACCACTCAAACCTCCTCTAATAGAGGTTACTCCAGAGGTAATTACAGAGGTAATAACAACAGGGGTAGAGGACGCGGGTTTAACACACGCACCTCCCCTACCACCAAACAGTGACTTCCCTCCGTTTCCCCCGATCATTCCACTCCCGTCGGGGAAGACTGTCAAAGTTCCTACCTGCGTGGAATTCCATCACCACCGACAGGTGGGTAATACAAATTATCCAGTATGGTTACTGCCTCGAACTCACTTCTACTCCCCCAACATACCACCCAGACAGCGTCCCATGTCCACGGAACATCTAACGCTCCTCAATCAAGAGGTTCTCTCTATGCTCCAAAAGCACGCAATAGAACCAGTCCCTCTACAACATCAGGGCACAGGGGTTTACTCACTATACTTTCTAATCCCCAAAAGGACGGTTCCCTCAGGCCCATACTGGACCTCAGACCCCTCAACTATTACATTCACTCAGATCATTTTCACATGATCACTCTTCAACAAATACTTCCACTACTCCAACAAGGCGACTTCCTTGCCACACTAGATCTCAAGGACGCCTATTTCCATATTCCCATTCACCCTGCGCACAGGAAATACCTAAGGTTCATAGTGGACGGACAACATTATCAGTTCAAAGTCCTCCCATTCGGGGTGGCAACAGCACCAAGGGTTTTCACCAAGTGCCTAGCAGTAGTAGCTGCGCACTTACGAAGACAACACATTCACGTGTTTCCGTATCTAGACGACTGGCTAATAAAAGCCAAGTCACACAACCAATGTGTACAGCACACACTCCAAACAGTTCGGCTACTACACAATTTGGGGTTCACAATAAACCATACCAAATCGCATCTCCATCCCTCCTACATACATCAGTACCTAGGAGCCACAATCGATACCTCCAGGGCCCTTGCATACCCCAATCCTTCCAGGATAACAAGTATGCAAGCCCTCATCAACAAATTCCTACCTCAACACTACCTTCCAGCTCGAGTGTTTATGCAACTCGTAGGAATGATGGCCTCGTGCATCTTTATTGTCCCTCACGCACGACTTCAAATGCGGCCCCTGCAAGAATGCTTAGCACGTCAGTGGAACAAAGCTCAGGGCCAGCTTACAGATCTGGTGTTGGTAGACAGCCGCACTCATCGCTCTCTGCAATGGTGGAACATACAAAACATTTCCAAAGGGCGGCCGTTCCTAGAGCCAGTTCCACAAATAGTGCTCACAACAGACGCATCTCTCACCGGGTGGGAGCTCACCTCCTTACCCACACAACGCAGGGCAGCTGGACCAAGTCACAAAAACTGCTCCACATCAACCACCTAGAATTATTAGCAATATTTCTAGCGCTAAAGTCATTCCAACCGCATCTTACTCACAAGACTGTCTTAGTCAAAACAGACAACATGACAGCAATGTACTATGTACAAAAACAGGGGGACACACTCTCTACAGCTGTCTCGCCTGGCGCAAGCCATATGGAGATGGGCCATTCCTCAAAACATTTACCTCCTTGCAGAACACCTTCCAGGAGTTCACAATCACATTGCGGATCTGTTAAGTCGACAGACACAACAGATTCACGAATGGGAACTGCATCCGCAAGTTCTACAACCTTTTTTCCAAATGTGGGGCCATCCACAAATAGACCTGTTCGCCACACAAGAAAACACAAAATGCCCAACCTTCGCCGCCAGGTTCCCACACCCGTCGTCCAAGGGCAATGCAATATGGATGAACTGGTCAGGCAGATTTGCATACGCTTTTCCGCCTCTCCCACTCATTCCCTAGTAGTACGCAAACTCAGACAACAGTCTCTAACAATGATCCTAGTTGCTCCCACATGGGCAAGACAACCATGGTTCACAACACTTCTCGAACTCTCAGTAGTTCCACACCACAAACTGCACCTCTCTCCACACCTCTTAACTCAGAACCATGGAGAGACCAGACACCCCGATCCAGGTCAACTGAATCTGGCAATATGGCTCCTGAAGTCCTAGAGTTCGGTTACCTTAACCTTCCACCTGAGTGTATGCAGGTCATTAAAGAAGCCAGACGTCCCACTACCAGGGCTTGTTATGCAGCAAAATGGAAAAGGTTTGCTATTTATTGCAATAACAACAATATCAACCCACTAGATGCCTCCATACAAAACATTATCTGTTACTTGCTGCATCTGCAAACATGTAACCTAGCATACTCATCCATAAGATTACATCTTGCCGCTCTAGCCGCATACTTACAAAACAGACAGCATTTGTCACTGTTTCGAGTACCTGCAATTAAAGCCTTTATGGAAGGCCTTAAAAGAATCATTCCCCTAGATTGCCACCCTCTCCAGCATGGAATCTAAATATTGTCCTCACCAGGCTCATGGGTCCCCCATTTGAACCTCTGCACAAATGTGAGTTACAATTTCTTACATGGAAAGTAGCCTTCCTAATTGCAATAACCTCTCTCAGAAGAGTGAGTGAGATTCAGGCTTTAACCATACAAGAACCTTTTTACAAATCCATCGTAATAAAGTAGTTCTCAGACCAAACCCCAAATTCCTACCTAAAGTAATTTCTGCTTTTCACCTTAACCAATCAATAGAGTTACCCGTCTTTTTCCAAGACCCAGACTCTGTAGCAGAAAGAGCTCTACACACACTAGATGTCAGAAGAGCCCTACTTTACTACATTGACAGGACCAAACCTTTCAGAAAGACAAAACAATTATTTGTAGCTTTCTCCCCACCACATAAAGGTAATCCCATCTCAAAGGCTGGCATTGCTAGATGGATAGTCAAATGCATTCAAATTTGCTACCAAAAGGCTAAACGCACCTTAATAATTCCCCCTAGGGCACATTCCACACGTAAACTAGGGGCTTCTATGGCATTTTTAGGGAACATCCCCTAAATGACATATGTAAGGCAGCAACATGGTCTACGCCACATACCTTTACCAAACACTACTGTGTTGATGTACACGCAAAGCAGCAAGCTGCTGTGGGCCAAGCTGTTCTTAAAACACTTTTTCAGACTACTGCAACTGATACAGGTGACCACCGCTAGGGAGACACTGCTATACAGTCTATGCACAGTGTACGATCTGCAGCTCATATGCCTCGAACGGTAAATGCTACTTACCAGTATGCATCTGTTCTTGGCATGTAGAGCTGCAGAGTCGTACACGCCCACCCACCTCCCCGGAACCTGTATCTGTTCCAGTATAATCTTAATTAGATATATTCACATGGACATCTTTTTCTTCTTACTGACTCCATCTTTTCCCATCATGGCGAAAAACAATCTAACCATGGAGTCGATGCCCATGCGCACTATCGTCCAAAGGAGGAGTCACCTATCTCGTGACTACAAAAGACTCTTCCAAGACAACAACAAAGTGCAAGCATCCGAGCCCAACACCAGATGGCGATCTCATGCACAGTGTACGACTCTGCAGCTCTACATGCCAAGAACAGATGCATACTGGTAAGTAGCATTTACCTTTTGTGTTAATCTAGGAAGTCTGCTAATTATATAAATTTTAAAGCTTCGTGTAGCCCGTGACATGCCAGCTAAGCCGTTTCACTGATTAGTTTTGAAAAAGTATGAATATGATAAGGAACTGTGAATATATGTGTGCGCTGCTGGAATATCTAATTAACTAGAAGATATGTAGTTAACTTTCAATCCAGAAAGTTGTGGCGCTTGTAATGCGCTGTAAAAAACCCAGAAGGAACAAGAACGGCCGCAAAAGTAAAAGCAAATCACGCTGAAAATTAATTAAACTAGCGCGATCCTCAAAGTGAAAGCTGACCGCGCTACAGATAACAAACAAGGAAGAGTGGGAGAGGGTGCAAACATGGAGCGCAGGCTGCAAATGAAAACAAGCAGCTCAAGAGGAGTGGTGAGGGCGGGCACAGTGTAAAACAGGAAGGCAATCGACGAATGGAATAACCTTAAGTATTGCCCGGCGATGTCGCCTCTATTCCCCAAAATATGAATCAATGAAGAGGCAGGCGCTGGAGACTGGAAGGCAGGAAACAAAGGTTTATTCTCTCCGGAGGAGAACACGTCAGATCAGACCAACAGGGAATCTTCTCGAGGTGCTCTAACTGCATCTCTGAGGCCTGGCCTCTTATACACGCATTTATGGCAGGAAGACATTCTTTATTACAGTAAAGATACTTTGAAGTATGAAAGACATCCCTGGGATCTTCCGCTTCAGACCCGTTCCCACGCACCCTTACAGTGAGAATCCCTCCCCATTCACCATACAGAATCGTCATCAGACGGCAGGATCAGCAGGGCATTCCGCCGGTTCCCGGAATGCATGTGGTGTGACGGATCTCATGGGGTGGGGGCCTTGATCTACTGTAACTCCTTTGAAGAGGGCGATTCCTTACAGTCGGGGCCATAAACTGTATCCGCAGGGCTAGGTGATAGCCTGGGACCGGCCTGGACAATCGGATACGGAGGAAGAGGGGTGTCAGAGGGTGTGATAGTGTATAGGAGGAAAGGGAGGTGTCGGGCAGGCCCGGGGTGAGATTCCCAGGGAAGTGCAGCGCAGTTGGAGGGGGTTAATGGCCCGTGCATGAGAGAGAGAGAGAGAGGGTGACCAGTGCGGGGGGGGGGCTTGCGAGGATGTGGAGCCGCGCTGGGGATTAGCGGTGTGCAGAGAGTGGGTCTGATCAAGGTAGCTAAAATGGCGCGCCGCGGACGGCGAAAGTGTGGCATTGGGAAAAGGGCAAGATGGCGCAGACAATGTTTATCGATACAAATTAATTTTCCTCAGTCCTCCCTTTTAACATTTCTCGCCAACTTGTTAATTCGGGTCGATCCCCATAATGCCACGTATTTCTGTCTCATACAAAGTTTTCATGTGTTTAGCCTGTAAGTCCAAAGTCTTTGGGCAAATGCAATTTGAAAATAATGAACACAGAGGAGGCAGACATTGGATACTTAAGCAACACCCGCATAGCACCACAATCTGAATCAGAATGAATGTGAACAACCTCCACCCCCAGGCTTTCAGTAAGTCCCAGAACCAGCTCCCAAGCGACCATCCTTCTTGCTCCTGGTGTACTTCAGAGGACAGTCTATGGAGGTGTTCGATGGCTTTGTAAACAGAAGGTGAATTGTCTGGCACGTAGGTGCAACAGCTGGACCCAATGATGCGGCATGCTCCTCCTCGGTCTGCCAGAACCACGTCTAGAACAAGGCGGTTCTGCAGAGCCACCAGGCGGACTGCCTGAAGCTCTGCGGTGTTATTGGTCAAGATGCCAGCTGTGATGTTCATGGTTGTTTCAACTGCCTGGGTCAAGTGTCGGATGGCGCGGCTGTTCGTCATCGGACCCCAGAATGGCACAAGTCCTTTCGCGGCATCCAAGAACTGTGCTCCTGTCGAGTCGGCCTGGTCGATGTCCTTTGCACGCTTTTGCCGGTGATGGCTTGCTGGGGCCACATACGTAGGTGGGAGGATGAAGGCAATGTAGCATGTGCCCCCCAACCTTTGGGGAGCCAGGTGTATGCTTTGGTGCCACAAACAAAGTACATATTTGGAGAAGCAACAAAGGAGGGAGGGTCGGATGAATCCAGTGTTCTGGTGATGACGCAGGCGCTGCGGCCCACCAGTTGCGTCCCCAGGCCTTCGATGCACACAAGGCCCGAGACGTTGACAACAGACAAGGCCACTGTCAGAGTGGTGGCTGTTCGTTTCCGGAGGTAGGAGAAAGTGGGTCTGGCTGGGTTATGGAAAACTTGCATTTCCACTCGTTCTTTGGCAGGGATGTCCATGTGAATAGAGGTACCAGAGGTCAGAGGGTAAAAGGAGTAGCGGTTCGCCCAGTCTTATTCAGCCATGCCTCGTGGTAGAAATGCGAAACAGTTCTTTCTGATGTGGCATTGTCTTTAAAGCTTTCTTGCAGAAGAATCAGCCAGGCAAGACAGGAGCCGTGGATGGAAAAGGGCGAAGGAATGAACGGGATGGAGTGTCCGGCTGCATGGGGCAGCAGCCCGCAGATCCAGCAATTAGTGGCATTAGCGGCAAGGTTGTGTTGGTGCAGCAGTTGCACAAAAGAGTTATTCCAGAACTCCCTGCGTCTCTCTCGGAGCGGTGGAGAAAGGGCAATCAGGAAGTGTTCCTTGGTAGTTATCGGCAGTTCAGTGGGGAGCAATGTTTTGTGAGCGGGTGTGCTTTCTTCGATGATCCAGAAGGTTGTCATGAGGAGGAGGCAAAAGAGAAGGGTAATGAAAACGGCTATAGTCTTTGAGCTGTGCAGTTTGTTAGTCTTTGGGTTTCGATAGGTCCTCTTCGGATATCCAGTTGCTTCCATCATTGGGGAGTCGGGCGCTTCAATCATCTTCAGAGTGCTCGGTAGCGGGCAGAACCACCGACTTTCTCTGACTTCTCTTCGGGCAACCTTGAGTGTGTTAGGCTACCGTTCTGAGATTTTACCCAGTCAGTGGTCTGCTTTGCCGAAGCTCCTCCCTTTTACGTAGGTTGTACCCTTCCCTGGACGGTACGGTGGGATCGGGAAACTCTGCCAGTTCGAGCGTTTCTGTGTCTGTGTGACAGCTCAACGATGGTTTGTCTTTTGTCAGGAGCTCTTCCTGAGTCGCGATGTCTTCCGTCGTCAGAGTTGGGGGGGCGCGTTTACAATGGTGCGCATGCACCCAGTGACGCTTGCCTTCCACTCGAAGGGCCGTCCGTGTAGTGATCAGGACGTGCCAGGGGCCCGTCCACCGAGGTTCCAAGCTTTTGGCACGCTGGAAGTTGCGGATCAAGACGTGATCCCCTGGGTGAATGTTGTGTCCTGGGCCCCTGGAAGCGTCTGGGATGGCTTGTAGCACCTGTTGATGGATGACAGTTAAGGTTTTAGTGAGGGTGCACAGATAGTCAGACATTAGGACGTCTGGGACGTCATGGATCGAAGTTGGCCTAGGCGCGGCCCAAATATTCATTGGCCGCCCGAATACCTACTCGTAAGGGGTCAAGTGGTGCTTAGTGGGGGTGCAGCGCATTGATAGCAATGCCAATGGGAGGGCATCAGGCCACTTCAGTCCGGTGGAGGCAACAATCTTAGAGATTTTTAGCTTGAGTGTGGCGTTGTCGCTCGACCAGGCCTGCAGATTGGGGGTGGAAGACTGCGTGAAATTTCTGTTTTACACCCAATCCCTTTA
Organism: Calotriton arnoldi; assembly: GCA_963921515.1. Lineage (NCBI taxonomy): Eukaryota > Metazoa > Chordata > Amphibia > Caudata > Salamandridae > Calotriton > Calotriton arnoldi. The sequence goes on from CAWUFW010001187.1 coordinate 1,459,080, forward strand.
AGATAAGTTGGATGACTTCAGCTATGAAGTGGGGGCCGTTGTCACTCCATAAAATCCGACAAAGGCCATATCGGGGGAAAAACTCTTTTAACAGGACTTTGGCAGTGGTCATGGCAGTGTTGTCGCGTGTGGGATAGGCCTCCACCCATTTGCTGAAGGCGCACACGATAACAAGGACGTACTTCAAACCCAGGCAACGGTCTAGCTGAATGTAATCCATCTGTAGGACTTCAAAGGGATGGTCGGGGACCCCGAACCCACCCCGAGGGACAACAGTTCCTTTCCCTGGGTTGTGTTGCAAGCAGATTAAGCATTGTTGAACTAGGCGTCTAGCAGAGTCGGGAATCTTGTCGTTGTGCCAGGCTCGGGTGATGAGTTCAATCATGGGGGCAGATCCTATGTGTGCTGGGGAGTGTGCCATAGTCAGTATGGGGATCAAGTAGGAATTGGGTAGCAGCCATTTGTTCGTGTCTTTTGTCAACCAGCAGCCTTCATCATCTTTCAGTCCCACCCGTGCCCATTCAGTCAGTTCTTGGGGGAGCAGGCCATTTGTATGTCTCTAATGTGCTCTCTAGCGTCCTTCCATTTTTCCGTCTGTGACCTAGTCACGTACATGCGTGTCGTCGTCCTATTCTCAGCTGTGGTTCGAGCAGTGATGTCGGCTAGTGCATTTCCTTGTCCAATGATGTCTGTCACTTTCTTGTGTGCTTGGCATTTGATGACTGCAAGTCGTTCGGGGAGGAGGACTGCTTCGGTCAAGGCGGAGACTAGATCTCCGTGAAGGATGGGTGTGCCATGCGAAGTCAGGAATCCCCTTTCCTTCCATAAGAGCCCAAAATGATGAACCACCCCGAAGGCATTCTGGCTGTCGGTGTAGATGTTTGCGACTTTGCCTGTTGCTAGGACGCATGCACGTGTGAGGGCAATTAGTTCTGCCGCTTGTGCGGACCGTTGGGTGATGCGGGCCGTCTCAACTACCGTCCGGGCTGTGGTGACTGCATAGGCAGCCGAGGTCGTGCCGTCGGGGAGTTTAATGCACGAGCCGTCTACCCATAGCTCTCCATCAGGGTCTGGGATGGCAGTGTCACGGAGGTCAGCTCTACTTCTAGTTTGCTCGTCCGTGAGGGTCACAGTCATGCATAGGGGACACATTGGGGTCGTCATCGGGAGGGGCAACAGAGTGGCAGGGTTCAGAGTGGTACATCGTTTCAACGTGATGTGGGGTGTAAGCAGAGTTAACTCGTAACCAGTCAGTCGTGCGCTAGTCAGGTGCTGAGTCTTGGTCTGGTTCAGGAGTGTGTCGACAGCATGGGGGACCAGCACAGTGAGGGAATTCGAAAGTACGATCCCCTCACTTTGTCGGATAGAGACGGCAGCGGCAGCTACCGCTCGAAGGCAGGCGGGCAGAGCTCTGGCTACAGGGTCAAGAGTGGCAGAGAAGTAGGCACAAGGGCGTTGTTTGGGACCTATGGGTTGCGTTAGGACAGACAAGCGCACCCCTCCCTCTCGTGGGTGAAGAGGGAGAAGGGCTTGGTGTAGTCAGGGGTTCCTAGAACAGGGGCTGAGCAGAGGGCATCTCGTAGTTCTTGAAAGGAGGATTGGCATTCAGGGGTCCAAGGGAGTGGGAAGGGAACGTCTTTCGCTAACCGAGAGAGTAGAGGTCTGACTATGAGACTAAGGTTTGGCAACCACTGCCGACAGAAGGACGTGAGGCCTACTAAGGAGCGAACCTGCTTTTGAGTCTTGGGAACGGGGGTCTCTAGGATGGGCCGGATCCGATCGGGTGTGAGCTTTCTCCCGTCCTTGGACAGGAGGTGGCCTAAGTATGTCACCTGTGGTTGGCAGAACTGCAGCTTCTTCTTGGAGACCTTGTGACCATTCTCCGCGAGGAAGTGCAGGAGTTGGATGGTGGCTATGGTGGCAAGTGGCGTAGTGTCGGCAGCCAGGAGAATGTCGTCGACATACTGGATTAACACCACTCCGTCCGGGAGCTGGACTGCGTCCAGCTGTCTCTTGAGAGCCTGGCTGTAGATGCTGGGGCTCTCAGTGTAGCCCTGGGGTGCTCTACAGAATCTATATGAACGGGCTTTTAGGGTGAAGCCGAAGAGGTATCGGCTGTCTGGATGGATGGGGATAGAAAAGAAAGCATTTTTGAGATCTATGACGGTGAAAACAGTGGCAGTGGAGGGGATCAGGGTCAAGATGGTGGTGATGTCAGAGACTACTGGGTACTGAGGTACGACTACTTTGTTTACTTCGCGGAGGTCAATGATGAAGCGATAAGCCTTCTCATCTCCCTCGCCTTGCTTCTTGACAATGGGTAGGATAGGGCTGTTACAAATATTACTGACTACTTCCTCTACCACTCCTGCATCGACTAAGGACTGAATGATTCCTACCAATGCCTTCTCGCCCTCGGGCGATATCCGATACTGTGGGAGCTTTGGGAGCATAGCGTCTGACCGTACAGTGATGTGCACAGGGTCTATCATCATGCGTCCTACGTCTGAGTCGGTCTTGGCCCAAAGGTACGGGGGTAAAGTGTCTAGTAAGGACAAGTCAGCGTCAGTGATGGAAAACATGCGTCGGGTGGGACAAGGTCTGAACAGATTCTGGTTATCGTACAGTATGACTCGTACTCCGTCTGGGGAACATCGAATGGTGGCTCGAAAGTGCTTCAGGAGGTCAAGACCCATAATGGCGTCGGGGGTGTTGGAAGATAGCAGGAAGGTCGTGTCCGTGATGTTGTTCTCTAAGTCAAAGGGAATCGGTGTAGATAAGGGATTAGTAGAGGGCGTTCCATCAAAGCCTATTGATGTCACGTGTGAGCCAGACAAGGGTGCCCTTGGAATCAGTCGTTTGGATAATGCACTACGTGTTGCCCCAGTGTCCACCAAAAATGGGGACTTCGTACCCAGGACCTTAGCAGTGACATAAGGACCTTGCTGGTCAACACAAAGCTCGACTGGATCCCTCCCTTGTCCCTGGCTGTCCTATGCAAAATCGCGGACGTTCTCGCAATCGGACTGCTGATACTGATTCTGTCGTGGGCGGTCAAATGTGTTAGGTCGGCTTGGTCTGTCATAGTTAGCATCATTGGTGTGTCCCCGTCCCTGGTCCCTGTTCTTTTGTCCGTTTGTCCCATCCCTAGCCTCTCTGTTCTTGTTTGCTTCATGAAGGACCGGGCACTGCGACTTCCAGTGACCGTATCCTTTACAAAACGCGCATTGGTTTTCATCTAAGTCCCTTCGGCTTGTATAGGGTACGGGCATTCGTTCTCTGGAGGGTGTATTTTTAGGGGCTGTCGGCTGGTAGTTCCCCTTGGAGGGTTCCCTACCTATCGTCACCCCCTGCAGTTGAGCTATCATGACCCGCTCTTTCAACTCCTTCTTTTTACGTTCGGATGCCCTATCATTCTCATTCTTCTGATGTTCATAGTATTGGGCCATCTGGAGGATAGCCGCGGGTTTAGAGGCTGCCCAGCTGCTTTCGCTCGCCTGCAATTTTGAGAAACTTCTTGCACCAGGCCTTTCACGAAATTCTGAACGAACAAGTGGTGTCCGGTTGCAGTGGCCATATCTTGGCCGCTGTAGTCGGAGAACATCGTTTCGAACCTAGAGAAGTATTCCGAAGCGTCTTCTTGTGGTTTCTGTCTACAGGCCGTCACTATTGACCAGTCTATTTTCTTCTCGGGAATCAGGGTCTTGAGTTTCTGGACGATCTTGTCCGGGAGTTCAAGGATGGCCGTTACGGGTTTCTGCCCGGCTCCTCGTTGCTTGTCGAACTCATCGAGTTGTTTCCAGGTATGTCCGAACAGCTCAAGGTGGTCGACCTTGCAGATCTGCTTCCACACATCAGCTGGCAGACATAACCCGAAGAACAAATCGAGGTCCGTTAGGGTCATGATAGTGGAACCTAAGGCTGTACCTAGTTCAGTGTAGAAGGCGGTGGTTTTTTTTCGTAAATCGGGCAGAGATTTTCGGAACGTCAGAATATCCTGTCGATCCCATGGTTGGTAGACCCAGTTGTACACTATCCTCCCTTTTGCATCCGTATGGTTAACATCATCGTGTGTTCCCTGACCTCGTGGGGGACCCAATAGGGGCGGCCTCTCTTATCGGCATCATGGTGCTAGGTTGCTCTATTCGTGGTTCGGCCGCTACGGATGTCGTAGGTTTAGCTTCCACCTCTGATTCAGTGAGGTGGCAGAAAACCCTAAGTGTACGCGCAAGGAGGTCCGTCACGTCACACTCGCCCTCATCCCCGATATCAATTTTTCTATACAGAGTCGTTAGGCTCTCGGGACCTCTATCTCGATATCGGTCCTCATAAGCGTTTAGGACATGATAACATAATCGTACGACAAAGTGTCGTCTGTGGCTTCCCGCATATGAGTTGAATATATCCATAACGTGTTCCTCCTTCTCCTTTCGTTCTACTAGTGTCCTGACTACCTTGTCAATCCTCTCTTGCTCGTTTTTGCCCAACCTGTTCGTCCTTGTGGGTTCTGTTTTTCGGGCCTCATGGTCATCTAATATTGCTGCTTGTTTTGTATCTGGTGCGAGGGATTCCGCCGGTGCGGAGGCCTTGGGGGCCGAGGCCCTGGCGCTACTCTCGTCTGTGCTTGGGGTCGCGAGTGTTGCGCTGAAGGTTGGGAAGGGGCATATGGAGGGGCATGTAGATGATCGGAGGACCTAATAAGAGATCATCGTTGGTTCGCTGTTTCGAAGGTAATTCAGGGTAGAGCGCAGAGGGTGTTCTAACAGGACACTGGCTCGGTGTTTCGATCTCTTGTTTTCGCTTAGCCTCCTCTCTCCTTTATTTCTTCCTCTAGTTTCTTTGCAGCTAGGTGGGCTGCTTTACGTAGCTCTTTGTCTAACCTAGCTTCCTCTTTCTTCTTTCGCTGTACAGTTTCTTTGCGCCACAGGCCAAAGCTGTCTAGCATGGTCGGTGTCGTTCTACGAGTTTTTAGGGCTTCATCTAGTGCATCTAGTTTGCTTTCTTCAAAGGATCCTATCAGTGGCCACTGACTCTGGGGTTCCTTCTTCGTATACCTGTGCCATAATTTGCAATATGCTATAGCGACTAGTCCATGCTTTGTGAACATGTCTTTGTTAGGGGTGCCTTCCAGTGGGACTGGATGATCCACCTCTAACAAGCGGTCCGGGCTGAACCAGCTACCACTCAGTGGGGAGAAGATAGGCATGACAGATTACAAAGGGGGACAAAAGTCCGCGTTACCTACCCTTCACTACCTGCAAAAGACTAGGCAGAATATTGCTATTCCAGGTTGTTTGCAGACAATGAATGTTTCAAGAGAACTAGATCCAAATAAATAATCAGTGGGGAGAAGATAGGCACGACAGATTACAAAGGGGGACAAAGGTCCGCGTTACCCATCCTTCACTATCTGTAAAGGGAGAGAGAATATTCCTATCCCTCGCCGTTTGTAGACAGGGAATGCCTCAAAAGGAGCTACTCTGATACTCAAAAGGGAGCTACCCTTGACAATCAATCAAACAAACAATCAGTGGGGAGAAAAGATAGGTACGACAGATTACAAAGGGGGACAAAGTCCGCGTTACCCACCCTTCACTGTTCACAAAGGAAGATAGAGTATTTGTACTCTTCCTCGTTTGTAAGCAGCAAATGTCTCAAAGAACCGTTATCGTTTCACAATTTGTCGTTTTGTACGACCTTACCCGGACCGCATGGGCTGTTTCTTGTCTTCCGAATCCAGTGCCCGATCGTCCTCTATCTTCTATCGCGGCACTCCTGATGGTTCCCAGTCAGGACCGTAGATCACTCGAGAGAGGTCTGTTCGGAACCAGTGAAGTTCGGATGATCGGCTGTCAGACGAGGGTCTGTCGGACAGGAGCTCTCCCGATCGTTGCAGTCGTTCACTCTGTCGTCAGGACCTCTCCCACTGGATCCACGTGTCGCTGATGGGCCCCACGCTTGGGACGCCAATTGTAAAACAGGAAGGCAATCGACGAATGGAATAACCTTAAGTATTGCCCGGCGATGTCGCCTCTATTCCCCAAAATATGAATCAATGAAGAGGCAGGCGCTGGAGACTGGAAGGCAGGAAACAAAGGTTTATTCTCTCCGGAGGAGAACACGTCAGATCAGACCAACAGGGAATCTTCTCGAGGTGCTCTAACTGCATCTCTGAGGCCTGGCCTCTTATACACGCATTTATGGCAGGAAGACATTCTTTATTACAGTAAAGATACTTTGAAGTATGAAAGACATCCCTGGGATCTTCCGCTTCAGACCCGTTCCCACGCACCCTTACAGTGAGAATCCCTCCCCATTCACCATACAGAATCGTCATCAGACGGCAGGATCAGCAGGGCATTCCGCCGGTTCCCGGAATGCATGTGGTGTGACGGATCTCATGGGGTGGGGGCCTTGATCTACTGTAACTCCTTTGAAGAGGGGCGATTCCTTACAGTCGGGGCCATAAACTGTATCCGCAGGGCTAGGTGATAGCCTGGGACCGGCCTGGACAATCTGATACGGAGGAAGAGGGGTGTCAGAGGGTGTGATAGTGTATAGGAGGAAAGGGAGGTGTCGGGCAGGCCCGGGGTGAGATTCCCAGGGAAGTGCAGCGCAGTTGGAGGGGGTTAATGGCCCGTGCATGAGAGAGAGAGAGAGAGGGTGACCAGTGCGGGGGGGGGCTTGCGAGGATGTGGAGCCGCGCTGGGGATTAGCGGTGTGCAGAGAGTGGGTCTGATCAAGGTAGCTAAAATGGCCGCCGCGGACGACGAAAGTGTGGCATTGGGAAAAAGGGCAAGATGGCGCAGACAATGTTTATCGATACAAATTAATTTTCCACAACAGGAATGCAGCTGCCGCACTGCGCGCCGCTGCTCGCTCCCGAGAGCAAAACGCCATGGGAGTCAACGTTACAAAAAGAGGTGGGACATGAACCCGCCTTTACCCATTTGCATGCTTTCATTCTTGAAAGACACACGCAAAAGCCAATCCTATGCGTGTGGGGGGGGGGGGGGAGGGGGGAGAGTCAGACCCACACGGAGTAGTTTTGAGTAGTTACAAGAAGCCTCGCAGCACATGCGTGCTGCGCTAGGCTCGACCTATAAAAGCACACATGGATCCAAGTTTGCAATTGATGGAAAAAAGTATTTTAAATGGAATGTGAACAAGGTGCACATTCTCCTGGCAGTCACTGAAAGTGAAGTGAACCAGTAGGTAAATTGGGCTGACTCGTTGCCCCATGCTGTAGCATATAGTGCGTGGAAGCAAAATGTGAAGAATAATGTACCAGATCAGTGGCTAAAGGCTCTCGACCAAAAGCTCCTTTGCATGTATAGAATGTATGTTTTTGGGGGAAACCATAGAACTCCCCAAGACAGACCTAAAACGTGGCGTAGGCAGGCTGCTAGCCTTGACTGCAAATCGGCATTTGAGTCTCACCCTGATGTTCTTGACCACAATGGAAAGGGTGTAGTTGGATCACCCAACCTGTATTCTGGTACCATATTAGCGAAATGTGAATCCTTTCAGCGCAACAGAATATTTGAGTAAACTTGGTCAACTACTTAAGTAAAACAAACACAAGAAGGAGATGGACTGAGCGCTGAAACTTTTCAGACACTCACCCCAGTCACAGATCTGGGTTGAATCCATCATCATTCTTTAGCTCACTTCGCCACCTCAGACCCAGCTATATGCAAATCAGTCTTGGCCCTGTGCCTCATGGGAACAGTCCAGCCTGAACTGCCAAGCCAGGTCTTCCCTGAACCGGAAACAAGCATCCTGGGACTGGTTTCGGGCTAACAGCCCTCATCAGCCAGGCTAGCTTGAATCCAGTGGCAAAGTGAGCAAGGTAAAGGGAAGATATGGCTTGGCAGTACGGGCTGGACTGTTCCCATGAGGCACAGGGTCAGACTGATTTGCATATGGCCATGTCTGAACTGGGGTGGCGGAGTGAGCTAAAGAATGATGATGGATTAAACCCAGATCAGTTGACTGGGGGTGAGTGCTTGCAATGTTCAACACTCCGTCCATCATCCCCTTTGGTTTTGCTATGTTTGCCCTAAGTTGGCAGGGTATGCCCAGACGTGGGTCCCTTGCTCACTTTGCCACTGGATTCAAGATAGCCTGGCTAATGACGGCTGTAAGCCAGAAACCGGTCCCAGTATGCTTGTTTCCGGACCAGGGAAGATATGGCTTGGCAGTTCGGGCTGGACTGTTCCCATGAGGCACAGGGTCAGACTGATTTGCATATGGCCATGTCTGAACTGGGGTGGCGGAGTGAGCTAAAGAATGATGATGGATTAAACCCAGATCAGTTGACTGGGGGTGAGTGCTTGCAATGTTCAACACTCCGTCCATCATCCCCTTTGGTTTTGCTATGTTTGCCCTAAGTTGGCAGGGTATGCCCAGACGTGGGTCCCTTGCTCACTTTGCCACTGGATTCAAGATAGCCTGGCTAATGACGGCTGTAAGCCAGAAACCGGTCCCAGTATGCTTGTTTCCGGACCAGGGAAGATATGGCTTGGCAGTTCGGGCTGGACTGTTCCCATGAGGCACAGGGTCAGACTGATTTGCATATGGCCATGTCTGAACTGGGGTGGCGGAGTGAGCTAAAGAATGATGATGGATTAAACCCAGATCAGTTGACTGGGGGTGAGTGCTTGCAATGTTCAACACTCCGTCCATCATCCCCTTTGGTTTTGCAACTACTTAAGTAAACCTGCTCCTGTAGATTTCTATAAGTTAAAAATTCTCAGCAACCGCCCGAAGCAAGTTTTGAATTCTTCAGATGTGTACATGTTTTGTAGTGATTTTGTTTGATTTCTGCAGTAGCACCACATTTAGTAGCGTTATTTATTTGTATTTTGGGCCTCTCGGTTCTCACTAGGTGTTAACCACTCGAGTTTAATATAAATATTTTTTCATTCGACAAATCCTGTTCTCAAAGAAGTTGTAAAGTCAGAATTCTCTTATTGCAGGCTTGCTGCTCCGTTTTCTTTTTTCGTGATATAATTTTTTTTTTATCTGGGGTTTAGAATCCTTAATCGACATGCTTTAAGTCTACTTGGAAAGTACGATACACTGAGCTGGTGCCGTTGTTTACTGCTCAATAATGCACGCCTTGTGCCATGATTGGTGGTTGTATCTGATGTTTCTATTGGTTTGAGTTAGTGTCCTCATTGGTTGGGTATTTGAGGGTTCTGATTGGTTTCTGGATCTGTGATTCAATCAATGTAGGGTTGGGACTAGGGCTAGGGTTATGATTTCTATTGGAAGCAGGGACTAGGGCTTCCTGTGTTATTGGTTGTTGGGACTAAGGTGGAACTAGGACTAGGGTTAGGCCTTTAATTGGAAGTAGCGATTAGGGCTTCTGGTGTTATTGGTTGCTGGACTAGGTGTGGGACTAAGAGTAGGGTTAGGCTTTCTATTGGAAGTAGTGACTAGGGCTTCTCGTCCCATTGGTTGCTTGGACTAGGGTTGGGACTACTGGTAGGGCTAGGGCCTCTATTGGACATAGAGATCAGGGTTTTTTGAACTGATTGGATGCTTGGAGTAGGGCTAAGATTGGCTGTAAGGTCCTGATCTCCTATTGGTTCTAGCTTTTAGGGCTAGTGTTGTGATTGGATAGTATTAGGGCTAGGGTTCCCATTGGCTGACGGGGTCACCTGATTACTAGGGGTATCAAAGGCCAGGGTTAGGGCGTCTCAGCCCGGGCGTCGAGGCTAAGGGCAGAGAGGACAAGGGTGAGTGCCTGTTTGAGCCTGTTAAGGGCAGAGAGGACAAGGGTGAGTGCCTGTTTGAGCCTGTTCGAGACGGGCCAGGGCCAGGAATGCTGCCCATCTTCCCATTAATTAATGTGTCTATTACTTTTCTCCTGAAAAAGCATATCCAATGCACTACCCTATTTCTCATCCTGTACCTCTATCAATATCTTTAATCTGCATATACTTACCTCCTTTATGCATCTATATACTCTCAATGTACTTATGGATCTATTTATTTATCACTTTCTTCTAATTTAGCATTTCCAATGCACTACCCTATTTCTCAGCCTATACTTCCCTCAATATATCTTCTAGCCCAACTTTTTGACTCATCTCAAACTTCTTTCTACTACTTTTTCCAATTCACTACCATATCTCACCCTATACATCTATCACTATATCCTCTACACCCACTCTCTCATTTATCGCAAACGCCATACCACTACTATGTTCCCCAAAATAACCCTTTCTTGACTCTCTCCTACTCTACCCCTCCTTGTATCTTCTGACACCTCCTTTACTGTACCAATGCCCAAGACAAACCTTTCTAAACTCTTCCCTCTGACTCTTCCCCTCCAAAACCCTTTTTACTCATCAAAAAGCCTCCTCCTACTGCTATGACCTACAAAAAGAAATCCTTCACTCTTCTATCCCACAACTATCCTTTTCAATCAAAATAACAGACTAGCATGTTCACTTCACTAATTCCATATTCCACTATACTAATTCACCACTAATCCTTTATGGGTTCCAGAGTAGCGTGCTACTCGCCAACAAAGCGCTTCAACACCCACCAGGGGTAACAGGCGCTATATGAATGCAAACCTTTCTTTCCCTTCTATCCCTCCGCTATCCTTCTCACTCCAAATAACTGACTAATATCCACCACTCAAATTACTTTCATATTTCACCATACTAATTCACCACTAATCCTTTATGGGTTTCCGGAGTAGCGTGCTACTCGCCCAAAAAAAAAAAAAAAAGCAATTCAACACCCCATCAGGGGTTAGAAGCGCTATATATATGCAAACCTTTTTTCCCTCTTCTATCCCTCCGCTATCCTTCTGAATCCAAATAACTGACTAACATATCCACCACTTAAAATTTACTTGCATGTTTCACTATACTAATTCAACACTAATCCTCTATGGGTCCCGGAGTAGCGTGCTACTCGCCGAAAAAGCGCTTCGACGCCTCGTCAGGGGTAGTAAGCGCTATACAAATGCAATTACAATACAATACAATACAATGTTGGATGGACCTGGCTCATATTCAGTGTACAAGCCTCTTACCTTCTGGTCTGCCTCCCTAGGGGTTAAATCTGCACTTCATGAACTCACTCACGGAACTGTATTTTGTTCCTGTCCTTCCTGCACAAGGGTGGGCACGTTAAATGGGGTCACTAACTTGTAGTTACTAGTTTGTTTCTCAATACTCTTGTTAATTATTATTATTTTTGGGAGGTTAGAATAAAGGGGGTGTGCACAGGTCACAGGAAACAATTCTGCTTGTGTCAACCGGAGTTGTAGAGATTTGAGCGTAGGGTTCTTGGCCCTCCCAATGGCACTGGAAGGGCTTGTAGAATAGTAGGTGGTATGGATGAGGAGGGCTCTGCTCGGGCTCTGAGGAGGTGGGTGGGTGAGCTTGTACCATATGCTCACGATGTCCTTGTATGGTCTATGCCCCCATTATGAAAGCGAGTGGAAGCGTCGAAGCATACGTGTTCATTGCAACCAGGACAAAGGCGTCACTGTGAAAGCCATTCTACACACCAAGGCAAGACTCCAGTATTGCACGTTTCAGTGCCTCTCTGATCCCATTTCTGCCAGCTCGGATTCCCTAAACAACGCGGCTCTTGTTTGGGTTACTTCTGATTGCAGGAAGCCGCACAATTCCAGAGGGTGGCATACCCTAGGAACCCACCTACTCGTTTCCATCAGTTCTGCGGGTGAGGGTGCATTGCTTAAAACCCACAGCCGTGGCCCCTGATTTATTGTGAACATAATGCTTTTTTGGTACCACATGTATACTCCCGCACCTGTAATATACCCTGCTGTGTGTAGCGTTCATTGACCAGTCTGCACGATTCACGCAGCGCTTTACGGCAGGCCTGGGACCCGCTAGACTTGCGTCCAGGGCTTGTGCGGGATCGATCCATCGTCCAGCCGGCCGGGCCATGCCGGGCCAATTTCCCAAAACCCAGGCGAGCCAGAAATGTGAAGGAAGCTGTCCGTTCGTTCCTTGCTGGATTTACCCGTCTCCAGCAGGAGAAGCCGGTGTAGGCTGTAGTTAGTGTAGCCCTAGAATCTCAGGCTGTGGCCGCTGGGCTGTTTTTGTTGTCCACTGTGATGGCCTCGTAGGTGGAGCTGTAAGAGACGGTTTATACTCTTTTAGTGATAAAAGCAGGTCTGACAGTTGTGCTTTGTAGACTACACAGAACTGCGCGTTGCCTTCGTCATTTCAGAGTGCTGACATGTGGCTGACCCTAGTCTGCCTTCCAGAGGCCGTCTAGTCATCCCTATTCACCTTCAATCTGTATTTATTTATGGGAAGACATTTGCAAGTGCTTCACGAATGAGCATGTGGCTCGCTTGATGATGAAATGTTGGCTGTTGGATCTGCTGACCTTTGCATAGTAGGAGCAGTACTCCAATCCCTTCAGGTCTCTTGTGGGCTTTGGATGTCAGACGTTGCTGGGGAGATCTTTTGTAACTTGAAGGCGCCTTCTACTCTTACAAGTGTTTTTTTTTTTTTTTTAATGGTTTCGGTCTTCATTTATAGTGTTGTGTACAAGACTACTGGGAACATTACATGTGTCCGGCTCTCCCACACAGTGTAAACCGTTGGTTTACCCCTCTGCTCCTGCTCTTAATCACACGGGAGAGCACATCACCCCAACAGTTTATTATCAGCCAAACCAAGGTTTCTGTCTTTTTATTTTTTAACTGCTTGCGTTATTAAAATAAAAAAAATTGTTTTAAAAGTTTGTGTTTAAAGTCTTGACTTTGTCTTCCAGGAGCCGAAAAATACAAATTCGAAACATTCCACCTCAGCTTCGATGGGAGGTAAGTTCCTTTCTGTTTCATGGGGGGGTGAGGGGGTGTGAGTAGAGACCATTTGGGCCTGAAAGATTAGTGGTCCCCCCCCCCCTTCCTCAGTACCACTCCTTCCTTATTTCCCTCCCTCCACCTGCACATAATTAGTGAACACGTGTCCTGCATTGCAATTGTTTTCTCCGAAATCGGAGAAAATGTAATGAGATGTTTCTTGTGTGCTGACTTAAAGGGGATGGATTTAGGGCCCACCCTGCAGATCTCTTGTCATGCTGCATACCAGTATTTTTAGTTTTCAGGGGCCCTTGTGCGCTATGGACTTCTGGTAGGGCTGGTATTAAAGAACTGTTTTTATAGGCAACTGGCCCTTGTGGCCCTCTGCCTTAACCTGTTTGTACCAATAGTTGTGCCCCTTTTTCTTGAAGGTTGCTCTTATTAGTGTCTTGTATATTAAATTTCCTTACACTTGAGACTTCAAAATAGTCTCCCTTTCCAGGTACTTGTTGGTTCCTGCCCCTACCACTCGCCGTCTGATTTCTACTTTTAATAATCTTAAATTTGAATAGTGGGCGGGGCTGGCCTTCATCTCAACTCACCAGCGTGTGCGAGTATGAGGATGCATGGCGTGTCCTTATGCTTGTTGTTGGCATGTGGTATGCTTTTCAGTGTTGTAATCACATTCTTCATGAACTGTCTAAGTTCAGCAAGAATGACTTTCTTCTTGAGCTGTTGCTGGCCCAGTGTGGGTCCGAGTGCTGGTGCCATGCGACCTATGTACTGCACAGTCCTGCCCTTGCTGGACTGCATTGTGCACACTGTCTTCCAATCTTGCTTAATGGCACAGATGAATCTAGGCGCCAGGGTAGTTTCTGTTTCATGCTTTTTGTTCAGTATTGGATAAGGCTTAATCCCAACTTTGTTGCTGCATCTTCTGCAACCTTTTTACTTGTTTCGCTTGGCCTCGCGTTTTTTCAGAGTAGTTGTGGGGCTAGGTTTTGTAGTCCGTGTTGCTTTCTCGGGCGAGGGCCAGTGTGTTCTCTGTCGTGGGTCAGTGTGTTGCCTGTCGTAGTATTGCTTTGCTTCCAGAACTCTGCCCATGAAGGCTTTATAAACAGGCAGGCCATCCCAGCCCTTGACTGTAATAGATGCATACATTCTCGTTATTACATATGCCACGTAGCCAAAACATTGACTGTGGCACATGATGCACTTTGAAAACATGCATAATGAGCTATTTCCTCATTACATGTGAAGGTAGGGAGGGGTGGTAGTAGTAGTAGTACTAGTTGTAGAACAGCACCCGAGTCAACTGACCATGTTTATGGATTTTTTCCAGCAGGGAAGCCTTTCTGTGGTACAGGCAAAAAGAGCAGAATGTACCTTGCATCAAGTATTGCGACGTGAGGATGCCTGGTGTGGATATGTTTAACTACTCAGTGGTTCCATAGCATACTGCACAGGAAGAAAAGCAAACCCTTCAAACAAACGCTTGTCAATCTCCGAAGCATCTATTGATAAGGTCTAGCTGATGCTACAGCAGTTTGTGGGACTTTCAGGCATTGGACAAAGCTTGTTCTCTGGCCAGATGGTCAATGCCTTGAGCTCGGATTACTGCACAGTTAAGAATCGTGGCTTGCCTTGAAATCAGGAGAGCACTAAAACTTTGCTCTTTCCTTACATAAAAATTATCAAGATGGCAAACTGTTTTTGTTGGAAAGTAGACCTGCACAAATGTGCCTATTCTCACACTGTCCATAACACCAACACCGTATGCTTATGTGCAGCGATACTTGCAAAACAAAGTTGAATCTCAAGCTCTTAGCATACAGAACGTGCCAAATCCAGCATGCTTTCATCATGCACTCTGACATGGCGTCCGCGAACCTGCTGTGGATTGGAGTACTTTGTTGCCCCTTCAAATTGTATGAAGAGCTATACAAATTCTGCTGGAGGAGAGTCCTTTCCATAAATGCTAGTGCTGAAACCCTGTTTTTACACTCCTTGTAGGCTGCATATAAATATTAGTGTTAATTGTCAAAAGAACCGAAATATATTTTAAAAGAAGTGTAAAGTAAAAGCAAGATTACTATAGATTTATAGAAGAAAGACTGCCATAGTCCAACATTACTGACTCGGTTAAGCTACTCACTAAATTGCACGAAGATTTCAAAGTGTGTATATTGACGAAGCCATTGTGGATGCAAACGCATCACTTCTCTGATTTGGGTAGTAGCATTATTGGTCCTTTCTGTGATGGCCAGTTGTGTTGGTGCACGCGCGAGGCCTTTTCTTGGGTGACTTGAGCAGTCTGGTTATTAATCTGTAACCACGTGGGTGCTCCTGAGCCACATGTGCATTTCAATTGGACATGCAAACGACTACCTGAGAGCCCTTCAATCGCCAGCGAAGTCATGAGGTCATTGTTTATTTTAGATGTTAGGGGCTAGAAGCTTCTATGCAACTTGGCCCAGGAAATAAGGCACAGGATCATACGGCCAGTCAGTGCATTAGCTACAGAGAAGACACGGACCTCATTGAGAGACAACACAGGCACTTTCTTGGGCCCATATATCAAAATGAATAGCCGTAAAGCTTTTAAGTGCTAGGTCCTGTAAAGATCAATACATTGGCCAATATCTCATGGACAGGCCAATATTGTCCCATGGTCAAGCCAATGTGCGACAAGTTTACGGCTCGAGGCATGGTTTGGGTGATTCTACCCTAGTGTTTCTAAACTATAGGGCCCGAAATTGCCTATAAACGGTCTGGCGTCTTCTTTGTTTTGGCTTAGAAAATACACACCTGAGCTAATTTTCTAGCATAGAATAGTTTGCAAATTCTCTCACAAAAATACCTGAGGTACGTTAGTGTGCCGGTTCCAACAGGTATGGCGCTTCCCAAGTGTGCCAAACTATAGTTTTGCAGCGGGAATCTTTCTGGATTCACTATGCTGTGAATTATTCCGCGGTCTAGTGGTTGGGTCTGGAATCGTAGTATTTTTTTCTCCTTTTTTTTTTTTTTTGTGGCCCAGGTGGGAGTCGACGCCCCACCATTTGGTGTCCGCCCGTGACGTCTGCTCGCTTCCTCCGGAAGCTCCCACCCTTGGGCGCCATCTTCAGATTCTTTTTTCCACCGTTGGGTCTGGATCGTCACGAGGAGTTCCACAGTTTTTGGGAAACAAGAAGAGAAAATAAAGCGGAAAACGCCAAGAAGTTGGAGTTTCTTCATCGCACGACAAAGGACACAGAACCGGGACAACTAAGAGGGTGTGAAGGAGGAAGAACTTCGACGTCCAACGGAGAATGCGCACACAGGGGGCCCCCTGAGCGCAGGAATGGACAAAACCCCATTCAAATTTTGCCGTAATTGCCACCACAAGTACGCGCAGAAGGGCCAGCACCCAGTCTGCAACCTCTGCCTGCCAATCGACCACAAAAGCAAGGATTGCAACGCCTGCTCGGCATTCACCCCCAAGACCCTCAGAGCGAGGGAGAGGAGAGCGAACTACGCCATGCAGGGGCAAGGACAACCTCCGTCGCTTCGGGACTTGGGCCTCTCCAGCGGAGAAGAGGACAACATCGCAGAGGGACCAGAGGACTACACGGTCGCAGAGACCAATAAGAAGTCGACAAAAGAGGTAAGGGAGACGTCGACCCTTAAATACCCGACAGACTCTCGAAAAACAGAGCCAAAGTCCTCGAAAGGAGCACTGGCGTCGAAGCAATCGACGACCACAGCTGCGTCAACGGACAAACAGCCCAGCGGATCCTTCGAAAAGGACTCCCAGCCGGCGAAAGCTCTAGATAAACCTAGGTCGTCGAAGCACGGTCCCGAAAGGGCGCGCTCGACGCCGAAGGGAAAAGAGCCGAAGGCGACTTCGACGTCAACATCGACGACCTCGAAGAGAAACGCCGAAACTCTCGACGCCAAATAAGCGGCCGAAATGGAGAGGAAGAAAAGAAGGCTCGAGGCCGAAATGGACAGTATCCTCCAGAGGAAAAAGGACTTCGACGAACGGATGAGCAGATACACCATCCCTTCGAAGCCCTCGACGGTAGTCAAAACAGAAGTCTAAGAGGAGTTCGCCGCCGAAGACTACTGAACCAGCAGAGCAACAGGACGAAGAGGGCCTGTATTACGGAGGAGAAGGCGAGGACGATCAGCAAACAATCTTGGGCTTGACGCCCTCTGAGGCGCAGGACCTGGAATGGCAGGACCTCGACGCCGAAAACCCGGAGGAGGTCGTAGAGTCATATCCGTCGAGGCCTTCACCGCCAGACTACATTGGCATCTACAACATGGTCATCAAGAACGCTGCAGCAACTTATGGGGTTGAAATGGAGGAAGAGAAACCAAAGGCTTGTTTCCTCTTAGAGACCCTGCTCCCGACTCAAACTAGGAGCCAATTCCTACTCATGCTTCCAAGTGTGCTGGACCAGGGCAGGGAAGCTTTCAAGGAGCCAGCAATCTGCAGATCTGTCACCCCTAGAACAGAGAAGAAATACAAACATTCCTCGAAGGACCCAGCATATATCCAGGGATCCGTACCAGCTGACTCTATTATAACGTCAACGGCCAGAAAGAGGGCCAACATTCCCACGAACTCAGGGCCACCTCCAGACAAGGAGAGTAAGAGAATAGACCTCACAGGGAGGAAAATGGAGAGGAATGCGGCAATTCACTGGCGCATTGCAAACTCCAATGCCCTAATAAACAGACATGCATACCAACATTGGGAGGAGGCTGGGCAGCTGCTCAAACATCTCCCAGAACAACACCAGCAGAGGGCAACACACCTGGTGGAGGAAGGCAAGAACATGGCCAACACCTGCCTAAAGTCGGCCTTGGACACGGCAGACACATCAGGCAGACTTATGATGATTGGAGTGACGGAAAGAAGGCATGCCTGGCTGAGGATCTCAGGTTTCAAGCCGGAAGTCCAGAACAATATTCTGAACATACCCTTCAACAGGGAAAAACTGTTTGGCACACCCGTGGACGAGAAGCTGACACAGCTTAAAAAGGATAATGAAACTGCAAGGTCCATGGGAGCGCTGCAGTTCAGAGGGATGAGAAGGGGCACCCCCTCAAGGAGACCAAATGGCAGAGGAGGAAGCCAGCCGGGAACATCGCACCAGGCCTTCCAGCAAACTTATCAGGGAAACAACCAGGCGCAACAAGGTCAGCAAAGCTGGCAGTACCAACAGAGGGGCCAGTCCTTTCGGGGGCGACCGAACGGACGGGGACAAACGAGAAGAGGGGGACAGCAACCCGCCTCCAAGTGACTCCGCTGTACCAAACGTGCCCACACAGACATCATCTCTAGTGGGGCGGCACAACAAAAGACTCAAAAGACGATTAGAAACACACAAAGGAAAAACCAACGAACATGTAACACCGGTAGGAGGCAGATTAAGACACTTCTTCCAGGAGTGGAAGAAAATAACGGACAAATGGATACTCAACATCATACAGTTCGGCTACTGTATAGAACTGGGAGAAAAGCCACCAAACAGGAGGCCAACCAACAAAACGCGCTCAACAAAAGAGCTCACTCCTCTGGCAGGAAGCACAAGAACGCCTCCACAAGGAGGCAATAGAAACGGTGCCGTACAAGGAAAGAAACAAGGGAGTGTACTCCAACTACTTCCTCGTACCAAAAGTGGACGAAACGTTAAGGCCCATTCTGGACCTACAGTTCCTAAACAAATACATAAAAACTCAAAAGTTCAAGATGACGTCCCTACAGGAGGTTATACCTCAAATAAGGGACGGGGACTTTATGTCCACTATAGACCTCAAGGACGCCTACCTACACATTCCCATGAACCAGAAACACAAACATCTACTGAGATTTGCCATCAACAAGGCGCACTACCAGTTCACAGCCCTAGCCTTTGGGCTAAAATCCGCACCAAGGGTCTTCACAAAATGCCTAGCTGCGGTAGCGGCACACTTACGGAGGCAGGGAATACATGTATATCCCTACCTCGACGACTGGTTGGTAAAGGCGAACTCCTACAACCAATGCAAACTACATGCTCAGCGGGCCACGCACACGCTGACAGAACTAGGGTTTTCGATATACTGGGGGAAGTCCTCGATAGAACCAGAACAGGTGAAGATCTTCCTGGGTGCACAGATCAACACCATTCAGGGCAGGGTGTTCCCCAGCGAGAAGAGAACCTTCGCCCTGCTGAAGGAGACATTTCAATACCGGATGGGGCAACCTCTGACAGTGAGCAAGCTCATGGGGATGATGGCGTCCTGCATACACCTAGTCCCCAATATTCGACTCCACATGAGACCATTCCAGGAATGGCTCCAACAATGGTCACAGGCAACAGGGAGTTGGGAAGATCTTGTGGTTGTAACGCACACAGTGCAAGAGGAGATAGCGTGGTGGAACAAAGACAACATAACGAGGGGGGAAGCCATTTACACCACCAACTCCAACAGTGACCATCACAACGGACGCATCCCAAATGGGGTGGGGAGCGCACATGAACCTGCTCAAAGTGAGGGGGTTATGGACACAAACAGATGCCATCAAACACATCAACTACCTAGAACTAAAGACCGTGTTCCTTGCACTAAAAGCCTTCCAGAAACAGCTGTATGGGCAAAGGGTGTTAGTACAAACAGACAACACCACAACGATGTTCTACATCAAAAAGCCGGGAGGAACACAATCAGTGGCGCTGTCAAGGCTAGAGCAGGAGATATGGAGATGGGCAATTCCACTACAAATAGACCTCCTGGCAATACATCTACCAGGGAAGGACAATGTGGAAGCAGACACTCAGCACACAGACATCAGCATCCCACGAGTGGGAGCTCAACCTGCAGGAAACGCAAAGGCTATTCAAAAAGTGGGGGACCCCACAAATAGACCTGTTTGCAACACACCAGAATGCAAAATGCCAATACTTCGCATCCAGGCAGCCAGGTCAGCAATCCCAAGGAAATGCCCTATGGATAAGCTGGTCGAAGACATTTGCCTACGCTTTCCCCCCCCGATACCGCTGATGCACAGGGTGCTCAGCAAGTGCAGAACAAGCAACATGATGCGGATTCTGGTAGCACCACAGTGGGCCGCCAGGCAGTCCTGGTTCTCACAAATAGTGGAGATGGCGCAGGGGCCACCACACAAGTTCCCAAAGAGACCTGCTCTCAATGCAAAACGGAAGGGTGCTCCACCTGGAACCAGAGAGCCTCAGCCTAACAGCTTGGCTCCTGAAGACTTGGAGTTCGCGCACCTCAAGCTCCCAGAGAGCACGCTGGCGGTGCTGAGGGAGGCAAGGAGACCCACCACACGGAAGTGTTATGCGGCAAAATGGAAAAGATTCACCCAATGGTGCATCAGGGAAAAGCTCCAGAAGAGAATCACCAGGGAATCAACAGTGCTAAGATACTTAACTCACTTGCTAAAAGTAACCTAAGCTACACCTCGCTAAAAGTACACCTAGCAGCAATAGTAGCCTATACAAGAGGAGGAACAGGGAAAAGTTTCTTTACATCCCAGGTGGTAAAAAGATTCCTGGAGGGGGCCAAACGAATCGCCCCCAAAAAGGATGCCACCGCCGGCATGGCACCTCAATGTAGTTGTAACGCAACTTATGAAGGCACCTTTCGAACCCATTCACAAGGCCTCTCTGCATATGCTCACAATAAAGACAGCCTTTCTGGTGGCGATCACCTCGCTAGGCAGGGTGAGCGAATTGCAAGCGCTAACACTACAAGAACCCTACATTCAAATTCACAATGACAGGGTGGTAATGAGAACAGACCCACACTTCATGCCAAAGGTGGTGTCAAAGTTCCACATAAGCCAGACAATACAGATACCAAGTTTCTTCCAAAAACCATCCACAAGCGCAGAGAGGGCACTGCACACTCTGGACGCTAGAAGAGCAGTGATGCATTACATTGAAAGAGCTAAAGATTGTCGGAAAACAAAGCAATTCTTTGTGTCTTTCGCAAGCAGTTTCTTGGGAAGACCGGTAACTTTAAACACCATTGCACGATGGATCGCACAGACAATCCAATTCTGCCACAGACAGGCAGGCCAAGAACTACAAGGAGCAGCACAAGCTCTCTACCAGGAAAAAGGGAGCAACAATAGCCTTCCTGGCAAACACACCCATCCAAGACATTTGCCTGGCGGCAACATGGGCTTCAGTGCACACATTCACTAAGCACTACTGCGTGGATATACAGATGAACAAAGAGGCACAAGTAGGTCAAAAAGTGCTTCAACATATATTCAACAACCAACGCTCCTCTTCCACCCAGCCGCCACAAACATAGCAAACCGCTACAAAGTCTATGCACAGCATAGTGAATCCAGAAAGATTCACGCTGCAAAACGAATAGTTTCTTACCTGTTGGTGTAGTTTTGCAGCTTGAAGACTTTCTGGATTCACTAGCGAACCCACCCACCTCCGCCAGAAAGATGAGACAAGAGGAAAGGGATTAAGGAAGGAAAAAGACCTTAAAAAAATAAGAGGATAAGCAAAAATAGCACAAGACAAGAAAAAAAGAATCCGAAGATGGCGCCCAAGGGTGGGAGCTTCCGGAGAAGGATGCCGACGTCACGGGAGGACACCAAATGGTGGGGCGCTGACGCCCACCTGGGCCACGAAAAAAAAAAAAAAAGGAGAAATACCGCGATTCCGGACCCAACCACTAGACCGCGGAATAATGCACAGCATAGTGAATCCAGAAAGTCTTCAAGCTGCAAAACTACACCGACAGGTAAACTCTTCGTTCAGGTCGTCCGGTTATTTTGGTTTTTGAGGACGGGGCACCCAGTGTCTGCAAACACTCAACTAGTCTCACTGGGAGGTGGAATTTAGTGTTCAGGTCCTACCAAAACCATGAAAACTACTGGCTGCAGGCAAAAAAAAAAAAACCCAGGCAGTTTGAGTATGGAGCATTCTCCCAACGTGTGCTGCCCTTGGAGGGGCTTTGCAGCGCCCATGTCTGGTTTTATAATTATTTTTAAATGCATTTATTTTTTGCATCGATTCTAGCGCGCTGAGTTCTGTGAATCGCTGGAGTTTTCTGTAACTTAAATAGTTGACCAAATCTGCTCTGATCCTGGGCATGGCTTTGTGCCGGTGTTCTGGCAATTGGGGTGGCCAGTCTTACAAATGTCCTAATCTTGAATAACTTTTAATAAAATATCCTGTATTCCTGCTAGGGAAATGAGGCCGGGTTTAGCCTATGCCCCATAGCTTGTCAGTCATAACGTTGGTTATTTCAGCATGCTGCGATAAATACATTTCAGCATGCTGCAATTAATAAATTGTCCCTTTTTTTTTAATCCTCCCTCCCCGTTTTTGGAAGATAACTCGGCGAAGGGTTGCAGTGCTTCCTGGCTTAATGTGCAAGGAAAGGAGTCTGCCATAGAATAGCACAACCTTGTTGAAATTGGGAGTAATCCATTTAGCGCCGAAGAAGTACTTCTGCTGTTAACTTGAAAATCCATTTCAATTCCTATTACTACTATGTAGTCCCCTTTGTAAGGCAACTCAAAGAAATTTGGTACTAGCTTGTTGCTTAACCCCGGGCTGTCTGATGTCACAGTGGGCGTGTGCGGAGGACTGCCAGGGGCAGTCCAAACCCCTCCCACTCAATAAATCACCAGCACCGCGGCAGAATTCACGCCGCGGTCAAGGTGTTAAAAAGAAAAAGATCATGGAAGTCCATTGTTATATCTGGTTTATGGTATTATGCATTTTCCTGTTTCTCTGCCCCTGCTGCTCAGCCAGTGTGAATGTGCTATGAAATGTTGGTGTGCATGGTGATGTAATGTAATGTGAGGATGCCTGTGATGTGGAGTATCAGTTGGAGTATGGGGTGAGCATGAGGGAGGCTGCTCCTGGTGGGGCTAACTACAGAACTTACTACAAGACCAACTTAACAACTAAAATCAATAAAACCTTCATCTATAGCCCAACATCGGCTACTGGATTTCATCTCTACATCATAACATATTTTGGCGATGATTTGATGAAAAAACTGTGTGCAAGGTGTTTCATGAAGCTATCCTGCAAAGAGAACCTGAAAAGACTTCAAGGAATATCTTCAAGCGAACTGTTCTGAAGTTGAGAAGTATCAAGGTAGTGGAGCCTGCAAAAACCCACTTTGCCCTGGAGATCCCCACCCCCCCACCAGTGTTATATTTAATTTAACAGCCATCTCTCCAGGGTATTAGTACAGGTGTCCACATGTTGAGCCTGTTGGCAGCTACGCTAACAGTTTGTGCTCCAGTTGTGGTTCCAGCTCAATAAGTGGAGTTACTGGCAGCCTGCGCTTATTTCTGGAGGAGACCTGCAGTGGCATCAACTTTATTTATAAGTCCGAAAGGGACTGAGCATCAACCCCTGTCTTAAACTTTACTTCCACTGAGGTTAAGTGAGGATTTACGCTGGTGGAAGTTGTCCAGTTTTTTTTCTCTATGCCAAGAGTCTGCATTATTTTGGGCCGAGCGGTTTGGCCATTGCTGTTATGCCGAGTTTGACTTGGCCGAGTGAGGAAGACTGCTCGCGTACCCTTACCTTGTCCATGGGTCCGTGTAAAGATATGTGAAGCTGCGAGTTCGGCAGTGTTCTCCTTGTTACAGCAGCACACAACTTTTCGCAGCATGTACATGCCCAGAGCCACCTGGGATGTATTTTTTTACGTGGCGCCATCTTTGTTCAGCGCGGCGGAACTCCGAGGATCTTGGTGTTCATGGATATCTCAGAGTGCATTTGTGTGCATGCTTGCGGGGAAACGCATGCTTACACGCATGGAGGAGTTGCTGGGAGACTTTAAGAACTTCACTCCAGTGTATTGTACCCTCGACGTGATCTGAGTTTTGCGGGGCCGAAGCTGACACTTCACAGAACTTTCTTTGTGATCTGTTCAGTTCAGGTAGCAGCAAAGGTTTGCGAGGCGTTGTTGGTGACCAACTAAAGTCTGCATTTATAACAAGTCGCAGCCCAATATTTCTTCTCCCTGGGGATACCGGTAAGACTGAGCCAGTTTGGTCTTCCACCTTTCGGGTGAGAGGTTGCTCACCAGAGACTTTATGTATTTTTGCTGTATGTTGTCAGTATGAATTTGCTGCCAAAGTGTTTTCCAGGGTTGTGCGTCTGATGCTCTTTGTTCTGTAGACCGTTTTGCTTCCTATTAAGAAGTTGATTTTTACCTTCATTTCCAGGATGTCACAGAATACTTTTTGCTGCCTTGATAGTAATACTGTTTTCTTCTATAGTATACTTACTTTGCCACGATTTACAGACTGATGATTTCCCTTAGTTGTGTGAATTTATACCGGTTCGCTAATTATTCTGTCCTCAATAGTGTGCTTACTTTACTATGTTTTGAGGTACGAGTGTTATTTCGCTGTTAGTATGAATTTTCTGACACACTAGTTTCCGTTGCGTGGGAGTTATTGTTGATGTTGCAATCTTAAAGTTTTAGTGGGACAGTGTGAATTCCTACCCGTGCGCTAGGGTCTTGTGCGTAGAATCGTCACTTATTACTGTCATGTGGGTTTGATTTTAGTCAGTACGCAAATATCCTGTGCCAGAGTATTTTACTGTGTTTTCTTCTACATTATAAGACGTCCAATGACTGTGCTTTTTCACCTGTGCACAAGGTTCTTGTGTGTGGAATTTGCACTTATTTGTTGCGTTGGTTTTTATTTTTATGATTTGATACACTAGTGGGGTGTAGTTCACCCATTCATTGCTTTTCACTAGATGCTCTTTCTTCAGGGGTGACGTGTTGGGTGTAACCCACCCATTGCTTTCTTTTTAGGTTTAGTGGGTTTTGTTTGGGGATGAGATCAGGAGAGTCCTGTGGTGTGTATTGTATTTGGAGTACCTTGATGGTGGTTGATGTGTCCTTTACCTCCTAATTGTTGGTGTTCTGTGCTATCTCTCGTTTCCATGCTAGTCTGGCCAGCTGATGTGTTGTGGTGGTAACTTGGAGCATCATGTTTTGCTCAGAGTGAGTCTGCTTGGGGTGTCAGTTATTTTTGGTATGTTTGTGGAGGGGATTTATATATTTTTATATCTGAAAGAGACACGTTGGTGATAGATTCCTTACCTTAGAATATCCCCAGGCGTCAGACTGGATCTGGAAAGTTTTTCGTTAGCAGTACCCCTGCGCGTCAGTAGGTGGCGTCGTGCGGCTCCGCGTCCGTCGCTGGCGTCATACGCGCCAAGATGACGTCACGGAGACTACTTGGGCGCCACCCATGCGTGCTGACGTCAGTTTTCTTTTTCCGCGCCAGTAAGCACTGATCCGGTTAGAGCACGTACCTTAGTCACTTTTTGACTACCCTTTTTGAGACTTGTCCCCTGTAAGCTTTGGTTTCCTTGGTGCACGTAGGGATGCCTGGATTTAAGTCTTGTGAGGCCTGCCGTCGCAATATGTCGGTGGCGGACCCCCACGATGTCTGCCTCTACTGCCTGGAGACTGCCCACGACTCCCGGTCCTGTCTGGACTGTCGGGCCATGGCCCGAAGGCCTTGAGGGAGCGGCACCGGAAGCTGCTGGAGGTCCGGCACTCGTCCCAGCGCCGTTCCCGGTCCAGAGGCCGTTCCAGGGAACGCTCGCAGGGCCACAGTCATCGCTCCTCGGGCTCCAAGTCTTCACCCTCGGATTCGGGTAAGAGACGACACAAAAAGAAGTCGAAGAAGCGTGTTCGCTCCCCGATGTCCCCCCCCCCCCCGTCGGTCCCCGGATGCAGACGAGGGGGACGGGGGCTTTGCCCCTGCGGCTCCTTCGGAGCTCGAGAATCCCGCGGCCTACCCACCTTACCCTGGTCCGTCGGCAACTCCCGCACAGGTGCAAGAGTTTCTTGCTACCATGGACTGCCTTTTTATGCCTCGGGCTCCCGCCGGCGCGCCCTCGGGCCCCGCGGTCCCGTGTCAGGATCCTGTTGGGCCGTCGGCGGATCCAGCTCCGGCGCCACAGGATCCTGCGCCATCGGCTCCGGCCACGGCGCCACAAGGTCCATCGCTGCCGGCTCCGGCCCCAGCGCCACCCTCGGCTCCGCCTCCGCCGCCGCAGTGGGTGCCATTTGTCCCGCCCTTGCCCAGGTTCCAGGACCATTTTGCTCCTACCTGGGATCCGCATTGGGACATGGCGCCGGTCCGGCCCCGGCCGGAGCCGTTCTCTGCGCCGTTCCCGACGCCGTTTGTTCCTTCTCCGGCTCCTGCCGCCGCAGTCTGTGCTACATGCGGCGGAGGTGGAGGACGACTGGGAGGGGTCAGAGGACCCTCTTGCTCGTCAGTGTGACTCTGCGCAGGACTGGGCGGACGATTTGGAGGATGCCGGCGACCTCTACGTCTCCTCTGACCCGGGGTTTGCCTCTCCCCCGCCTACCATGGAGGAGGGCGCCTCCTACACGATGGTGCTCCGTCGGGCAGCTGAGGTTCTAAACCTTGATCTCCCTACGGTGGCCCTCAAAACTAACCTCACTGAGGTGCTCCAGTCGGCGTCCACTTCGTCGGAGCCCCTGCTGCCATTTAATGACGCCCTCACTGATGTCTTGCTGGGCTCTTGGTCGCGGCCAGCCACAGGGGCCCCTGTGGATAAGAACGTCGCCAGGCGTCCTCGCCTGGCGCCCGGTGACCCTGCCTTTCTGACCACTCATCCTACGCCTGAGAGCCTGGTCATCCAAGCTTCGACGTCCCAGAGTGCCTTCCCCACGGCTCTGCCGGATAAGGACTCCAAGAAGCTGGAGCAGCTCGGCAAGCGGTTGTTCTCTTCGGCCAGCTTGGGGCTGCGGTCGGTGAACACCGCTTGCCTATTGGGCCGCTATTCCCACGCAGTGTGGGATACAGTTGCACAGGTGTTGCCTCGGTGTCCTGAAGAGACCCAAGCTGTGCTGTCCCAAGCTGTTGCCGAGGGTAAAGATGCGGCTAAGTTCGCCATTCGGTGTGGTTTGGACACTGCGGACTCACTAGGTAGAGCGATTTCTACGACTGTGGCGCTTCGTCGCCACGCCTGGTTGAGATCTACCGGGTTCTCGCCAGATGTCCAAAGCTCACTCATGGACATGCCCTTTGATGGCACTCGCCTGTTTGGGGATAAGGCTGACAGTGCGCTGGAGCGTTTTAAGGACTCGCAGGCCACGGCCAAGTCCTTAGGTCTTTACACGAAAAGCCCAGCCACTCCTGGTTTTCGTTCCTTTCGTGGCCACGGAAAGGGCACCCAGGCACGTTCCTTCAGCAAGCCTGTGCAGAACCAGCCTCAAAGCGGCCGCAGACGCGGTTTCCGCAGGGGCGGGTCTGGGAATCAGCGTGGGGGTCAGTCCACCTCCGCCCCCGCTGCTTCTGCCTCCAAACCTTCCTAATCCGAGCTTTGGGGGGCACCCCACGCCAGTGGGTGGCAGGATCCGCCATCATCTCCCCCACTGGCACGCTATCACATCGGACAAGTGGGTGTTGCAGATCATCCGCAAGGGTTACGCGCTTCCCTTTCAGTCCACCCCTCCAGCCATGCCACCTCAGTTCCACCGCATGTCGGGGGACCACTTGGCACTTCTCCTGCAGGAAGTCACGGCCCTCTTGGCCAAGGGGGCCATCGTGTGTGTTCCTGGGCCAGAAGTAGGGAGTGGTTGTTATTCCCACTACTTTCTGGTCCCCAAGAAGGACAAGGGGGGGCTTGCGCCCCATCTTGGACCTCAGGAACGTCAATCGCTTCCTCCGGAAGGAGAAGTTCAAGATGTTGACTCTGGCTCAGGTCTTGGCTGCCCTGGAGACTGGATGGTAGCGTTGGACTTTCAGGACGCCTATTTTCACATCCCCGTCCTGCCCACCGGTGTTACCTGCAGTTCACGGTAGGCCAGGAGCATTTTCAGTTTGCCGTGCTCCCCTTTGGCCTTACCAGCGCCCCTGGTGGTCGAAGGGGTCGCAGCTCATCTGCGCAGGTCAGGGGTGTCCGTCTTCCCCCTACCTCGACGACTGGTTGTTGAAGGCGGGCTTGCCCCAGGCAGTCGTCACCCAACTTCAGACTACGGCCGACCTCCTGCATTTGCTGGGGTTCTCCATCAACGTGCCGAAGTCGCACCTGAGTCCCTCTCAGAAGCTCCCCTTCATCGGAGCGGTTCTGGATTCGACGCTGTTTCGGGTTTATCCTCCCGAGCAGCAAGTCCGGGATATTCCGGCTATGATTCCGATCTTTCAGCCTCTATCCCGGGTTTCAGTCAGGATGACCCTCCGGCTCCTGGGCCTGATGGCCTCCTGCATCCTGCTGGTGCAACATGCCAGATGGCATATGCGGGCTCTGCAGGCTCTGCAGTGGGACCTGAAGTTCCAGTGGGCACAGCATCAGGGCAACCTGTCCGATCATGTCCAGATCTCGGAGGGCACTGCACGACAATTGCAGTGGTGGCTCACGAATCGCAATTGGGTCAATGGCAGATCCCTCTCCCTTCCCCCACCGGAGCACACAGTGGTGACGGATGCGTCCCTCCTGGGATGGTGTGGCCACTTGGGAGGGCGGAGATCAGAGGCCTCTGGTCTCCGGCGGAGTCCCGGCTCCATATCAATCTTTTGGAGCTTCGGGCGATCTGGCTTGCACTGAAGGCATTCCTTCCCTCTGTCCGGGGATGTGTAGTGCAGGTGTTCACGGACAACACCACCGCCATGTGGTATTGCAACAAGCAGGGCGGGGTGGGGTCGTGGACCCTATGTCAGGAGGCTCTGCGCCTCTGGACTTGGCTGGAACGTCAAGGCATTACCTTGGTGGTTCAACACCTGGCAGGTTCTCTTTACGCCATGGCGGACGAACTCAGCCGCCGGTGCTTGATGGATCACGAATGGCGTCTGAACTCTGACGTGGCGCAAGGTCTCTTTCTGCAGTGGGGAGTGCCTTGGTTAGATCTATTCGCCACCGAAGAGAACGCGCAATGTCATCAGTTCTGCGCGTTGGAATTTCCAAGGTGGCACTCTCTCTGCAACGCTTTTCGTCGCGAGTGGAGTTGCGGTCAGTTGTACGCCTTTCCGCCTATACCGCTTCTGCCCAGAGTGCTGAAGGAGATTCGGCGCGACCAGACCCAAGTCATTTTTGTGGCTCCGGATTGGGCACGAAGATACTGGTATCCCGAGCTACTCAACATGGCGCTCGATCCCCCGATCCGTCTGCCTCTTCGGGAGGATCTTCTTCTGTCGCAGCAGCAGGGGACGGTCCTCCACCCGAACCTGTCCAGCCTCCACCTCCATGCGTCGAGATTGAGCGGCGACAGTTGCCAGCTTTCGATCTTTCTCCCGAAGTCTGATGTCATTCTGGCAGCCAGGAGTCCCTCCACTAAATCGGTATGCGCCTGCAGGTGGAACAAGTTTGTGGCATGGTGCACAGCTAAGGCTGTGGATCCCCTTTCTGCTCCTCTTTCCGAAGTCCTTCTGTTCCTTCTTTCTTTGGCCCAGCAGGGCTCTGCTCTGGGCACTATCAAAGGTTATCTTTCGGCCATCTCCGCCTTTCTCAGGCTTCCAGATCAGCCTTCCTTGTTTAATCTCCGGTTGTTAACCGTTTCCTGAGAGGCATTACGCACACGTTTCCTCCCGTGCCGTTCATTATGCCTCAATGGGATTTAAATCTTGTCTTGACATATCTGATGTGCACCCCCTTCGAGCCCCTTCATACCTGTCCTTTGCGTCTTCTCACTCTCAAGACGGCTTTCCTGGTAGCGATCACCTCTGCCAGAGTGAGTGAGCTCCAGGCTCTTTCTTCCAAACCTCCTTTCCTTTCTGTTCATCCGGACAAGGTGGTTTTAAGGACCCGTCCTTCTTTCTTGCCAAAGGTTGTCACGCCCTTCCACATCGGGCAGACCATCACTTTGCCCACCTTCTTTCCGCATCCTTCAAAAGAGGAAGAGAGGCTCCACCGTCTGGACCCAAAACGTGCGCTCTCGTTCTACCTGAAGCGCACTCGACCGTTCCGGGTGGAGGACCAGCTCTTTGTTGGCTACACGGGCGCCAAAAAAGGTCGGGCTGTGCACAAACGGACCATCTCTCGGTGGGTCGTTCTCTGCATCAAAGCCTGTTACTCGTTGGCTAAGAAGGAGCCTCCTGTGGGGCTGCGTGCCCATTCTACCAGGGCGACAGCAGCCACTACTGCCTTGGGACGCGGCGTCCCCTTGCAGGATATTTGTCAGGCAGCTACGTGGGCCTCGCTGCACACGTTTACCAAGCATTACTGCCTTGACAGTCTGGTCCGGAGAGACTGTTTATTTGGCCGTTCTGTTCTCCGTGACTTTCTGGTGTAATCCATTCGCAGACCCTCCACCGGGGTTGGTATTGCTGGGGTATCTATTCTAAGGTAAGGAATCTATCACTAACGTGTCTCTTTCAGATGCACAAGTTACTACGATATATCTGTAAGAGACACTAGTTAGTGATAGATTCCTTACCGCCCCACCCTTCCTCCCCGTTCTGCGAACTGATTTCTAGGGTTAAGGTCATCCCTTTCAGGGCCCTAGTTTCATGGCACCAATGGTCCGATTCTTGCATGGCTCTGCGTTCCTGGCGCGGAAAGTCGTGTACAGAACTGACGTCCGCGCGCATGGGTGGCGCCTAAGTAGTCTCCGTGACGTCATCTTGGTGCTTACGATGCCAGCGACGGACGCGGAGCCGCACGGCGCCACCTACTGACGCGCAGGGGTGCTGCTAATGAAAAACTTTCCGGATCCAGTCTGACGCCTGGGGATATTCTAAGGTAAAGAATCTATCACTAATGTCTCTTACAGATATATCGTTACACAAGTAGTAACTTGTGCATATGGTTTCCTTCCTTATTTGGATGTTATTGTAGAACTGTTTTTGTTCCATCTTCAGCTCTGTATAAGGGGGAGATGTGTCACTTTGGGTATATAATGCGATGTTTCCATCTTGCACATTCCATTGTTTTCTTTGCATGTTATCTTATGTATTTTATGCATGTCCTTTTATGAAATGCATTGGGTTCCATCTTATGTGATGTTTCCATCTAGCATATTACAGCTTTTTCTATGCATGTTCTTTTGAAATGTGCAGTGTTCTCTTTAGACAAAATTTTCACATGAAAGTCTCTATGTAATTGCGATGTTATATATGGTTTATGGTATTTTGCATCTTTGCAGTTTCTCTGCCCCTGCTGCTCAGCTAGTGTGAATGTGCTTTGTGGAATGTTGGTGTGCATGGTGATTTAATGGAATGTGAGGAGTGTCAGTTGGACTATGGGGTGAGCAGCAGGGAGGCTGCTCCTGGTGGGGCTAACTACAGAGTTTACTACAAGACCAACTTAACTAAAATCAATAAAACCATCTATAACATCGGCTACTGGGTTTCATCTCTACTTTATAACATCCATTTATTATCTGTAGCATATTGAGGTTAAATGTGCTAAGTGATCATCTTTTGGAGTAGCTTCAGTGCGTTTTGAAAGTTAAGGTTCTCGTACATCTCCCAGTCTTGAACACTGCATCTCTACTGGCATTGCAAAAAATATGAAATACAGAGACTTTGTTTCAGAAAACAAAATCTGGATACAGATTGCAAATCCAAGCAGAATGCTTTTTTAAGAAACTGTTCGGCAGTATAGCTTTATCCGTTTTTCTACAGGTATCACTCATGCTGAAAATACTGAACACACGGAACCATCACAAAGCGAAGGTGACGATCTTACTCAACAGGCGTTGGTGGTGTTTGGACTCTTCTGTCACAAGACCAAAACGGGGCTTGTGTGCAGGCTCGTTTATTCCTTAGCGGTCATACCTTCCTTCTCTGGCATTTACACACTAAATACCCCCAGTATAATTCTCTGTGTTCGGGCCAGCCCACATGCATGCTCCGCGAGAATCTTTCTCCTGCTTACTGTTCTGTCTCTAAAGAAGCCACATGATTGAGGGATAATGACAGTACTACCATATCGCCCTCATTTCGGTACATCTAGCCTCCGGTTTTCCTCTTAATCACATTTCGAAAACTTCATTCTTTAATATCTTTAGTGATTTTTAGGTCGAGCCTAGGCAGCTCATGCGCTGCTCTGCCAGGCATGCTGTATTTAGAATGTGCTTAAAGCACTTCCCATCTTTTCTATTGGCTCTTGTTGGTGCTCTTCCTAAATTCTTGCTTTGTTTGGTGGATATGCTTAATTAGTCAAGCCTTTTGGTGTCCCCTCCCCTCTCCTCGTTACCCTGTGAAATAGATTCAAGAAAGAAAGACACTTTGGCTGCAAATGTAGTCTTTCTGACATTTTTCTATTCTAAAATGCAGACTCTGGATGGAGAGAAGAAAAAGGTTCAAAATACTAAAAAAAATAAAAAAACGAAATAAAGCAAGACTGTGTGTGGTCGCAAAGTGGCCAGATTGGTTTTATTCTCAACCACACACATTAGCGCCACTTTACAGAGTTTGCCAGTGAAGCGCTGCTTTCAGTTTCTTGTCTCTTTGAACCGCATTGTTTTACCCGGGTGGGTAAGTGCACCATTCCTGTAGGTACTACAATACCTGGTGGATGCGTAGAGTGGAAAACGTTTTATGCGATCCTCATCAGCTGTTTTCCTTATTTTACTTCAGAAAATGTGTACCGCGACTGTGTTCAGGGATGAGGTATTTTTAAACCGTACTGTTTACATATTGTAAGGATCTAAGCAATGGACATTGAAACGGGTCCCTTCTGGGCCCTGTTGTCATGTCCGTAACTTGTCAGGCAAAACCACTCCTTGATTTCCGACTAATAAGTGTAAAAGCTTTAAGGTAACCATGTTGTTCCTGCTTGCATTTCACATGCTTTACTTCATCATGCATTCCCTATGAGTGTTTGCTTTTTTCCAGGATGTTGTATATATTTTTTCCAGCCAGTTTTCCTCATAACCCATTTCTTGGTTCTCCAGCACTGCAAGGTCATACAAATGGCAATAGCGCAGCGCTCATCACTCCATTGCATACAAAAAACAAAAGTAAAAAGTCCTTTTCTACGCCAAGGGCTCTAACTTTCACAAACTTTCACAAATGCGAGACTAATTGCATTGCAATTGCTGGTTGAATCTTACTTTTAGCACCTCATACATTCTTCTTTTGGAAATTTATCTCCCCTTTGTAAGTATTCAAATTCATGATCCCTTTGCGCCCGGGTCCCATTTAGACCTCAGACATTCACCATGGCAAGCAGCTGCTTTAAAGTAGCTAGTACATCAAATGGAACAGTGAGTTGAGAGCCAAGTGTGGTACCAGATGTAAGGACCTCATGAACAAAAAATTTCCTAGCTGTCGTAACAAAGTTTCAATTCTATTAAGGACACGCAAGCGAGTATTAGGCTGTTCTTTCTTCACTTTTTTATCACTAGCAGCCAATCTGTAACCGCATAACCAAAAAACTTCATTTACCATGAACCCTTGGGAAAGAACAATCAGTCCATCCAATCCGCTTCCATAAATGTCAGTCAAAGTCCTCTGTAGACGCTCCTGCAGCCTCTTTCTTCCTGCGACCAGAACCAATAATCTCGTGATTCACTGCTGGGTAGTTGAATCTTTCCCTCCGGAGAATAAAAACCATGTGAGCTACGATTGTCAACAATATCCAGTAGTCAAACTAAACTACGAAGTCACATTATAAAAACCAAATAACATTGTCACAACAGTAATGATGAAATCTACATCCTAATGGAGAAAGTCACGAACTTGGGTCTAAAGACTGGCAGTCTTGTTTCATGACCTGCAAAATAATGATGCTCCACCACTTTGGGTGGGTAATAGGAATTTTGATGCATATGGATGGGCTAATCCTTGCTTTCATTTCCTTAATAGAATTGAAACTTTTATTCTAGGTTGGGACCGGAGGCGAGGATTAGGCTACTTCAAAGCTTTCCCACCAGCAGCGATGCAATACTCTAAACTGGTTTAAAAAAAAAAAACGAAAAAAAGAAATATGACCAGTTTGCCGCATTAGGAATATCCTCCAGTTGGGCCGCCAGTAAAAAAAAAAACCTTGAAGCCATGCCCCCTTTGCAGAGTGTGCCCCAAATTTAATATTGATGCCCGCTTTCTGCTTGGCCCATCTGGCTATGGTAGGAGAGGACACTGCCTTATGGGGCTTAGTGAGGGCAATGAGTAGCTGTTGTTCCTCTGGAGGACGAAGATACTCTGTCATAGACTCATAAGCTTTTATAGCTCGTACTACACACAATTTGCAAACATCAGGAAACCTAGGGTACGAAACAATTCTTGAATCAGATTTTGTTCTAGATATATGAAAAGTAACCCATCCGGGTAATAGCCAGGGCTCTGACGTCCGAAACGATACCAGGCATAGTAGGGTAGCCAATTTCGCAGACCTCTTCCCTTACAAGTACTTATTAGAAGGCCAGGATTTGAGCAAATTCAAGACTTTGTTGACCGCCCATATACTAGAGTATCTGGGCTCTAGAGGAAAAGAACCGAATGCCTTTGAGAAGCTTACAAACCCAACGATTTTCCCCCACCTGGTGTCCATCCACCTGGGAACGACCTGCTAAGATTGCTGAGCGAAATGTGTTGACTGACCTATATGCCATACCCTCAGAGGCTAACTCGTCTGAGGTGATTGATCTAGCAGACTGCCGCTACATTGTCCATCTTGAGTAGGACATAACATTGGACCCTGTCCTTTGTCCAACACTACACCACAAACTACCCTGCCATCAACTAGACAGTTTATGTGAAGACATTGCTCTGCGGATTACCATTTTCCTCCTGTGGCGAACTCTGTACGTCATGCTCCCCAGCCCGTGCCACTGGCATCAAATTCGATCACTACATCCTGTTGGGAACAGAAGACGGCCTACCGTTCCAGGCCTCCAAATGAGCTATCCACCATTAAAAATCTTCCTTGGCTTCCTCCGACAGATGAATCGGTAGAGAATAGGTGAGACCTCAACGAAGATGGGAGATCTTGTGGCGCTGGAGAGCGCATTAGTGTAGAGGCCCTGGGAAGATAGCTTGTATGGATGATGACAGAAGACCTACTATGACTGCTAGATGCCTGAGCGAGGATGTGGGCTTGGCCAGCGTCCTCCTGAGTTCGTTTTTTATCTTGGTGAGCTTTCATGATGGAACACTCAACGTGGCCCGGACTGAATTCACTACAAAACCCAGGAACTGTTAGGATTGGGTCGCAGAAGTGACAGATTTCTGTTAGTTGATGACGAATCAGAGTGATTCTAGAAGGTCTACGGTCAATTGTAGTTGATCCGAAAGCCTCCTCTACCCATGAGAAGGATATCTTTCAGATACAGAGTCTGATGCAGCGGGCTCACAGAAGTTCCGTGACATGCTTCAGAACCTTGGTGAAGCACTATGGTGCAGAGGACAGACTGAAAGGAAGGGTGGTAAACTCGAAGGTCTGAGCGCTATTGAAAATGCAGATAACGACGATGAGGGAAGATGGGAATCGTAAGGTGAGTCTGAGGCGGTGACTGTCCTCCATTTTGAAGTGACTGAAAACCAGCCACTCGTTGAATTCGCTTCAATTGATGTCAGTACGTTGCCCGCCATCCCTCCCTTTTTTTTTTTTTTAATTATAAATTAATTTTTATAATCAGTAGGGACCTGCGCCTCTCCATGGAAATCGCCCAGTTGGCGTTTCCAAGGAAAATTATAGCCTGCTGGGTCGCGCCTGATTCTTTGGCATCCTCCGCCATGTCCAGAATCTTGGATAAGGGGCCCACTACATCCAGTACCTTATCCTGGCATGAGCGTCTGGAGCAGACTGTCTCCCTCTTTGGATCCCGACAGGCTTCTCCAAAAAGGTAGCCTTTCTCTCATCAATTTCAGGATTGAGAGGCAACCTTGCCCTCCAGTGTGGGACAAGGGCACTCTGGCCGAAGGACTGCAGACCTCGTTTTTACGAAAGTAGCACCACAGCGCACTTGTGGAAAAGTATGTCTGTTGTCTTGCCATTAGCTCAGCCATTTTGCGCTTCATCCTCCATTGTGACCTCTACAGGGGTCACGAATGCTCTGTGGCTTCACATCTTGATTCACCTCACCTCTGCACTGCCACCAACGCCCTGTTCCCGATCTGACCTGACCTACCTTCACCTGCCTGAACTCATGCTAAACCAGCCGAGCAGGACTGTCCGTGCCTTTGTTTGCCACAATCTGACTGAACTCTTGCTAACCCCAGTTGAACAGGACTGTTCACCTGCGCTTACTGTCCTCACCCTGCCCTTCGCCCTACAGGGTTTGACAGCTACCATCTTCGGACTTATCAGATTGTCCTCTGCTTGTTGTGTAATTATGAGTTTCACCTACCCCTGCAGGGGCCCAACAGTGACCATCTGCTAACTTATCAGATTGACCTCTGCCTGTATAATTATGGTGTTCATTGTTTTACTATACACGTCTCCCTTTGTATAATTATGGTGTTCATTGTTTTACTATACACGTCTCCCTTTGTATAATTGTGGTGTTCGTTTTCTGTATACATCCCCCCTTTTCATAACCATGGTGTTCTTTCTTTACTATACACGCCTGGGGTGGGGATGAAGGGAATATAAGACGTGGAACCAAAGTGCTTGGCAGATTGCCTCCTCAGACAAGCTGCGGGTGTCTGTTGCTGATGCTCTCTACATCTCATGAGATTGTAATAAATATCCTGTCTCTCGGCGCTCCAGTGTTGGTCTCAGTTTGTATCCCGGACCCGTGGACTAAGTGTGGACCCTGCACCTTTGGGTGGTCTTCCAAGGAGATCCACAATTGGCGCCCAAACGTGAGGCCCCATCAGTGACGCGGCTGCCCGGTCGAGGGGTCCCTACGAGGAAGTTTGAACGGACGGTGGTGGAGTATACCTACGCGAAAGAGACCCTTGTCTTCGTAGCCACCACCCGACCTTCGCTGCATCTGAAAAGACCCCCGCAAGTGGCACTGGTCCTGACTGGAGCCCCCGATAGACTTGGACGAGCTTTGCAGTAAAGAGACCGCCTGGAGAACGAGACAAAGGATTCTGGTAGGATCGCCGGTGGGCGATACCTTTTGTTTTTGGTCTTGGTTATGTTTTTTTTTTATTTTTTTTATTCACTCTTTGCAAAAAGTGAAGGTAAACGGGTAATGTGGACTTTTTGTCCGGCTTAGAAACTTGTGGAGACGCTTGGTAAGATAACATAGAAAAGCATGCCCGTGTGTAGTAAACTTGCACGATGGTTTTGTTGTTACACATCTCGATCAAGGGTGCTGGAGGATAGTCAGCCGGCTCCTCCGGAAGGTAGCCCTAGTAAGGACATGTACATAAAGTACGGTATTTCTCCCATAATGTATAACTCATTGTGGCATAAATACACTTCTAAGGATACAGAGACTCAATGGCCTATGTACGGCTCTTTCGAACCCCAGAAGCTTGAGGCCGTAGAGGCACAACTTCATAGGAGGAGGTCCCGACAAGCAATGTTTGATGCCTTGGGTCAGTGGAAAAAGGAAGGGACTGAGGGTGAGAAGGGCTCAGGCTAGATTACAGAAAGAGGCTCGGAAAAGTGATAAACAGACAGAGGAATTGCGACGTGAAAAGGTTGCTTCAAACATCGCGTGTGCAGATAGGGAATACAGGTTAAATATGTCCGGTCAATACTCTGTACGTTACGCTCCCTTGTCACGAACGGACCCCCAGTAGGAGTTTCTCCTCCAACCATTGCCACCACCGTACCATGTCCCTCCCCATCCTATCCCACAGCCGGCCGGTGAGAATGCACCACCCCCTAACGCCCAACCTCCACCTCCCGACCACACTGCTCCATCTGATCCCGATTTAGCCCCCTTTGTTCGATCACACACACCCCGCATTACACCTACAGAGAAACAGGCTCTGAATGATCTCGTTCGCACCTGCCTGAAGGATCTTTCCACATCAAACCAGATCCGTGCGATCTATGAAGCCTATGCACCACCCTGCAAGGGCTACTTCCTACAGCAATTTGCTCATAAAATACTCTCTTTATGAGAAACGCCACGGAGTAACACCAGCAGGCCATATTACAGAATTGTACCGTAAGTTGACAGAGGGACGAGGAAGTGCTGAGGAAAGCCACAGCTTGTTAGCATTTACACTACAAATGATGGAAAGTTTGAGGAGAGACCAGGAGGAAGAGGATAAAGAACCAGTAGTGGAGGGAGCGATGGGAGGTCATATGGCACCGATAAGGGAAGCTGCTCCAGTTTTTGTCCCTGCTCGAGGACAGGGTACTGCTGAGGGATTAGATAGTCCAGATGCGAAGAGCAGGACGTTATATAATTGGGTGTACACTCCGTGGCTTCGAGCTGACATCTTAGCTTTTAAAAGGACTTACCCGACCCCGGAAGAATCCTATTGGATTCTACGAAGGGTTGGACACGGTTATTGCCACCTACACCATGACCTTAACAGACATAGATCAGTTTTTGGGCTAATACTGCCGCCAGACATCTGGAGACCAATAAGGAAAATAGACGATCAGACCGTATTCGGTCACAAGTGGGAAGATTTAGTAACAATGGATAAGGATAGAAAACCAGGGGAAAGGCCAGCGGAAGCTATTTTAGCACTACCAGGTCGCATAGTAACAAAGCTGAAGGCCACCATTTCGGCCAGAATTGTTGACTGGACAGTCATTACTGCGTGTAAGCAAAAGTCTGAGGAAACGACGTCTGACTGCTTCTCTCGACTCAGCCAGGTGTTTGTTGAATATAGTGGACAGGACACGACGACTGAGACAGGCCGACACTTACTAGTTCAGACTTTTAAGGGATTGTTGCTACCAATCTCCACTAGGTTACAGAGTAGCGAAAGCACGTGGCCTGCGGCAACACCAGCGCAGATCCTGACTGGCCCAATATTACGAACATCTGCAAAATAAAATAGAGGAGGAAAAAGACAGAAAAAGAAAAGACCTAAAAGAAAAGGTGATGCTTTCCCAGATAAGCACGGGAGGGGGAGGAAACGGTAGGGGCCAACAGAACAATTATATGCCTGCGGCTGCTAGAACACACCAGCCCCCACGTCAACTGTCCCAGGACCAGTGTGCATATTGTAAAGAAACAGGCCACTGGCATGCAGATTGTCCACTTTTGCATCGAAATACCATAGGGAGAGGTCCTGCGCCACCCTTTGGCAGACAGCGTCCAAACGTCTTTGATAATTCCAGGCAGGCTGTTACCCAAGATTTTACCACTGATCAGTACCCCGACAACGAGTATGCATGAGATAGCCAGGGACAGGGGAAGGAACCAGTAGAACTTCTTGTCGATCAAACAGGTCCCTATGTCACAGCTAAGGTGGTTGGTACGCAGGGCAAAATTTTGGTTGACATCGGGGCCTCTAGAAGTGCCCTATCAAAAGAACTGATTCCTAGGGCACCCCTGTCCGGCTTATCGATCACCTCCATAGGATTTGACGGCACGCCCTCTACTAACCCCCTTTCTACTAAGGTACCCCTGGACATACAAGGGAACACAGCGATGGCCTCTTTTCTGCTCTCCCCAAATTGTCCAGATAACCTGATGGGCATTGATCTGTTAAAACACTACAGAGCCACCATTCGCTGTTCTCCCCAAAATGTCCGAGTCCTATTGTTTGACAATGATTGCCCCATCGGTTATGAATCACGTTTTTATTGTCTCTGATTCCGAACAGCAGGATTTGTCCCAATTACCAGCTACCCTGTGGGTACACCGATGTGGGGGAGATTGTCATGGACCCTGTCCAAATAACAATAAAACAAAATGCAACTCTTCCCCGCCTACCTCAGTATAAGATTTCTGCAGAAGGAGAAAAGGCCCTCATGACTATAGTACAGGATATGATTTCATCAGGGGTAGTTGAGGCAGTCCAGTCGAACATTTGCAATAGTCCTATCCTTCCAGTCCTGAAACACATGTCCACCTCTGAGAAAATATACCGTTTCGTCATTGACCTTCGCGCGATCAACAAAATAGTGGTCCCGCAATATCCTGTGGTCTCTGACATAACTATATTAACAATGATCCCTTCAACTGCTACCACCTTTACCGTGATAGACCTCAAGAATGCCTTTTTCTCCATACCAATACATCCTGATTCACGCTACCTTTTTGGTTTCACCATAAGAAACCGATCATACAGATTCTGCCGGGCTCCACAAGGGTACACCGAGAGTCCGAGCATATACAGCCAAGCCCTTAAACAGCTCGACCAGATACAGTTACCCCCGGCACTGTCCTCATTCAGTATGTCGATTACATTCTTTTGGCTGCGGACACTCCGTCCCTGGCCCGCACCGCATCACTTACTACTTTACACTTTCTGGCGTCACAGGGCCATAAGGTGTCCAAGAATAAGTTACAGTATTGTAGACAGCAGGTGACCTACCTAGGACATCTGCTGTCTAAGGAGGGACGTACACTCACACCTGACCGCATCCAGACAATACTACGCCTTTCTTCTCCTACTACCCAAAGAGATGTTCATGCACTAATTGGCCTCACTTCTTTTTGTCATCAATGGATTCCAAATTTTTCCCTCATAGTTAAGCCACTCCTTGCTTTACTTACAAAAGACACACCCACACCCCTCCCTTGGACACATGAACACGACCAAGCCTTTGAAGACTTACGCCACGCTCTTTGTTCTGCACCAGTACTGGGCACACCTGACTACTCTAAACCCTTCTGCCTCTACACCCATGAACGCTCAGGATGGGCTCTCTCGGTCTTGACCCAAATTCACGGCACCAAACAACGCCCGTGCGCCTACTTTTCGGCCACTCTAGACCCTGTGGCCTGAGGTCTGCCCTCTTGTCTTAAAGCGGTCGCGGCTGCGGCCGTCTCTATTCGACAAAGTGAGGGAATTGTTTTAGGATCTAAACTGACGGTGTTAGTTCCCCACGCAGTCGACATACTACTAAACCAGACAAAGACACACCTCACTAGTGCACGACTGACAGGATACGAACTTACGTTGTTAGCACCCCACATCACAAAGCGCTGTACGACCTTGAACCCCGCCACACTCCTGCCCACACCAGATTCAGACACCACAGACACTCCACATGACTGCCTCTTCCAAACAGAAGAACAGACTAAGGGGCGGGTAGATTTGAAAGACATCCCTCTGACGGAACAGGATGGGCAATTATGGGTGGACTGGTCCTGTATTAAACTATCAGATGGTACCACATCTGCTGCCTATGCCGTCACTACTACCAACACCATTGTTGAAACTACACGCATACCTCAGAAATCGGCCCAGGCAGCAGAGCTTATAGCTCTCACCCGCGCTTGTATCCTTAGCCAGAGTCTAGCTGTCACCATTTACACCGACAGCCAATATGCCTTTGGAGTAGCACACAGTTTTGGTATCCTCTGCAAAGAGAGGATTCTTGACGTCACATGGTACGCCCATCCGGCATGGTGACTTAGTAACTGCATTACTACAAGCCTTGATACTGCCCCGAACACTAGCTATTGTAAAATGCAATGCCC
Organism: Calotriton arnoldi; assembly: GCA_963921515.1. Lineage (NCBI taxonomy): Eukaryota > Metazoa > Chordata > Amphibia > Caudata > Salamandridae > Calotriton > Calotriton arnoldi. Next base: position 1,500,349 of record CAWUFW010001187.1, read on the forward strand.
ACAAGAAAATCAGACGAAATAGGACTGGGAAATGCCTTTAGCTGATGAGACAGCCCGAGCCACTGCACAAGAAAGAACACATGCCGCCATGTACATAATAAAATCCCAAGCAGAGAAGTGGTGTGACGTTAGACAACAGATCAGGGACATCCAGTCTACTGCCACTCCTGGAGAACTTCAACAATTTGAAAAGGAGGGCATGCTTGACGAGGAGAATTGTTGGCGGTCCAAGGACACACAATTATGGAAATTGCCAAATGCCGATCTCCTCCCATTGTTGAACATGACTCATTTACCGGCCCATTCCGATGCTGCCACCATAACTAAAATCTTACAGGAGGTGTGGGATAACAACCAACTCCGGTCTACCGCCACAAGGCTGGTACAGCAATGTTTAGTATGTCTCCGTTACAATGTAGGAAAAGGGACCCGGGTACCACGAGCTGGGTTTGCCATCCCCACGGCACCCTTCGAGGTCTTACAGATGGATTATATCCAGATGGAACGGTGCAACAACCTTAAATATGTCCTAGTGGTTGTTTGCGCATTCAGCAAATGGGTGGAAGCCTACCCGGTCAAAGACCACTGCCCTAACTACCGCCAAGATGTTGTCGAAAGAATTCTTTCCCCGCTATGGCCTTTGCCGGGTACTCTGGAGTGACAGCGGGAGCCACTTCATTGGAGAGGTAGTCAAACACATATTAGCTGGACTAGGGGTCAAGCAAAAATTCCACGCAGTCTTTCACCCCCAGTCAGCAGGCCTGGTGGAAAGATACAATGCCACCATCAAATCAAAACTAGCCAAAATAGTGGAGACTACGGGGCTTAGATGGCCTGACGCATTGCCACTGGCCCCTCTATCAATAAGATCTGACCTTGTATGTACCTCGTTGACCCCATACAAGGTGGTTTTTGGACGCCCAATGAACATTTGGGGCGCGCCCCCTGCTACCACCTTGTCGGATTCTCCTTATGAAATGCTGAGCGACTACTTGTCTGTACTTACACGAACTTTGTCTTCTATTAATCAGCAGGTTCAGGAAGCGTTGCCGGACCGATCCACGGGGCCAGGACACACCATCCGGCCAGGCGACTACATCCTGGTGAAGAACTTTGCTCGGAAGCAAACGTTGGAGCCCCGGTGGAAAGGTCCTCTGCTAGTCCTCCTGACGACCCGAACAGCCCTACGAGTGGAAGGCAAGAAATCGTGGGTGCATGCAGTTCATTGCCGGAAGGTCCCCCGCATCACACAGACTGACCCAACTCTGTCTGCCTACAAGGAAGTACTGGCACACGACCGCCCAGTGTATGGCCTCCAAGAACCAGAGCTCGAACTGTTCGAAGACCACACTGTGCCAGCCAAAGGAAGATACAACCTCCGTCCTCGCACAACCTCTGGGGCTCCAGCGACTGGCAGGAGGGCTGAGCCAAAAGTCGCAGGGCGGTAGTACAGTCTGGTGGGGTGGATCGATACTCCTTATAGTGGGGTATTGAGAAGCCTAGCCAGTGAAGCAACCACCAGCTACCGGCGACGTGTAGGGCTCAGTCTCCCTCTCTGACAGCTATAGAGCCCAAAAGAAGATTGACTATGCCTAAAAATGCAGACCAGAAGAAGGCATTTCATAACAGACTGTATAATCGAAGGTCAATAGTACTAACAGTATTTCTCTGCCTCACGATCATTCTTACCATCATCTTATGGATTATAGAGGAAAAAGCGCCGGCAAAAGGTACCATATTGCTGACTGATGCCACACCTACTGAACACTCGCAGGTGTCCTTGCCCCCTTATCTCCAACACAGAAGACAAGACTTTTGGAACAACACTTTTATTCAAATGTTGCATCAACATAATATGGTCCTGAACAAAACGAACTGTTGGGTCTGTGGTCTTCTGCCTCAATCCACGGAAAACCCAATATCGCTTTTTCCTTCCCCTACTCTGTACATGCCTCTTGCCTTGCCTGGATGATGCTCATCATGGATGCCCAGCAGACTAGCAACATCGCTGATACCATTCTCCAGCAATTCCGGGACGAGTTATGGTGGAACAAGACAGGCAACACCATCAACCCTTTCTGTCCAACTAACAGTCCCATGAAAATATCGGAAGATGAGCAAGAGGAAATGCTGATCTTCAACACCACTGACCGTCTTCGCTTTTCTAGCTTCAAAAGAAGGCCCCCGCCAAGCGAACATTGCCCCTATCAGTTGTTCGCATTTCTGGACTTATATGCATCAAAGGCTTAGGTACTGAGTACGTTGGGGACAGCTCTTGTGCCATAACAGCAACTCTGAACATGACATTTCCACCACCGGTTGTTGCTTCCCCAAACACTTATTTTGTGTGTGGGACAAAAGCATACACCTGGCTTCACAAAAACTGGGGAGGCACATGTTATATAGCGTTTCTCCTTCCTCCTGCCTATATTGCTCCTCCTCTTCATCATCGCGTCCGCCGCAGCAACGAAGTGGTCGACCAAGCAGACACTACCTCAACTGTTCCTGGATGCCATGAAAGGCATCCTTCCTTTCTGCAGACCGATGGAAAACAGCAGAGACATTCGCCACCTCATCAGGGTCATGGAAGCAACTGTCAACATCACAGCTGGTATTCTGGCCAACAACACAGCGGAGCTCCAAGCGGTACGCCTCGTCGTTTTACAAAACCACATGGTCCTTGACGTCGTCCTTGCTGACCGCGGAGGAGCGTGCCGCATCATCGGTACCAGCTGCTGTGTACATCCCAGATCATTCCTCATCTGTCTGAGGCTATTTCCACGCTTCATCGAATCACCTCTGATCTTCATCAAGATACCGGCTTATGGTCCCTTGGCCTCTGGTTGTGGCAAGTTCTACTGACTTGGGGGTGGAAAGTCCTAATCGTCCTGATACCTCTTGTATTGATTTTCTTTTGCTGTCTTTGCATTCAATGTGGTCCCCCACTTTGCAGCCTCTGCGCAAGTGATATCAAGCCAGTCCCTATAAATACTCATGTCGAGAATAATAAAATAATGATTGAACGTGAGATACAGCTATTGATGGACATTGCAATTGACTAAAAATTATTTCGCTTATGGCAAAAGGAGGGACTGTGGAAAAGTATGTCTGTTGTCTTGCCATTAGCTCAGCCATTTTGCGCTTCATCCTCCATTACGACCTCTCTACAGGGGTCACGAATGCTCTGTGGCTTCACACCTTGATTCACCTCACCTCTGCACTGCCACCAACGCCCTGTTCCCAATCTGACCTGACCTACCGCCACCTGCCTGAACTCATGCTAAACCAGCCGAGCAAGACTGTCCGTGCCTTTGTTTGCCACAATCTGACTGAACTCTTGCTAACCCAGTTGAACAGGACTGTTCACCTGCGCTTACTGTCCTCACCCTGCCCTTCGCCCTACAGGGTTTGACAGCTACCATCTTCGGACATATCAGATTGTCCTCTGCTTGTTGTGTAATTATGAGTTTCACCTACCCCTGCAGGGGCCCAACAGTGACCATCTGCTAACTTATCAGATTGACCTCTGCCTGTATAATTATGGTGTTCATTGTTTTACTATACACGTCTCCCTTTGTATAATTATGGTGTTCATTGTTTTACTATACACGTCTCCCTTTGTATAATTATGGTGTTCGTTTTCTGTATACATCCCCCTTTTCATAACCATGGTGTTCTTTCTTTAATATACACGCCTGGGGTGGGGATGAAGGGTATATAAGACGTGGAACCAAAGTGCTTGGCAGATTGCCTCCTCAGACAAGCTGCGGGTGTCTGTTGCTGATGCTCTCTCTACATCTCATGAGATTGTAATAAATATCCTTTCTCTCGGCGCTCCAGTGTTGGTCTCAGTTTGTATCCCGGACCCGTGGACTAAGGGTGGACCCTGCACCTTTGGGTGGTCTTCCAAGGAGACCCCCAAATCCACACTCACACTCGGTCTACGCCTGTAAGGCAGTATCCATAAAACATTTTCCCATTTCAAGGCATCTGCAGGGGTTTTGCTTATATGCAATGCCAAGGCGTAGAACCCCAACAGGATGCACCTTAGTCCTTTTGGGGTTTGCTAAGGGACGCACCAGACGGCGTCCAAGCCTGCAAGAGCAGGGAATCTTCCGGTCCGTCTGGGTTCACTATCAATGTGCCGAAGTCACATCTTACTCCTTCCTTCAAAGTCCATGATATTGAGGCTGTTATCCTAATGTTTAAACCTCGCTCTTGGATCTCAGTGAGGGTGATTCTGGGACCTGTTGTACTATTGATCTCCTCCACCCTGTTCATTAACTATGCCAGGTGGCATATGTAGGCTCAGCAGTGGGACCCGAAGTCTCAGTGGCCCAGAATCATGAAACCTTTTAGACTCAATCCAAGATTCAGAGAAGCCTGCTCAGAGTCTGGAGTGGTGGATCAACTGCAGTTGGCCCAGCAGCAGCCCCATCCAGAGCCGACGATGGTGATCGATTAATGTCTGCTGGATTGGGGCGGGGGGGGGGAGGAGGAGGAAGAGTCAACTGGAAGAGGTGGCGCTCCAAGGTGTCTTTTCTCTGGCAGAGTACCACATTCATATCAATTTGTTGCGGGTTATTTTGGTTGGTGCTGAAAGTGGCAGCAGTTGACTAGTCCATCTTCCTCAAAAAGAAGTGAATGTCATCCATGCTGCCAGGCGCCCTTCTACAAAGTCGGTTTATGCTGGATGGTGGGACAAGTTTATGGCCTGATGAGGCATCTGTAATACAGACCTGTTTCAGTCCAAACTGTGGGATAGCTTTTTTTTGTGTTGTCTTTAGCCCAGTAGAACTTGCGTGAAAACGGTTAAAGGTTATGTGTCACCCTTTTGGCCTTATTGTTTTTACTGGACCAACCGTACTTTTCAAATCACCTGTTGTGATGCAATTTCTTAGAGGTTTACTCGCATGTTTCCTCCTAAATCCTTTGTGAATCCTTAGTGGTACCTACATTTCATTATGTGGGCTCTTTGTGAGCCACTGCATAGCTGTCCCCTGACTGAAGCTTATCACAATAACCTCCGCTTTCAGCTTTGGTCAGTTCAGCTGCCATAAACCACCTTATTTCTGGACAAATTGGTGCTGAGTACTAGAGCTGCATTTCTACCAAAGATTGCGGCTCCCCACACTTTCGACGTTGTTTGCTCTTCCTCATCCCTCAAAGGAGGAGGAGAAACTCAGTCATTTTGGACCACAGAAGGGCCCTGAGTATTTACATCATTTGTACCAAAGGCCTTCAGGTGGACAATCGGCTACTTCTGGGATTCACTGCGGCAAAGAAAGGTAAGGCAGAGCAGAAGATAACTTAAGCCAGGTGGATAGTCCTTTGTTTTAAGATTTGCTATACATTGGCCAAGAAGCAGCCCCCAGAAGGGACAAAGCTGCTACCACTACACTAGATCACAGAGTACCTGTCCTGGATATTTCTCAAGCTGCAGCATAGGCGTTCGTGCACAAATTCATTAAACACTGCTGCCTTGACAGCTAGGTATGCCGGGAAGTGCATTTTGCTCATTTGGCCCAGCAGGATTTTCTGCTCTGTGCCCACTTCAGAGAAACTCTAGCTTTGGAAGGTACTGCTTTGGTATCTATTCTAAAGGTGAAAAATCTGTGGTTAGAAGTATCTGAGCAGTAAACGTTTTGCAGCATGAAAACGTTTCTGGATTAACATGCTGTGCATTATCTGCCATTAAATGTTTGGTTCCGGAATTATTTTTTGGCATGGTCGACCACCATTTAGTGGTATGCCTGTCCCCTGTGTGACGTCGGACAGCAACCCGGATGTTTCTGTGCGTAGTCTTCAGATTATTTTTTTGTGCCGTTGGGTCTGGAAGCAATGGAGGAGCTCAGTTTTTGAGGAAAAGTAGAACATTTTAAAGAAAAATCATCGAATTGCTGAAGACGGTGAAAAGATGATAGTGAAGGGGACCCTTCCTTCTCCGCACTGACTGGGGACCCTGCGGGTACCAACCACATGGTCTGAGAATGAGGCATGGTAGGGGCCGTGGAAAATATCCCCTTTAAATTCTGCCCTAACTGCTGCCTCTAATTTGCGAGGAGTGACCCCCTCGAGGTGTGACCTGTCTCCGGAAGGACCACCGTGCCGAGGGCTGCTAGCCCTGTGCTTCTTTTGTACTGCGGACCCTTCAAGGTACGTCTAAGATGGAGGCTGGAATATTCAACCACCATGGCCAGCACTCACAAGCCACAAATGCTTAAAGACCTGTGACCGTTCAATGATGACTACCATGTCAAGGAGACAGACTGCACACAGTCGGCCGTCGAACTCCTCGAGACTGATGCCAAAAAGAAGCAGGTGGAAAAGAAATAGGTGATGGATGCTGAAAAGATCTATAAGGTAACAAGACTGCCTGAAGGCCCAGAGCCTAAATCCTCGGACAAGAAGTCTCACTAGGCAGCCTCTGTGTCAAAATGTCAAACTAAGGTCAGCTGAGAAGGCCCAAGGATTCCAACTAAGGGATACCGTTGCTGGCAAAACGCTGAAAAGCTTGGCAATCTCATCACTTCAAGAAGGTGCAAAGGAAAACATCAACTTTTGGAGACAACTGATTCATTGACTCCAAAAGAAGTCCTTCACCGACGCTCTATGCCGAAAAAGCGCAGGAGGTCGTAAGAAAGAAGCAAAGACTCTAGGCAGAAATGGCAGCGCTTCTCCAGTGAAAAAAGGAGTTAGACTGCTCCTTAAGGGAATTTTGAATCTAGACTAAACCTTTGATGGCCCTAGATGCCAAAGAGAATCCGCCTCGAAGGATCCAGCAACACCAGAGCCCCATGAAGTGCAACCCGAGGAAGAGTTCTGTGAACCAGAGGAGGTCAAAGGAGCAGGAGGGTTTGATGACGACTTTGACACACTCCTCCCCTTGAGGCCATCACTGCCAGACAACCTCTCCATGTATGATACCCTCATCAAGAGGGCTGCAGAAAGGTATGGAGTACAGTTGGAGGAAGAGAAGGGAGATTCCGGTTTTCTCCTCGAAACATTGCCTGCAAGCAAAAGTAATTTATACCTGCCAATGCTGGCCAGCATTTTAGATCAAGGCAAAGAAGCCTTTCGAGAATCTACCACGGCAAAAGCAGTGACTCCCTGAGTTGAAAAAACAAAAATACAAGCCTTCGACACAGGATCCAAAGTGCATACAGGGTAACGCCCCTGCTGACTCAATCATTGTTGTAACCGCAAGAAGGCGGAACAATGCCCACAACTTTACATGGCCACCATCACAAAAGGAGAGCAAGAGACTTGACATGGCTGGAAGGAAGATGGAGAGGGAGACTGCAGCACAGTGGCAGATTGCCAACTCTAATACACTGCTGAACAGATATGGCCACCAGCAATGGGATGAAATGGAGTCACTCATGCATCAAGAGGGCCAAGGCAGTCCTGCAAGAAGGCTGAAACGTCGCTAAAACATGCCTGAAGGCCTTGGACACAGCTGACACTGCCAGCAGGCTTATGTGCATGGTCACAACATTTAGGAGATGTCTGGCTGAGAGTATCTTGGTCTAAACCTGAGGTGCAAGCCTCCATTATCAACATGCTCTTTACAGGGGTGCAATATTCAGCCAGGCAGTCAATGAGTCCTCATAACAAAGGACAACGAAACAGTCAAGGCGATGGATGATGTGCAATACAGAGGCTCATTCAGAAGGGGTGGAGCGCATCCCAAAGGCCCACAGGCAAAGCACTTTTGACATATAAGCAGCAGCAAATGCAGGGAAGCTCACACCAGGCCATGCAGCAGACTCCCTGAGGTGGAGGACAGACTTCCTGAGGTGGAGGGGCAACAAGCTAGTGACTTGTCTAATGAAGCAGGCCCACACGAAACACCAGTGGAAGGCAGGATAGAATGTTACCCACTATAGAGGGAAATAATCACCACAAAGTGATTTTGAATGTGAAGTCATGAATATTGCATAGAACTACTCTGAAAACCACCACCAATTTCCCCCAAACCAAAGAGGTATCAAGAGAACGAGATCATATAACCCAGGAAAGCTGTCACAGAATTCTTACAAAAGAAAGTAATTGAAAGGGTACCTATAAGGAAACTAAACAAGGGGAACTACTCATCTTACTTCCTGGTCCCGAAAGAAGACCTCACCCTAAAACAAATCTTGGATTTCCAGTTCATAAACAAATTCATCCGCACACATTTCAGAATGACAACACTTAAAGGAGTAATCCCACTCCTGCAAAAGGGGGACTATATGGCCACACTGGACTTAAAGGATGCCCCCTACACATACCAATTAATCAAGGTCACAAATACCTACGGTCCTATCATTCGGGATAAAGTCCGCACCAAGAGTCTTTACAAAAGTTTCTTGCAGCTTATCTAAGAAGGAAAGGAATACACTCCTCCATACCTAGACAACTGGCTAGTAAAGGCGAAATCAAAACATAAATGCCAAAGGGACTTTCAAACAGTAATTGGATTTTTAGAATGACTGGACTTCTCCATAAACCACAAGAAATCGTCACCACAGCCTGAACAGGAAAGTGTTCCTGGGGGTGACCCTAAACACTAGGGTAGCATGAGCATATCCTAGCCAGAGGAGGGTAAAGGCAATAGCCGAGCAAGTTCACCTTTACCAGAAGAGGCAGTCTCTGACAGGACAGTCATGAAACTAATGGTTATGATGTCCTCATGCATACCACTCATTACACATGCGAGACTGCACATGCAACCTTTCCAGGAATGGATCTGCTACAATCGGTCCCAAGCCATTGGGAAGATCTAGTGATTGTCGCAGCAAAGGTACAAAAGGAAGCACAATGGCAGAAATCCAAGATCGTGATATTAGGGAGACCTTTCAAGACAACCACTCCAACGGTGACCTCAACGGATGCATCCCACAAGGGTTGAGTAGGACAGGCAACCTGAAGGTGCGTGGACAATGGAACAGCACAGGCGCGCTGAAACATTCACTACCTGGAAATTAAAACAACTTTTATCTCAACAAACTGGGAGGAAGAAAATCATTCACCCTAAGTAATCTAGCACAGGAGATATGGCAATGGGCAATACCAAGGAAGATCACTAGAGAAAATATCCAGAGTCTGAGACCAGTTCGCAACAGCGAAAAATGCAAAATGTCAAAACTTCGCCTCCAGGTTTCAACACTACCAGTCGGAGGGGATGCCCTGTCAAACTGGTCATGGAGATTTGCCTATGCCTTTCTTCCAATTCCCCTAATATCAAATATGCTAGAGAAAGCCAGACCACCAGGAATGCACCCGATTCTCGTAGCACTGCAATGGGCCAGACAAACTGGGTACTCCGACCTACTAGAGATGTCCAGCTGACGAATTATGACCATCAAAGAACAGGATCTGTTAACATTGCAAGAGGGGAGAGTGTACCACCCAGAGCCAGCAACACTGCCTAGCAGTCTGGCTCTGGAATACAAAGTTTGGACACCTACAACTACTGCCCCGAACAATGGAAATCTTCAGGAGGTAAGGAAAGCAACTACACGCAAATGCTATGCAGCAAAATGGAAAATATACATCTACTGGTGCAGAAATAACAAATGTATGGAGAAAGGGCCAAAACAGGAAACTTTTCATGTCTCACTCATCTGCTAGATAGCGGACTGACACATTCATATTTAAAAGGTACATCTGGCAGCAATAGTAGCCTACACCAGGGCACATCATGTAACCGCTTCTTCACATATCCAGTGCTGGAACAATTGCTAGAAGGGGCAAAAAAATGCTCCACCAAGATCAGTACTAGTGCCATTGTAGAACTTAAATACCTTGCGAACGCTGTTAATGGCCAAACCCTTTGAATCTATGCACATGACTGATCTAAAATACCGAACGCTCAAGACAGCGTTTCTAATCCGTCACATCGTTACGCAGAGTAAGCGAACTGCAGGAACTAATAATACTGGAACCATACTTGCAAATGCACAAGGTCAAGGTGGTTCTCAGAAGTAACCCACAGTTTTGCAGCATGAATCTTTTCTGGATTCACATGCTGTGCATTCTGCCATCTAGTCGTTGGGTCCAAAATTGTTGTATTTCTTTAATTATTATTTTTTTTTTTTTGGTGGGTGTCGACATACCATTTGGTATTCTCCTGTGACGTCTACGTGCTTCCTCTAGAAGCTCCCACCTTTGGTCGCCATCTTCAGATTCTTCTTTTCCGCTGTTTGGTCTGGATCAACGGAAGGAGCTCCAGAGATTTGGAGAGAAAAATCGACAAATAGGTGAACTTATACAAAACCGCGATTAAAAGGCTTTTCAACGTACCAGACTACTATCCGAAGAGCCGGAGTGCATTGAAAAGGGGAAAGTACGGAACTTCGACACGGAGAATGTGCATGCAGGGAGCTCCCAGTGCGCGGTAATGGACAAGACACCTTTCAAATTCTGTAGGAATTGTCATAAGTACGCTCAAAGATCAGCATCCAGTCTGCAACCTTTGCCTGCCACTGGATTACCGAAGTGAAGATTGCAACGCGTGCTCGGCCTTCACCCCAAAAACCTTGAGGGTACGAGAGACAGAGAAGGGCCAACTACAACATGCAGGACCAGGGGCCAGCACCGTCTTTGAGATCTGGGCCTTTCCAGCAAAGAGGACAACGTCGCCGAAGGCCCTGAAGTCGACGAGGACACAGACGTCCCAGTCGTAGAGGTCGAGAAGAAGACTTTGAAGGAGATAGAGCTGTCGACCTCAAAGACAGGATGAGACACGAAAAAATGTCTCAAAGACCTCGAAAGGAACCTCTGCGTCGAAACAGTCGATGACCGCAGCCGCCTCCAAAGAGAAACAATCCGCCTGATCATTAGACAAGGACTCTGACGGCGAACACTCTTGAAAAATCGAAGACTTTGAAAGACCGTCACGAAAAAGACGCCTCGACGTGGAAACTAGAGAGGTCAAAACAGCCTTCGACAACCGTGTCTGTCGTCCCGCACGAAGAGAAAGGCGGAGGGTCTCGACGCCGAAACACACGCGTTGGAGATCGAGAAAAAGAGGCTAGAGGCGGAGATGGCGAATATTTTGCAACGCAAAAAGGAATTCGACGACCGCTTGAAGCAATTCAAGATACCGCTGAAAACCTTTACTGAAGCAGAGAAATCGGTCGAGGAATTGCAACCGCCAACGACTCCCGAACCGCTCGACGAAGAAGAGTAATTCTTCGAGGAAGTTGACGATGAGGCACGAACGTATGTGGGCTCGGCGACCTCGGAGGCTCAAGACCTACACCGAATCACCAGAAGAGGCGGTAGACACATCCTTCGAGGCCTTCACCACCAGATGACATTGGGATTTACAACCAAGTCATAAAAAGGGCAGCAGACCCATATGGAGTGCAACAATCATGCTTTCTACTAGAAACTTTACTGTCTACACAATCAAGGAGCCAGTTTCTACCCATGCTACCAAGTGTACTGGATCAAGGGAAAGAGGCATTTAAAGAGCCTGCCACTTGCAAGGCAGTCACACCAAGAGGTGAAAAGAAATACAAACATTCTTCAAAAGACCCATTGTACATCAGTGTCGGTGCCAGCTGACTCAATCATTAAGTCTACAGCCGGGAAAAGGGCCAATGTACCAACCAATGTTGGACCACCACCAGACAAGGAGAGCAAGAGGATTGACCTTGTAGGGAGAAAGGTCGAGAGGAGTGCAGCAATTCAGTGGTGCATTGCAAACTCAAATGCATTGATAAACAGGCATGCATATCAGCATTGGAAAGAGGTAGGAGAACTACTAAAGCACCTGCCTGAACAGTTCCAAAAAAGGGGAAACACTTGGTGGAAGAGGGAAAGAACATGGCAAACACATGTTTAAAATCTGCCCTAGACGCTGCAGACACATATAGCAGACAGATGATGATCAGCATTACTGAGAGAAGACATGCATGACTGAGAATCAGGTTTCAAGGCAGAAGTGCAGAATAACATACTAAAGTCCCCGTTCAATGGGGAACAGCTGCTTGGTAGCGTCGTAGATGAAAAGCTGAATCAACTAAAAAAAGACAATGAAATAGCAAGGTCTATGGGCGCACTTCAACTTAGAGGCATGCGTAGAGGCACATCCTCAAGGAGACCAGCAGGCAGAGGTAACAATCAACCCACAGCCTCGCACAAAACCTACCAGCAAACTTACCAAGGGGTAAGCCAGGGCCAGCAACCAGGGCAGCAGCAGAATAATTGGCAGTTCCAACAGGGAAGACCATCCTTTCGAGGGCGCCCTCGAGGAAGAGGGCAAACACAACGAGGAGGACCGCGGACCACAGCAAAATGACTGCATTCCAAAAGTGAGCCACTCACCAAAAACATCACTGAGTTGGCCCCTAAAGACACTACCAGAAAAAAGACTTCATCCTTTAAACAGTTCTTCCAACATACTACACCAGTAGGAGGCAGGTTAAAATACTTCCTTCACAAATGGAGAGATATCCCTTCAGACAAATGGGTATTAAACATAATACAGTACGGTTACTGCATAGAACTGACAAAGCAACCTCCAAACAAAAAAACAAACAAACATTCAGAAAAAGAATTATCCCAATTACTACAGGAGGTGCAAGAACTTAAATCCAAAGAGGCCATAGAACAGGTACCCCAAGGGGAAAGGAACTAGGGCATTTACTCAACGTACTTCCTAATTCCAAAAGGAACATTGCGTCCAATACTAGACCTAAGGTTTCTCAACAAATTCATAAAAACACAAAGATTCAAAATGACAACGTTGCAAGAGGTGATACCTCGGTTGCAAAAAGGAGACTACATGGCAGCCATAGACTTAAAGGTTGCATCCTTGCACATTCCAATGAACAGAAAACACAAAAATCTATTAAGGTTTGTGGTCAACAAAACACACTGCCAATTCAAAGTGCTAGCATTCGGCCTAAAATCGGCACCGAGTTTTCACAAAATGCCTAGCAGAGGTAGCCTCTATCTAAGAAGGCAGGGGATTAATGTATACTCGTACCAGGACGAATGGTTAATAAGAGCAAGCTCATACAGTCTCTGCAAACTGCATATAGAGCAAGTGATGGAGACACTGGTTCAACTCGGATTTTCAATACACTGGGACAAGTCGCCAGAACAACAGAAGGTGTTCTTAGGAGCACAGATCAACACTATAGTAGGGAAGGTGTTCCCAAGCGAAGAGAATATTGGCACTGCTACAGGAGACACATCTGTACCACAAGGGGCAAGCTCTGACAGTGAGGACAGCGGGGAAGATTCTAGGGATGATGGCTTCATGCATTCTTTTAATCCCCAACATTCACTTGCACATGAGGCCGTTCCAGGAATGGCTTCAAGAGCAATGGCCACAAGCAGCAGGGAGTTGGTAGGAACTAGTGGTTGTCACACAAACAGTTCATCAGGAGATGGCATGGTTGACCAAACACAAACATAGCACGGGGAATACTTTTCACACAACCAACTCAAACGGTATCCATAACAGATGCTTCCCAGATCGGATGGGGAGCACATGTGAACAGCCTCAAAGTAAGAGGATTATGGACACAGGAGGATGCTGTAAAACACATTTATTTCCTGGAGCTAAAAACGGTGTTCCTAGCCTTAAAAACCTTTCAGAAGGAGCTATACGGAAAGAGTGTTAATACAAACAGACAACACAACTACCATGTTTTACATAAACAAGCAAGGAGGAACACATCTTTAGCACTCAACGCTAGCTCAACAACTATGGAAATGGGCAATCCCAAAGAGTATAGACATAACTGCAGTATACTTGCCAGGAAAGGACAATGTAGAGGTAGACAAACTGAGCAGACAGACATCAGCATCCCACGAATGGGAACTGAATCAATCGGAACTACACAAAATATTCAGGAAATGGGGGAATCCACAAATCGACCTATTTGCAAATCGCCACAATGCAAAATGCCAACACTTCGCATCCAGGCAACCTTGCAAGCAGTCCCTAGGGAATGCCCTATGGATAGACTGGTCAGGGATATTTGCTTACGCTTTTCCCCCAGTACCACTTCTTCACAAAGTGATCAACAAATGCAAAATCAGCCACATGACAATGGGTCTCATTGCACCACAGTGGGCCAGACAAACATGGTTCTCAGATATAATGGAGATAAAACAGTGAACAGTGCACAGGCTTCCAAAAAGAAAAGACCCATTAATGCACAACGGAAAGGTTCTTCACCTAGAACCCGAGAGCCTAAGCCTAGCTGCATAGCTCCTGAGGACTTAAAATTTGCACACCTCAAAATGCCAGAAAGCACAATGGCAGTACTAAGGGAAGCAAGAAAACCAACAAGAAAATATTACATAGCAAAATGGAAGAGATATTCCCAATGGTGGCTTAAAGAAAACCTCTCAAAGAGGATCACAAGGGAAAGGACCGTTCTAAAATACCGGACGCATTTACTACAAAGTAATCTAAGCTACTTGTCATTAAAAGTACTTACCAGCAATTGTAGCCTATACAAGAGGAGAAACTGGGAAAAGTTTTTTCACTTCTCACGTAGTCAAAAGGTTCCTAGAAGGAGCAAAAATAGCACCTCCAAAAAGGGTACCAGCACCCACATGGAACTTAAATATAGTACTGGCTCAGATGATGAAGGCACCATTCGAACCACTACACAAAGCAACGCCACAAATGCTTATGCTAAAAACAGCATTTTTAGTAGCAATTACATCTCTACGTCGTTAGTGAATTACAAGCACTAACACTACAGGAGCCCTACTTCAAAATACACAATGACAGAATTGTCATGAGAACAGATCCACACTTTATGCCAAAGGTGGTATCAAAATTCCACATAAACCAAACTATACAGATTCCAAGTTTCTTCCAAAATCCCAAAACTCAAGCAGAAAAAGCTTTGCAAACTCTTGACGCTAGAAGAGCAGTCATGTATTGCATGGAAAGGACAAAGGAATACAGAAAAACCAAGCAATTCTTTGTATCTTTTGCTAACAGCTTCCTAGGACGCACTGTTACCAAGAACACCATCGCAAGATGGATTGCTCAAGCCATACAATTATGCCACAAACCAGCAGGACAGATTTTACAAGGAGCACCAAGGGCTCACTGAACAAGGAAGAAAGGAGCAACAGTCTCCTTTCTAGCAAATACTCCAATTCAAGACATTTGCTTGACTGCAACATGGTCTTCAGTGCACACGTTCACAAAACATTGTGTGGACATTCAGATGAATAGTAGGACAAAATGTATTACAACATATTTTTAAACCGGCGCTCATCTTCCACCCAGCTACCACAAGACCAGCAAACCGCTACAAAATCTATGCACATCATGTAACTCCAGAAAAGATTCACGCTGCAAAACGTATAGTTCCTTACCTGTCGGTGTAGTTTTGCTGCTTGAAGAATTTTCTGGATCCACTAGCGAACCCACCCTCCTCCACCAGAAAGATGAGACCGGAGGAAGAAAAAAAAAAAAATCCAAATCTCTGGAGCTCCTTCCGTATCGATCCAGACCAAACGGCGGAAAAGAAGAATCTGAAGATGGCGACCAAAGGTGGGAGCTTCTGGAAGAAGCACGTCGACGTCACAGGAGGACACCAAATGGTGGTATGTCGATGCCCACCAACAACAAAAAAAGAATACAGTTCCTGACCCAACCATTAGATGGTGGAATAATGCACAGCATGTGAATCCAGAAAATTATTCAAGCTGCAAAACTACACAGACGGGTAAACCATACATTCCTGCCAAAAGTGGTAAGCTACCAGCTTTCTTCAAAGACCCTAAAACTCAGACAGATGGAGCCCTACACACATTGGATGTAAGGAGGGCTCTAATATACTACCTTGTAGAAACTATAAAGGGTTTCGTAAGGGAAACTAATTTATCTCCTTTGCAAGAGCAACAAAGGGCTCCCCAGTGACTAAAGGGACAATTTCAAGATAGATCATAGAAACAATGCAAACTTGTTTCTTCCAAGCAGGAACCACACTGCCAGTACGCCCAAGAGCCCATTCTACACTGAAAAAGTGTGCAACACTTGCCTTCCTGGTAAAGGATCCAATGGATGCAATGTGCGCAACAGCAACATGGGCAGAACCATACACCTTCTGCAAAACATTGTGTGGACATCCAAATGAACCAGGACAGGCGGGACAAAAAGTACTACAACATCTGTTTGCTAACACTTTCTTATTTCATCCCAACCTACCCATAGAACGGGATACTGCTATGTAATCTAATGCACAGCATGTTAATCCAGCAGAAAAGGGTTCATGTTGCAAATCTAAATGGTTACTTACCAGGAAGGAGTCGTTTTGCAACTTGAAGAGTTTCCTGTATTCCCATGCGACTCACCCATCTCCCCGGAAACGGGAGATAACAAACAAGTGGTGCAAATACAGGAACAAAGAGGAAGCCAAACCAGAAAGAAAAAAAGAATCCGAAGATCGCGACTACGCACAAGAACATTCCGGTGCTGTCTGAAGTCACACTGGATGGGCACACCACCAAATGGTGGTTGACTATTCCACAAAAAAAAGAAACACCGTTCCGAATCCAACCACTAGAACAATGCACATCATGCGAATCTAGAAACTTATTCAAGCTGTAAAACTACTCCTACTGATAAGTAACCATTTTGTTACTTACCATTTGGTAGAGCTTTTTTTTTTAAACAAACTTTATTGAGTTTTGATATAATAAGACATTCGTACAATTGTCACCCTTTCCATTACATTAATGTATTTTTGCAATTAGCATTTAGTTTTGTTACTGTCAACATTTTGCCATAAGACCACTAATTTCTTAATATGGTGCATAGATTCGTTCAGCGTATCCCATCTACTTAACTTTTTTATTTTTTTACTCCGTATATTATCCATATTAAATAATTATAACAGAAGGTACATAGTATGCATATTCTCAATCTAACAACCCTAGATCCCACCCACCCATCCCGCAACTGACTACTTGGGCTACACAATCGGTGTCTACTTTAACATACAGAGTTGTCATCCATTGCATCTGTGGTAAGAGAAATAGTATAAAGCAACACATTTCAATGTACAACATCGCATTTTGAAGCCGTAGCGTGACTGGCCCTGGTACTCCTAATTCTTATGGCTCTGGCTCATGTGATATCCGCCCATTGGTGTGCGGTAGCAGTATATTGTTCCATCGTCAGTGCCTCTGACGTGCCGTTTAGGTGATCGGTCACTATCTGAGTGGTCCCATACCATGCTTTAAAGGTCTCGCGCAGCATATCCCATGCCATTGCAATGGGTATTTTCCTCTGCCCTCGCTGTTCTTCCTTTCGTATCGCAGCGCTTTCGGCTAAGCTCCATTTTTCTACTTTCTCTTTCCATGGCTCTATTTTTGGCGGCCTCGCTGACTTCCACCTTCTAGTGATGTCTTTTTGCTAACTAACGCTAAATCGGCAAAGCGCGCCTGTACTTTGTATCCCTTCGGGTGAGGATATAGCCCTAATATGCAGCTTTTTGCCAAATTCCAAGACCTGTCCCCAATCACATCTGTTAATATTTGATCTATCTGTGCCCAGTAGTGTGCTAGCGCTGGACATGCCCATATCGTATGTACAAACCCTGCATCTGTTTCAATACATCTCGGGCAATTTGACGTGACTGTAGGGAACATCTTGTGTAGCCTATGGGGTGTAAGGTATGCCCTCTGTGTGATATATTGAATGAATTTAAATCGCGCATTGCGTGATACTGCCTTCGGGTAAGCAAGGAGTGCAGACCACTCTGTCGGTGAGTGCTGTTTCCATGTTGGCATCCCACTTGGCCTTCAAGGCCCCCAATGGTGAGGTCTGTGTTTCCCCAATACCTGTATACAGCCATTTCGTTAGGTGCCTTCCATTACCCATTAAGTGGAGCATTTTAACTAATTCATTAGTTTGCGGTTCCTGCCCGTCCGGGGCCCACACCCTTTTTACATAGTGCGTTATTCCAGCATGTAATAGAAACCAGGCGTCTGTTAGGCCATTAGTATGCACAAAGTCCATCTGCGACAGCAGGCTACTCTCGTGGAACAGTGCCCCCACTGTATTTAACCCTCCATCCTCCCACCCGGCTATCTGACCCTGTGTGATTATGCCTGTGGGTATGGGCAAACCTACTAGGGGGGTATTTGACGAATATGACATGCGTGGTTGCGTATACTTTAATGCATATTTCCAATACTGCAGCACAACTTGCAATAGTGATGAGTCTGCAGTGTTAAATGCGTTCGCAGTATGTAGTTTTGCATGTACTTTTCCCTGCGCCAGCATTCTAGGTGTGTATCCAATTTCTTGCAGGTTGCGGCCCGCTAGCCAATATGAGAGCCATTGCAATTGGCTCGCCATGCAATATGCTCTAAAATCCGGGGCTCCCATACCTCCTGATGTCGATAATTGCAGCTTCTTCAGGGCTACCCTGTGCCTACCAGTCCCCCATATTAATTCTGTCAACAGGGAGTCTTGCACCCGGAACACCTTTGCAGGGATTAGTATTGGGAGTGTTGTAAAGTAGTACATTACCCTTGGTAGCATCACCATTTTCGCAATGGCCAAGCGACCTGTGGTGGACAACGGCAGAGTTATCCAGAACGCTATCTGCGATCGTAATGCGGCTATTGTGCTCTGTACGTTGCCGTCCAATGTATCTTGTTGTGACCTATATATTCTCACTCCTAAGTACTTAAACGTGTTAGGAGCCATCTGAATATTATTGCAGGGGTGTGGAATTTAATAAAATATCTACTTGTCCATGGGGCAGGTTGCTTCATAAATCTACTCTTCCTGTAACAAAATCCACTTGTCCCTTTTGTGCCATGTAATGCAGCGACAAATTATGGCAGCAAACTTATTATATAAGGGCTCTGAAATAGCCTCTCTGTATATGCCCAGGCTCCTTACATAGTAGGGTTTGAATACTAGCAATTCCCTTATGTTGCCACGTTTCCGCAGATCTACATACTGCGGCTGAAGGTAATGGTAAGCATCAGTTCCAGGGTTGGAATGCCCTTTTGAGTCTGTGCAAACCTACTAACTTGCATGTTTTAAGGGTTTTCACCAACTCTTCTCTAATCTTTTCCCATAGTGAGAAAGGTTGGCTATTTACTCCTGACAATGGCAGACATATATCTTCTTCCAGGGTTGGGGAAAAAAGTGGTTGGAGGGAAAGTAAACTTGCAAACACTCAGATTTTTCACATGAGCAAATCTCTATACCTGCATATTTGTTCAGGCTAAAATGCAGTTCACAAATATTTTCTAGGAGTTCTATTTCTTGGTCTACTTCTGTAAAGTCTTGTGGATTCACTAATGTCATATATCTGCACTTAATCCAAGGACATGGGTGCACTTTATTTAATAATTAGGCCGCTCATTAGGTCTGGCGTTAACCATGAACTTTTGTGTTTATTAAAATGTTGTCTCTGTCTATCGGCTAGCTTCACTGTGAGTGACAACATTCTGTTCTTTCACAAGGAGCATATCAACAGTCGTTTTGTTCAGTGCCAGGAACTACTGTGCAATATGTGCTTTTTGAGACCAAAACTATTTTTGCTTTTGCCACTGTTTGTTATAATGGTGAGGGCCTGGCAGCTCTCACACCAATAAGGTTTTACAAAAACCATGCCCAAAAAGTCACGCATTGACAAAACCAAAAGTCTGAGCAACAATTTCAGACCTGGCTTTACCAATGCTTGTTTATTTGTATGTTTCCCATAATCTTATTAAAACTGGTTACACTGATTTTCTATTATGAATATTTTTGGGAAATACTAGTGTAAAGCAACACATTTTACTAAATGATGCTGCAAAGAAATGGCAGATACATTTTTTCAGTAGTTTAGCTAAATGTTTTTGCATTTTTTTGTGAACATTTTATTTTGAAAGCAAAGAATCATCAATCTTGCTTTCAAGCTTCTGTAAATATTTGCATCTAATCAGAAAGCATTCTGGGAGCAGTATACATAACCTCATATTGCTAAACATTGAAAACGTGTGTACACATTTTTATACTCTAACCACTGTCAGTGTTGCAGTCTGAGCTTAGAAAATTTGCTTAGAGCACTCACCCTAATAAAGTCTTTGCATTAATGAACCATAAATACAAGTTTGAACAGCATTAACACATGGGCACATAATACCTTGACTGCAGGCAATGCCTTTTCCTGATCCATAATTTGGTACTGTAAACTGGCAGCCAAAGGGGTTGTACTGTGGGGGGTTGGGCCTACTTGTCCCAAGGACAAAATTCACATGAGAACTTGTTGCCATTGACCCCAAACAATATGTTCCGGGCGTAGGTCTATAGGAATTCCACATCCCTGTTATTGTCTCCAAATTTAATCGCATGTGGCCCATCGGTCTGCTTAAATGAGAAGGTTACTGAAGACAATCTCCACCCACACGCACAACAGCAAGGAACTCTACAGCATCATCAAGGAGTTCGCCCAACCCACTAGCGAGTCTACCGACATCCCTCCCTCACAAGACCTCTGCGACAAACTCAGCACCTTTTTCCACCACAAAATCAAGAGCATCTACGACAACTTCGACGAAGACAACCAACACACTGAACCCTCACCAACCACCCCCGACACCCGGAAACCAGCGATTGACGACTGGACAGCCCTCACCACGGAAGACACACTGAAGACAATGAAGTCAATCCACTCAGGGGCCCCCATGGACCCCTGCCCCCACCACATCTTCAACAGAGCCGCCGACACCATCGCACCCATGCTCCGCCACACCATCAACCGCTCCCTGGCGACCGCCTGGTTCCCCGACGACTGGAAACACGCCGAGGTCAACCCCCTCCTAAAGAAACCCTCAGCGGACCCCACCGACCTCAAACTACAGACCCATCTCCCTGCTCCCGTTCCCAGCGAAAGTCATCGAGAAAGCCATCAACAGCCAACTCGCCACATTCATTGAAGAACACAACATCCTCGACTCCTCCCAATCCGGCTTCAGAAAAAAACCACAGTACGGAAACCGCCCTCCTCGCCGCAACAGACGACATCCGCACCCTACTGGACAAAGGAGAAACAGTAGCCCTCATCCTCCTCGACCTATCAGCGGCGTTCGACACAGTCTCCCACCGCACCCTAATACGCAGACTCTACGATGCAGGAATCCAGGACAAGGCCCTCGACTGGATCTGCTCCTTCCTCTCCGGCAGGACGCAGCGGGTCAGACTCCCACCTTTCCTCTCGGACCCCACACCTACCACCTGCGGAGTCCCCCAGGGCTCCTCCCTCAGCCCGACGCTCTTCAACGTCTACATGGCTCCACTCGCCCCCATCGTCAGAACCTACGGACTCAACATCGTGTCATTCGCAGATGACACCCAGCTCATCCTCTCCCTATCCAACGAGCCCAACACCGCCAGACGCAACTTTCGAGAAGGCATGGAAGCCGTTGCCAAATGGATGAAAAACAGCTGCCTACAACTAAACACCAACAAAACAGAAGTACTCATCATGGGCCCAAACCCCGATGCCTGGAGCGACACCTGGTGGCCCCCCGCCCTCGGAAACCCGCCAACCCCCACGGACCACGCACGCAACCTGGGAATCATCCTGGACTCCGAGCTCAAAATGGACCACCAGATCAACTGTCTCGTCTTCCTGCTTCCACACCCTCCGCCTCCTTCGTAAGACCTTCAAATGGATCCCCCTCGAACACCGAAAGACCGTCACTCACGCCCTGGTCACCAGCAGACTACTACGGCAACGCACTCTACGCCGGAATAAACAAAAACCTCACCCGCAAGCTACAGAACATCCAGAACGCCGCCGCAAGACTGGTCCTCAACCTGCCAAAACACTGCCACATCTCCCAGCACCTGCGCACACTCCACTGGCTCCCTGTCGAGGCGAGAATCACCTTCAAGATGCTCACCCACGCACACAAGGCCCTCCACGGCACCGGACCAGCATACCTGAACAGTCGACTCAAATTCCACGCACCCCAAAGGACCCTACGATCAGCCCAGCTCTCCTACGCCGTGGTCCCCCGCACCAGAAAGACCAGATCGGGAGGCCGCTCCTTCTCCTTCCTCGCGGCCAAAGCATGGAACGCCCTTCCGCTCCACCTCAGACAGACATCGCTCCCCATCTTCGCAAGAAACCTCAAAACCTGGCTCTTCGACAGACCCCCTCCTTGATGGATGGAACCTGCACCCCCCCCTAGCGCCTTGAGACCCTTACAGGTGAGTAGTCGCGCTTTAACAAACCCCTGATTGATTGATTGATTTATCAAAGTTTATGCATAATCCAGATACTCTGCCAAACTCTGCATAGAGCTGCGCAGCTTCTGAAAGACCACTATACAAGTCCCGGGTTTATAATATAATATCATCTGCGTATAATGACGCAGCATGCATTGTCGGACCGACAGGGATGCCCCAGTCCTGGGCTGATATACGTAGTTTTTGGGCAAGCGGTTCCAGTGCTAATATAAAAAGCATTGGGGAGAGTGGGCAACCCTGCCTTGTTCCCCTATAAATTGCATATGCACTCGAGATATGCTTGCCCGATCGTACCCGGGCTGTCGGTGCAGCATATAGCAGCTTGATCCAGCTCAGGTACTCTGCCGGTATGTCATAACTGCCCAATGCCTCTAGCATGTACTCCCAGCTCAGCGTGTCAAATGCTTGTCTTAGGTCCAAGGAAAGGCATCCTGCATTTGTAAACTGTTCTAATGGGGCCCACATTACCTGGTATTGCCTCCTCACATTGTGCGCTGTGCTCCTACACGGTACATTGGTAGAGCTCTTTCTTGTAGATAATTTTCTAACTGCAGATTCCTCACCACCCATCTGCCTCTCTGTTCTGTGGGATGGACTCTCTCATCTAAAAATGTTTAAAATCGAAGGTCTGCACATTTGTGCAAATAATTGAAAAAACTGCCGTCTGTGTGGTTTGGTGGCTCTTATATGCGGCTCCAGCTGTCACTTCTGGAGCAGAGTAGCGATTGACGCAGAGCCACACTAAGTCACCTACTGGTGCAAGGGGCTATTTCTGAAAAAAATCTCATTGATTCGGCCTGGAACCCGGGGATAGTCTAAAGATGAGTAATCTGTGGTTCGAGAATCCACTAGAAAGGGCTTTACTGGAGGCAAGAAACTTGTTCTTTAAAACAATTCTGGGTTCTGTTCAATTAAAGTAACACACCTTTTGCTACAAGAGGTACATGTAGGGCAAGGCCAGTGGGATTATGCAATTGTGTGGGCGCAGCAATTTTTGCATAATTATAGATTTGCCGCATTTGCCACATAATCCATCATCTGCCACATTAGCTACAGATTTTAACAAAAGGTGTTTTCATCCCGAACGGTTCAACAGTTACTAAAAATGCAGCGACACGTGTTGCTGCGCAGTGAAAGGCCTTTGCAAAGCTAGACTTGTCACCTTTTTGTTACTTATTGCTATATTTGGGTATTAAAATTGTATTAATGAGGCGCAGCCAATGCCCAGACAGTGTTACCAAGTTTAAAAATTATAAAATAATGATGTAATACTATTATAAAATGTGCAGCATTTGCTGCATAATTTGTCTTTTATTGGCGCATGATTTACCGAACCCTGCAGCATACTTTGACCCTCTCCTGCCGTATAATTCGTGGCCCTAATGTAGGCTTGTTTGCTGTTGACTGCAACATTGTCCTTTTTATTTAACAAACTATATAGATCTGCTGATGAATAAGTGTTTAAATGGAGCTCACTGAATGTTGATTTAAATTCTATGTAGCAGTTTATCTTGACTTTTTCTTCAAGCAACTTATCTTTTTTCAGATAAGCAGCAGTTTTTTGTCATTGTTAATATACCTAGATAATTTCACAGGACTACATGATTTACCTTTAATCGCAAGCTCTTAATTTGCCTTCCCACCCTGCATCCTATGCCTTTTCCTTGTAGCATTATTTAATCCTGCTGCATAGTTTGGAGCTCCTGCCACTGAGAGATGTGATGGATTTTTGCGCCTTTGCATACTTCTGTTAAGCTTGGGGTCCATTCCTGGGAGAACTGCGTCCCTGTAGAGAAGTCTTAAAATCGGAGATTTTTAGAGCATTATTTGGAGATCCATCCAAGATCATTATTGTATTGACTCAATTTCCAAATCGAAAACCTTGGTGGACCAAGTCTTACTGCAGCTTAATTATATAGTGAGATTCTTATGTCGGTTTGGGAGAATGGCAACAGGTAGTTGATGGCAAGTGTTTTGGTCTCTGGGATTTCTGAACAACTGTCTTGCTTTCCAATGTATTTGTTAAAGTTGCGTCTAGAAATTCCACAACTCGTTTACTAAATAAGGTTAATTCTTATGTGATATTATTCTGATATGATGGAAGTTGCACAGCTCAGTTGCTGTTTCAAGCCAAACCATAAGTGTCCTCTATCTATCTTTACTGTCTTGTAATCTTGTGGATAAGTGTTTTTTCTTACTCTGATATACATTTCCGCAAGCTGAGTTCTAACTGGATTCTAGTGGTGGTCTCATTCTTGTGACTAAGGCATCTTCATAGCCACGGCCATTTCCGTTATCTTTAAAGCCAATGTAACTGGCTATGATGAGATGAGCAATTTGCAGCTGTTGATTCGGCCTAGGAACATTTGAGATTTGTTAACTGCATACTACATGCAGAATTAAATAGTTGATTGGGACCATTTCATTTCTAACCTGAAGTCCTCTACGATGAAGGGCCTAATAGCAATTAGCTCAGCCAACTTAAACACTGAACTACCTAAAAGTGTCCCCCTGAGCCATAGGTACTCGTTCAAATCCAGGAACATGCACATGGGTTCTCTTGGTGGTTTCAGGCTCTGTTTAAATTCCGGGAATAATGTGGGTCACCCATTAGAATGTGCTAATACGTGAAAAGTAACTTGTTAAACGTCTTTTGCATTGTCCTTTTAATTGAACTTTGTTCTATTTTTCACCAGGTTTTGGATGGCTTACTAGCCCAGTATGGAACTGTCGAAAATTGTGAACAAGGTAAGTTTTCTAATCCCAACTTTTTTTAATTAAAAAATAAATTCTAGATTGTGAATCAGTTGCCCAAAACTGCTTGTTTAGCAAAAGGCAGACTTTTCCAACACACAAACACTTTAAGTAGACTAAATCAACGTGTAGTGACTGTGCCGAAGTTGACTCATTGAGTAGCAGACTTGTTAAAGAGAAGATTTCAAGTCTGTAGATGTGGATTTGATCCAGTGATGAAACTTCAGGCTTGCAATATGTTGAGCATAAACTGCAGCAAGGAAGCGTAGGTCTTGCACAGACTCACATAGTAGGTACATCAGAGGTAGCCATACAAGCTCCTGCGCTCAGGCACCTAAGAGGTGTACCACAGATAATAAATAAAAGCATAAATTCAGCATGCCTATATCATAAATAGTGCCTGCTAGCAGTGTAAGCTTCCATGTTCTGTACTTATGAGATTGAACAGACACACTGGTGTTTTTAGCTGCATGAGGGGGCATATAAAGCCTTGGTTGAATTGAAGTAAAATATAGAAAAGTTTTAACGTTTACATCTTTGTGTATTTAAAGCAAGTCTTGTCTCATGAATAATATAGTAAACACTTCACTTCCGTAAAGTGGGTTTCTAGGCTTAAAAGGCATGTTCTATTTTTTAACGACCACTCGTTAGAGCTTGATTTCGATCAGCATGTTCACCCCGACTTCAGGAACATTTGGAGCATTGCCTTTGATTTGTGAAGGATACTCTTAAATTTGACCCTCTGTCTAATTCTAATGTGTCGTTCTCCGAGGCTCGAGGTCAAAATACTGGAAGCCCAATTAACTTGACTGATATGTTCTGTATAAGAATATTCTAGAAGCCCACTCAACTTGACTGATGTATTCTGTATCAAAATAATTTGTAAACCAGTTGCCCTTTAATAGAGCGTCTGTTTACCATCTCGTTTGAGGCTTTTGACATAAATGATTTGGGAACTCCAGGCTTACCTTTCGTAACTGGTGTCTGAGAGGTGAGCCTGAGCTTATAGTGCTAGCATGAGCTGGAAGTCCACTTTACGCCCACAAGACCTAGTCTGGGTGACAGGTAGTTAGTATACAACTCTGCTGCAGTGCCATTTTCTGTATGATCGGCCGGGGATTTATTGCACTTGCCTTAATCCACGCTCTTTACCAATTTTGTTAAAATCTGCAGTGTCCAAACAAATCAATAGCTTTGTGGTTTTTTTTGTGTGTAAAGGTTCACACGTGTCAGCCAGTGGCATAGTCTTGGCAAACGTTAACTGGTGGTCATTTTATTGGTAATTACTCTATTCAGATATTAAACTGCACTAATGAAGTGAAGTTCTTGCCCAGACAATATTGTGTTAAAATGAAATAGTGAACTATTGATGACAATCACATAATTTGCCTTTTCTTGCTGCATTATTTGGTCCTCTATTGTTGCAAAATTATAGTTGCACTAGGTACAGTAGAACCATCTGAAATGCAAAGCCCCTTTGCTCAACTCTCCTCATAAGCAGTAGCAGTGCAAGCTACTCGTATGCTGTGCACACACTGATCTCCTTCCTTCCTTTAGAGTTGTGGGTAGCAGTCTAGGCATGGACGTAGCATGGCCAGCTATTGTGCAAGCTTCCCGTGTACACAATAGGTTATAGTACTTAATCATACATAGCACCAGTAGTGATTTAATGATGTATTTATCACGTTTTCTCAAACACTCCCCTCTACATTATTTGAAAGTGAAATATTTGCTTGTTTGTTTTGATGACAATAGTATGTGATCTCGGATGTAACAAAAATAATGAATGACCAAAATGTGTGCTAATCCTTCAACTATTTCTTTTTAAAGTGAATACAGACAGTGAAACAGCGGTTGTGAACGTCACCTACGCAAATAGAGAGCACACCAGACAGTGAGTTCTTCACTATTGTTTTTGCACATTGTACAGTTCCTTGCTTGGAGTAAATTTTACTGCACTACTTTTGATTTGTTAGGTGCTCTCTGGGGAATTACCTATCGATAAAATGGTCAAGGAGATTTGCTCGCGCTTTTCCACAGATTCCAATGATTCCGAACGTGATCCAAAAGTGCAGACAGGAACCAGTCAACCGGAATACCCCCACAATTGGCTTGACACACATGGTTCTCAGACCTCATGGAAATATCCCAAGGGCAGTAGATCCCACTCCCAGCACAGAGACCTGTTAACGATACAGGGGGGGACAGGTCTGTCATCCAGAACCAAACACCCCCAACCTGCCAGCATAGCTCCTGAAGACTTAGAATTCGGACACCTCAAGTTGCCAATAAGGGGGATGGAGAATCTAAAGGAAGCAAGGTGACCAATAAGGGAATATGAAAGCAACAAATTGAAGAGATTCCAGCTATGCTGTAACAGGCCTGTAAAAAAGACTGGACATGAGACCACAGTCCTTAGATACCAGATTCATCTACTAGACAAACAGGTCACCTATGCCTTTATCAAGTCTCGTTAACTCTTTAGTGTGCACAAGAGGCATACTGGGTAGTGGTGGAGTGTTTTCTAGGAGTTGAGAGAAGTATCACCCCTTAGAAGCGTGCCAATGCATACATGGAACTTGAATGTAGTGCTCACCCTAAAGATGACTTCACCCTTTGAACCAATGCTGGATGCTCAACTGAGCTTTCTAACCCTCAAAACCGCATCCCTCATCCCCGTCACCTCGCTAAGGAGAGTAAGTGAGCTACAGGAACTTACCACCCAAGAGCCATACCTACGGGTACATATAGACTAGGTGGTTGAGAACAAACCCAAAATTTGTTCTAAAGGTAGTTTCAAAATGCCATGTTAACTAAGCAATCCACCTTCCAGCATTTTCCAACCTAAAATGCAGGCGGAGAGAGCATTGCGCACACTAGATGTCTGAAGGGCAATTATGTATTTAGAAAAACAAAGGACATCAGGAAAGGATAACAGTTTTTTGTATCCTTCACACACACAAAAAAAACTGTCGCCAAAGGAACAATTGCAAAATGGATACTACGAACAATACAATATTGTCACAGGTCAGGGGGAGTAACCCTTACAGAAAAACAAAAGGTGCATTCAACAAGAGAAAAAAAGGAGCAACACTTGCCGCCTTAGGCAGTGTAGCATTAGAGAGACATTTGCACAGCTGCTACATTATCATCGGTACACACCTACACAAAAAACTACTGCATGGGCATTCAGATCAACAGGGAAGCAGAAGTGGGGCAAAGTAGTGAAACATTTGTTTACAAGCACACGCAGGGGTCTCCAACCAGTAGCTCGTGAGCTACTGTACCTCTCCAGCTACCTCTGAGTAGCTCACCTGTGTGCAGCCCAGCTTATTAAATTAGAAAGCTCTGCTTGGTTGAATTAATATACACATTAAAAAATGGAGAATATACAACACTAATAATAGCTCTCAATGCGTTTCATTGAACATAAGTAGCTCTCAGTACAAAAAAGGTTGGAGACCCCTGCTCTAAAGAACCCAACCAACCCAAATAAAGAAACTGCTCTGTAATCGATGCACAGCAAATGAATCCAGAAAAGATTCACACTGAAAAACAAAATGGTTACTTTCCGGTAGGAGTAGTTTTGTACCTTGCAGAATTTTCTGGATTCACATGAGTCCCACCCACCTCCACCAGTAAAAATGTAGTTACAAACAACTCGAATACTGGCATGCAGAGGATAAAGAGAATCTGAAGATGGCGACTCTGTCAAGGAATTTCAGGAGCATACATCGAACGTCAAACAAGAAGGGATTTAAAGCTAAATGGTTGCCCATGAAAAAGACTTCAGCTACACTTTCCGAACTCAACCACTAGAGGGCGGAATAATGAACAGATTGTGAATTCGGGAATTTCTTCAAACTCCAGAATTACTCCTACCTGTAAGTAACCATTTCATTCATTACCATTCGTTTAATGCTCCAAGCTTAGCCTTAATTCCCTTAACGTCCTAGGCCGTGGCCTTTCTGGTTTATTCTTCTTTAAATATTCCACCAGTGCTTATCACACCTGCTCACATTTCTTATATTCGTTCCTAATTGTGGATGTAATAATTCCATTATTATTCCAAAGTTTTACTGCCCATTGAGACCGTGTTGGTCTCTGGCCTTTCCTGCCACTTACAATCACGTTTGTTCTCTATTGAATGTTCCCTCCCATAGCAATGGACCAATCCATCATTATCTCTCTAAATTGATGTTAGGGAATCCTACCATCTCCCCAATATGACTCCATATTTACTTCCGATATTCTTGTAAGCGTGGGCAGATCCACATGATACACATTTTGTCGCCATCTTCCCCATATCCCACCTACATTTGCCAGTAGCATTGGAGGAAATTGCCTCCACCTTCCTCGGTGATTTAACAACTGGTCATGATTTTGTTTTCTTGTACACAATCTTTTGATCCTTGACCGCAAAACTTGATATAACTTGATTTTCCTTTAATAAAATCGATTTTTCCACCTGCTTGTATAAGGCTCATGTACTTTCTTTTTGGGTACTGTCAACACTTCATATACACTGGCTATCGGTCCCTTTAGTATAGCTGTATGATCTGAATTTTTCAGATGGGATGCGATCCATTGTGGCTGCTGCTTTATTATTCAGGAAGAGAACCCACCACCTCACTGGAAGGTAACGATAACACTCGTTCTTTTAATTTAAAATGGAATTTAAACTTAAGATTTAACACATCCGCTTATGAGGAAGTCCATAATAACTTTCCGTTTTCATAGGTGCCGTCTACCACGGCACGCCGGTCTTACGTTCCCATGAGGCACAGGGTCAAGACTGATTTGCATATGGCCAGGTCTAAACTGGGGTGGCATGGTGAGCAAAAGAATGATGGATTTAACCCAGATCTCTTGACTGGGGGTGAATGTTTTGATTTGTTCTGCACTGCGTCCATCAATTGTGTGTCTTTTGCTCACGTATGCCGGCAAATGGTGCCCCTGAGGTGCCTGTGCATAGTCGCCATCTTCATATATTTTTTTTTTCTGCTATTGGGTCTGGAATCCACGGAGGGTCTCCGAAAGCTTTTGGGAAATATTTGAAAGCTTTTGAGAGAATCTACAGAATCGCATAAGACCGTGAAGAAAAAAAATACCGAGAGAGAAGGGGGCCCTTCTCTTCCTTTCCCGATGAGGGAGCTTATCGGAAACCACTACATAGTTTGAGAATGAGGGCAGGTAGTGGACATGAAAAATACCCCCTTTAAATTCTGTGTCAACTACTACCACAAGTTCGTGCAGAGACCCCCACGAGGTCTGTAACCGGTCTCCCTCAAGATCAGAGACTAGGACCGGGAGGCCTGCACTGCATTCTTACCGAAGACCTTGAGGGTATGTCTGTGACAAAGCCTCCAACACTACACCATGGCCAGTCAGAAGTCCCAGGCATCACTCAACCCTGTCCAGCGACGACTTCAACAACGTCGAGGAGGCCGAAACTGCACGCGGTTGAGTGCCAGACCCCGAAACCTGCACAGCAGACGCAAGAGAAAACGGGCAGGGAAGAAATCAGCGACTGATGCCGAAAAGAGGGCACATAAGGTAATCAAACCTCTGGACCTAAACCCTCGCACTCAAAGTCCTAATAAGGCAACCTCTGTGCCGAAGGAAACGACGACCGAAGGCCAACCAAAATTCAACGAGGCCCACAGATCCCGACCATGGTAATACTGATGCAGGCAAAACCCCATCAAACCCTTTGACAGCCCTATCCGGGTGAGGGGGAGCAAAAGCGCGGACACAACCTTTGAAGTCAACTGAACTGTTGGCGCCAAAAAAGAGACCTTCACTGGAGTTGAACAGAAGGTGCTGGAGGTAGAGAAGAAAAAGCTTGAGGCCGAAAAAGCAAGACTCCTGCAAAGGAAGAAGTTCGACTCCTTAAAGGAATTTCGAATCGCATCAAAATTGTCTGAGACCACCAACATTGAAGACGACCAGTCAGCCTTAGAGGCTCCAGCATTACCAGAGCCACAGGAGGAAGAGCCAGAGGAGGATTCCTATGATCCCGAAGAGGCAGGAGGATTTGAAGAAGAGTTGTGGAATGACCTCAATACAGATTCCCCAGATTAAGGAATAGACCACTATCCTTTGAGGCCTTAACCACCAGACAACCTCTCAATGTACAATAGCCTATTCAAGAGAGCTGCAGAGTGTTCTGGTGTACAGTTGGAGGAGGAAAGGGGCGACTCTTATGTCCTTCTGGAAACACGAATGCCAGTCTATAAGGGGAACCTGTACTTCTCCAGTATTGGATTTTTCATAGATTCACATGTTTGAATCATTTCCAGTCATCGACTGAGAGTCCCACAGTACCTATATAGCAGTAAGTATTGACTTTAATATTGAAGTTAATGGAGAAAAAACATTCACTTTAATAGCTTGTCCTAGTCATTAGAATTGGACCAGTGTCCAGCCAATCAGGCAACAGAACCTTTTAGAAACCTCACCCCAGGGTCTCGGATTTTCTACCACATGTTGTTTGAATGGCGTATCCCAGAGCTCTGCTCAGTATCACTATTTCTGTCCTACTTGACGAAACTTTTTTCTTTAAGCAACGTGATTTCAGCTTTGCCTCAGGTCTATTAAAAGATCTTTTAAGACATTGATTCTTGTGGTTAGCCGAGACTGCATTCGGACGATCCTCACAAGAAGTGCATTTACTGCCTTCATCCAGACCACTAGGTGAGAGATTGTAAAACTTGTAGGACTTTCTCACAGAAAACTTTGAGGGATCGAGAGGCCAGACTTCTTCTGTGGTTACATAAGTTAAAAACCAAGAACACCTGTCTGTCGACGACAGCGATACCTCTCTGAAGACTCTCCTCAAAAAATAGAGCAAGTGATGTGGAACTTTTGTCTCAAAAGCCTTCTAAGGTGGTAAAAAAGCAGCACTGTTCTAAGGCTGATGACCAACCTTCCACCTCTAGGAAGGAGTCTGCATATTCTAAAGGACATTCATTGCCTTATACACCTGCTGCCACCACAAAAGTTAAAGCGACTTCAAAATCTCTACCAGACTATTTTGTCACTTCAAAACTGAAAACGGATAGCCCGTATATGAAATAGTTGTCCACGCCCTCGTCGGCGGTACCCTCTGTCATCACGACAACTATGATGACGTCTACTTTCTCTTCTCTGCCGTCTAAGCTGATCAGGTCAACTTTAACATCTCCATCGACCATAGTATCTGTGAAGAGGAAACCTACTGTATCGACAGCCACATCATCTAAGAAACAGTCGACGAAAACCTACAAAACATCAGATGCGTCATCAGTGGTACGCCCATCATCGGAGGGCTTGTTGATGGTTCGCCCATTGCCATTAGTCATCGATGGCCCTCAAGCGCAAGAGTCTGTTGTCGAAGGTGGTACTGTTTGCTGATTTGGTATCCACTGCAGCAGAACTGAAACTACGGCCATCAACTACGATAAAATCAATGATGCCCAAGACGTCGGCGGGAGTGGACTACACAAGATCCTTCTACGCTACCATCGACTGAGTTACAAAAAGTCAAGGATATTACTTTTACTTTATCAGTATCCCAGTCTAAGCGAAAATCTTCGCAGGAAATATTACCAGTGCATACTTTCGAAGTAAGGTATTCCCTAGCCCTCTGTAGGAACTTTTTGATTATGAGGAGGAAGACTGTATATTCAGATAATGACGGCATGTTTGGTGGGGCACACAGTCCTTCCGACCTTCATATCAAATGCCAGGAGGATGATTACTATCAATATTACTATACGCATCAGGATCCTGCCCAACAGTATAGACAGACAGAAGGAACCTGCTATCCATATGCTTGCTGCTGTAGTGTCCATTTTACAGCATATGGTAGGGGATTAGTTCCGCAGATTCCCACCCTCCGAACCGCCTGCCTCAGTTCCCTCAAACCCCGATTCCTAGGTCGTCTCCAAATACAAGGTCTCCTAGACAAACATTACCGGTAGCGTGAAGTGAATTCCAACTACTCCTCTACCATATGTAGAGGATCCTCACTCTACTGACTGAGACAGGGGGAGAATTTGAAGTGTCCCTTTCCAATGAATGGGACGATTACCGGATCCAAACACCATCTCCAGCAACTCCACCTCAGTAGACTCCACCAGAAGATATTAAGGGGGTGGGGGGGGGCTGGTTCAGGGCTGAAGAGATTTCAACTCCCTATGGTCACTAAGCAGTCTGACTGTTTTTTAATAATATTTTAAGGAGCAGACCAAAAGACAAGTTCGTTCAATTCCCATAGTAGATTTTATATGGGAGGAAGGCCTTAAAGTAATGATCACAGGCTCCATTCCAACTGTTCTACTTAAGCTAGAAAAATCCAAGGCACCCGACCACTCTCCTGTCTACCTCATCGGTCAGCCAAAATTGAATTCCGTAATATCTCAGGCAGCTCAGCCGCAGTGACAGGAATCCCCCTTCACCTCGGTCTGCTCATCCAGATAGAGACTGGAGGCGACAACACCACTAATGTAAAAAAATCCACAATGGCAGTGACCACAGCTAGAGCAGCAAAATCTTGGGTAGATATGACCGCCAAATGTGGTCGGACATTTGTTTGTTGATCTTTTGCCTGAGGATTCTAGAACTGCCCATTAGAGATCAGTCCCTGTGCTTGGTCTGATCACTATTTAATTAGCGGCTGGTTTCCATCTACCGGACAAGTGGTTCGTCCCCACCCGGAGTGGAAAATGGTGAGGGGATGGAGGAAAATTAATGCTGTTGACCTGATTTCCACTTTAGACAACTCAGTTCCCCTATGTTTAACACAAGGAAATCTGGAACTTGACCAAAAAAGCGCAGCTCTTTCTAAGAGGCTGAAGAATGCCATTAATATAATAGCCCCCATGCGCAGGGAAAGAGTAAGGGACAAAGGCAAAGGGGCTCCTTGGTTCAACGAGGTCCTTAGAAACAAGAAACTGGCCCTACGCCAATGCGAGAGAGCCTGGCGTAGAGCTTATGACCCAGGTGCTAGGCTTGAATACAAAGCTATGCTTGCAGTCTATAAGGATGCGATTTTAGCAAGGAAAGCAGAATTTTACGAAGCAAGGATCTTGAACGCTGATAATTCACAAAAAGAAATCTTTCAGATCTTAAGAGTTGAGACAAACCCAGGAACAGAGACCCTCCTACTGCCCTGAAGACTGAATTTCAGTCCTTCTTTTTGAGAAAAGTGAAGGACCTATTGACAGAGATCCACTCCACCCCTATCGTCCATTGCCCCTTAGCACCAGTACCTTTGCCCCCCGCATATAATGTTCCACTCACTGCCTTCCCCAAGCTTACTTTGGATGCCTTGTCTCCTCTAATGAGTCGGATTAAGTCAGGGTCTCCTGCGGACCCTTGTCCACCGAGGATCTTCAAGTTGGCATCACCAGGGATCGAAAGTGAGGTCCTAATGCTGTTAAATCAATCTCTTGAATATGGCTACGTCCCTATTGATTTCAAGGAAGCTAGAGTTATTCCTCTTTTGAAAAAACCAGGAGCAGACGCAAAGAACTTAAAAATTTTAGGCCAATTTCCCAACTCCCATTTTTGGCGAAAGTGCTGGAACAGCACGTGCTGAAGTCCATATCACACCATGTTGAAGTCAACCATCTCCTACAAACTAACCAGGCTGGCTTCAGGGCCCATCACAGCACGGAAATGGTTATGCTGGCCGTGCTGGATGAAATTAGGCTCAGGGCCGATAAGAAAAACCATGTGCCCTGGTGTTGCTTGACCTATCCGCGGCATTTGACACAGTCAATCACGACCAACTTTTGTCACGGATTTCAGAGTTAGGCATCCAGGACATGGCCCTTAAATAGCTTACGTCCTTCCTCTCTGACCGTTCACAGAGAGTACAACTGGCTGACTATGTGTCTGACTCCGGCAATCTCTTGTGTGGGGTGCCACAGGGTTCAGCGTTGTCTCCTCTTTTATTCAACGCCTACCTCCAACCTCTGATAGCCGCACTGAATCTCATGGAGTGCCAGATCTACAACTATGCGGATGACACTCAAATTATCATCCAGATAGAAAACGCCCCGACTGCCCACTTTCGAATGCAAAACATTCTGAAATATACAGTTAACTGGATGACGGCCAATTCCCTCAAAATTAACCCTGATAAGACTGAGGTACTGGCCATCACTACAGACTCCAGTCCTTGGAGTGACCTTTTCTGGCCACAAGAGTTGGGCGCAAATCCTGAGCCAGCCTCGGCCGTAAAAAGCCTCGGCATTAAAATTGATGCCAAGCTGTCCATGACGCAACAGGTATCTGCCGTAGCAGGTACATGTGTTGGCTTGCTTAGACAGTTACGGAAGCTGGCCCCCCTTCTCACCTTTGCAACTCTTAGAACGGCAGTTTCAGCCTTGATAGTGTCGCGTTTGGACTACGGGAACTCCCTGTATATTGGCCTCCCAGGAAAGTTGCTTGCTAGATTACAGGTCATTATGAATGACGCAGCCAGATTGATTTTCAAACTGCCTAGGAGGGCTCATGCCACCCCCCTCCTACGCCAGCTTCACTGGCTTCCGATCAGGCAAAGAATTAGATTTAAGGGGCTTTGCATTGCGCACAGCCATTTATGGCCAAGCCCCAACCTACATTAAGGATCGCCTGGCTACCTATACCCCTGGTAGGCCACTACGATCCTCCGAGGCCGGCCTGCTGGCCTGCCCTCGTTTTAGTATGACCTCAAAAGGTGGCAGAGCCTTTTCAACTTTAATTCCTGTACTATGGAATCAGCTACCGGAGAATCTGCGGAAGGAACAAGCCCTTCTTCCCTTTAGAAAGAAGTTAAAAACGCTCCTCTTTGTGGAAGCTTGGGGCACAACCTAATCATTTACATCTCCTTCACGTGCTAGGGCAGGGCTCTCTCTCATAGCGCTTAGAGACCGGTCGGTGATAACGCGCTTTATAAATGACAATAACATTAACATTAACTGAAGCTAACATCCTTCAAGAGGGAGAAAGGATTTCAGCCCAAATAGATTGCGCAGTAGACGTTTGATCTACAGGTTTTGGCCAATTAGCAGGGGCGGCAATATTAAGACACCAGGGTTGGTTAAGAGCGACTTCGTTCCGCCAGGAAGTACAAAAAAATCATTGATATGCATTATGATGGTGAATCAGTGTTTGGTCAACACATTGAGGCTTTCCAGGCAATTAAGAAAGATACAGACACCGCAAGATCACTAGGCACCTGTAGGAAACTGGCTCTATATATACTACACCAAAATGAGGTAGTGTGTATATAGAGTCCAGGTGACCCCAGAGGTAGGCAGAGGTTACAGTTAGATAGAACCTTACTCTCTCTTTGTGGCAGAGTGGTCCAACAGTAAGGCAGTATCAGAGGACAGTGTTAAGCATTTGATGTACCCACTCAGTCAGCAAATGAATTCACACACTCAAAGACTGAACTCTAGACCAATTGTTTTTGTATAAAAAATATACGGTTTTATTTTTAGAACCAAGCA
Source organism: Calotriton arnoldi (assembly GCA_963921515.1). Classification (NCBI taxonomy): domain Eukaryota; kingdom Metazoa; phylum Chordata; class Amphibia; order Caudata; family Salamandridae; genus Calotriton; species Calotriton arnoldi. The sequence goes on from CAWUFW010001187.1 coordinate 1,536,826, forward strand.
AGCCTGGCACAGGTAAGCATTAAGTACTTTACAGTAATAAGTTGCTGATTGTAGAACAGTTTGAAAATGCAACAGGAATCGTACTGTTTGATTTACAGGGGATGCAGTAGGTTGCAATACTTAGCAAATACAGTACATTGAAATGAATAGGCTTTTGCAGTAAATTACAGGTAAGTTACTTTTCACGTTACTTTTCTAACTCCGTGCTGGATACCTAGATTCAGCACTGGGACATTTCCTGCAAACAGGTAAGTTAATACGTTTTGGTTATTCGTGCGATTTTTAAAGAATATTTTTAGATTTCAAAACTCCACACTTTGACAATTTTTCTTCCAAAAAGTTTCTATGTCCTCCTATGGAGGAAAAACAGGTTATCGGTTCACAGGTAAGTTATCGACTGTGGGAGTTAAGGTTCTGGGGTTAGATTCAGGGGTCCCCCAGGGTCAGTGATGCACTCTAGTTACACCCTCAGCGGCACTAGGGCGGCCGGGTGCAGAGTGTTGAGGCCCAATGTTATCCAATGGGGGATAGGGGGCCTCCGGTTGGTGGTTGCTGGTTGCTGGCAAGCAGGCCACTGGGTTGTGGGAGCAAAGCTCCTAGGGTTTAGGTCAGGGCAATTGGGGAAACAAAGTAGCACAAAAGGTGCACCCTCAGCAGCACTGAGGCGGCCGGGTGCAGAGTGCTGTTTCGACGTTGGGCGCCCTGTTTTCAATGGAGAACCTCCGGTTTGCAACAGCACCTCAGGAAGGGAGACGAAGGACTTCTGGGTGCGACCACCACTTCGAGAGGCAAGTTGGGGGTTGGTTAGGCACCGTTGGTTTGGGCACACAAGGCTGTCGGGCGCAGGGGTGCCTTATGGGGTTAGATCTTCTTACCAGCTCCGGGTCCCGGTCAGGGGGGCCTTCTGGATTTAGGCCGCAGGCGTCAGCTGGAGGCTTGAGGCAGGTCAGGGGTCGCCGGTTCTCTGGTCAGGATCGCCGGGGTGACCACCTCGTGGTGTTTTTCCGCTCGGGCCGGGTTCGGCGGGTGCAGAGTGGGCTGGATTCGCGGTCTCTGGCTGCTGCCAGAGGTTGCAGTTGAACAAATCCGGTGTTCACGAGAGAAGCAGTCTTTGGAAGTGAAGACAGGCAGGTCCTCTGGGGTTTTTGAGGTTGCTGGCTGCAGGACACACTGGGATTTCGCAGGAGCAGGTTCGAAGGGAGACAGGCCGGTAGGGCTGAAGCCGAGTCAGTGGGCGTCTTCCTCTTGTTAGCTGGCTGTTCGGTCCTTCTTTTCTTCTTGTCAGGCTGGATCTGAGGAAGCAAGGTTCAGGGTGCCCCCTAAATTCTAGATTTAGGGGCGTTACAGGTTGGTAAAGGGCAGGGACCAATGTGTCCCTTCCCTGGGGTGGGTACACCCCCTATCCTGCCCCTCTCCTGTGGGAGGGGGGGCAGTAGCCTAGTCCTGATTGGGCAGGGCTCCCCATCTTCAAGATGGCGAGAGCCCGGAGTTGTGCTTCACCTCGCCTCCCCCACCTGAGGGGTGGAGTTGGCAGAGGTGGGCACACCTCTCTCCCTCACTTGCTTTTCCCGCTGGTTCTCCCGCCCAAAGTGGGGGGTAGAACCAGTGGGGACCAGTTGCTGAAAGCAGCAAATGGTCTGGGGAGGCTCACAAAGGCATAGCTTCCCCTTTTGTGAACCCCCTGCCCATCCTGGGGGAGGAGGCTTGGCACCTCGTCCCAGGATGTGCATGGTTTCAGGCCCCCGAGAGCAGCAGGCTCTCGACCCAGGGGTCCAGAAACATGTCTGTTGATGGCAGCCACTCAGTCGGGTCACTAGAAGTTGGTCGAGTTTCAGGGGGCATCTCTAAGATGCCCTCTGTCGAGCATTTTACATTAAATCCCACACTGGCATCAGTGTGGGTTTAATGTGCTGAGAAGTTTGATACCAAACTTCCCAGTTTTCAGTGTAGCCATTCTGGTGCTGTGGAGTTCGTAATGACAAACTCCCAGCACCATATAGTCTTAATGGCAGCACTGCACTTACAATGTCTAAGAATGGACTTAGACACTGTAGGGGTACAGGGCTCATGCACCTGTACCCTCACCACTGGTATAGTGCACCCAGCTAGAGGGGTGACTGACCTATGCCAGGGCAGTGGTTTGTAGGCATGACACACAGGGATGTGTGCCATGTCGACTCTTCACTTCTGCAGCAAGACACGCAGCCTGCAAAGGCAGTGTGAGTAAAAAGGTGCAGGGCCTCTAAGGGTGGCACAATAAGTGCTGCAATTTTGGCTTGTGTAATGTAACTGGTGCTCATCTAAAGCTCTCCAGTACCTTTGGTTCAAGTTTGCTCCATAGGAGTGAGAAGTTTGCCTGGTATATGATGTCCACTAATTAAAGTGGGCACCTTGCACCAGTCCAAACAACCCTTATGGTGATTTAAGAGGTCAAAGATTATCTTAGAAAGCTATCCAAGTGGTAGCTGTGGAGAGCAGCCTTCAGGCTTAGTCTTGAAAGAATGTTAAGCAGCTTGTTTTACCAGAATGCAATCTTATTGTATTGGTTAAATGAAAGGAGAACCACAGATATAAAAATGTGTATTTATTATTATAGCACACTCTAAATACCTCACAGTATCTGCTACACGCAGATAAAGCACACAATACTGTAGCACAGACAATCGTAAGTAGCACTAATACAGAGCGGGCTCCAGGGGGAGACCAAACCATATACTAAAATAGTCGTATAAGAACCACGACTCGAGCCAAGACAGTGTCTGGAGAATGTAGAATCGCTGGGACCCCCAAGGAACCACCCAAGGTGAGTAAGTAGGGACCCCACGGAGGACGGGTGCAGTGTGAACACTACCGCGTGCTACGTACAATTCAATGGGAGAGTCGCAGTTTTAAAGGTTAAGGAACCTTCCCAGTGGATTGCGAAGAAACCCATTGGAATCTAGAAGGTTGGAGAGCCAACCCACCTGTGGATACCGAAGTACCAGAGTTACCTATCCCAGGGATGCCGGGTGCACAGGGCTGAAGTGGCATCGGAAACCGCTGTCGTTCTCGATGGCAGTCTTCAAAGAAATGCCACTGCTGGAAAGAAGTGTCCGGTGGAGCCCACAGGTGGATTCTTGATGGAAGGAACCTGAAAGCAGAAGGGACAGAGTCTGGGTCACTCAGGAGTGACCAGGGGCTCGGTAGACAAATGCCCACCGATGTCGGGTGCTTCAGGTGTGAGGGAGACCTGGACTCTACAGCTGCAGGGACCAGGAGATGTCGGACGACCAGGAGCCGGATACGAGCTGTCCCATGAAGGGTGTAGAGTGCTGAGGGTTCGGTGTCCGGTGGGAGCACCAACAAGCCTTGGCAGCGGCAACCCACGAAGAAGGTCAAGTAAGGTTACGGTCTGGCCCAGCCCAGGGAACTCACCACAGCGAGGGGTGTCGGGCAGGCCTGGAGCAACCAGGGGAGCCCAAGAAAAGCAGTGTTGTCCCTCAAATGAACCCACAGGCGCCGGAGGTACAGGAGTCGCGTGGGGACCTCTAGCAGTTTCACAAAGTAACAGCATGCAGAGCACAGAGTGCGAGGAGGCCGAAGTCCTTTGTACGAAATGTGCGCAGAGGTTGGGGCTATCGATAGCCCAATGCACTTGTTCGGGAAATACCGACCAGCATATGCACTTGCAAAAGTACGCGGTGCACAGGGGTTCGGGTTATGCGGTCCCAACGAGGGATACTGGCCTCAGACTTGGTGAAAGGGCAGCTCGACTTCAAGGAACGTAGGAACCCACCTCCTGTGTTGCTGGAGCCTTTGGAGTCTGCAGGAGCTCAGGATCAGCAGACCGGTCAGTTGCGTTACGGTGCCTGCAAATGTAGGGAGTGACTCCTTCACCCCAAGGGAGATGACTTCAGTTTTGCAGCGTGAATCTTTCTGGATTCACTATGCTGTGCATTATTCCGCGGTCTAGTGGTTGGGTCCGGAATCTTAGTCTCTTTTCTTTTTTTTTTTTTTGTAGCCCAGGTGGGCGTCGACGCCCCACCATTTGGTGTCCTCCCGTGACGTCGGCGCGCTTCCTCCGGAAGCTCCCACCCTTGGGCGCCATCTTCAGATTCTTTTTTCCGCCGTTGGGTCTGGATCGTCACGAGGAGCTCCAGAGTTTTGAAGAGGAGAAAAGACAAAAAAGCAGAAAAACACCGAGGAATTGGAGTTCTTCAACACACGACAAACAACATAGAACCGGGACGACGAAGTAGGTAAGAAGGAGGTAAAACTTCGATGTCCGACGGAGAATGCGCACACAGGGGCCTCCCTGAGCGCGGGAATGGACAAGACACCATTCAAATTTTGCCGTAACTTGCACCACAAGTTCGCGCAGAAGGACCAGCATCCAGTCTGCAACCTCTGCCTGCCGATCGACCACCAAAGTAACGACTGCAACGCCTGCTCGGCATTCGCCCCCAAGACCCTCAGCGTGAGGGACAGACAGAGGAGAGCAAACTACAGCATGCAGGGGCAAGGACAACCCCCGTCGCTTCGGGAGCTGGGCCTCTCCAGCGGAGAAGAGAACAACATCGCCGAGGGACCAGAAGACTGCACGGTCGTAGAGACCGATAAGTCGAGGAAGGAGGTAAGACGCCGACCCCAAAAACCCCGACAGACTCTCGAAAAACAGAGCCAAAGTCCTCGAAAGGAGCACTGGCGTCGAAGCAATCGACGACCACAGCTGCATCCACGGACAAACAGCCCAGCGGATCCTTCGATGAGGACTCCCGGCCGGCGAAAGCTCTAGACACACCCCTGTCGTCGAAGCACGGTTCCGAAAAGCCGCACTCTACGCCGAAGGGGAAAGAGCAGAAGGCAACTTCGACGTCAACATCCACGACCTCGAAGAGAAACGCCGAAACTCTCGACGCCAAACAAGCGGCCGAGATTGAAAGGAAGAAAAGAAGGCCTGAGGCCGAAATGAACAGTATCCTCCAGAGGAAGAAGGACTTCGACGAACGGATGAGTAGATACACCATCCCTTCGAAGCCCTCGACGGTTGTCGAAGCAGAAGTCCAGGAGGAGCTCGACGCCGCCGACACGCCAAACTCCCGAACCGGCGGAGCAACAGGACGAAGAGGGCCTGTATTATTACACTGAGGGCGATGACGACCAGCAGACACAATTTGGTTCGACACCCTCTGAGGCTCAGGACCTGGATTGGCAGGACCTCGACGCCGAAAACCCGGAAGAGGCCGTGGAGACGTATCCGTCGAGGCCTTCGCCGCCAGACGACATTGGCATATACAATATGGTCGTCAGGAACGCTGCAGCAACCTATGGGGTGGAAATGGTGGAAGAAAAACCAACGGCTTGCTTTCTCTTGGAGACACTGCTGCCAACCCAAACTAGAAGCCAATTCCTTCCAATGCTCCCAAGTGTGTTGGACCAAGGCAGGGAAGCTTTCAATGAGCCATCAACCTGCAGATCTGTCACCCCCAGGACAGAGAAAAAGTACAAGCACTCTTCCAAAGACCCAGCATATATCCAGGGGTCCGTACCAGCTGACTCTATTCTAACAGCAACAGCCAGGAAGAGGGCCAACGTCCCCACGAACTCAGGGCCACCTCCAGACAAGGAGAGTAAAAGAATAGACCTCACAGGGAGGAAAATTGAGGAATGCGGCAATTCACTGGCGCATCGCCAACTCGAACGCCCTAATAAATAGACATGCCTACCAACATTGGGAAGAAGTAGGGCAGTTGCTCAAACATCTCCCAAACTAACACCAGCAGAGAGCAGCGCACCTGGTGGAGGAAGGAAAGACCATGGCCAACACCTGCCTGAAGTCGGCCTTGGACGCAGCAGACACATCAAGCAGGCTTATGATGATCGGAGTAACAGAAAGAAGGCATGCCTGGCTGAGGATCTCTGGGTTCAAGCCCGAATTACAGAACAATATCCTGAATATACCCTTCAACGGGGAAAAGCTGTTTGGCACGCCAGTGGACGAGACGCTGACACAGCTGAAAAAGGATAACGAGACTGCAAGGTCCATGGGGCACTGCAGTTCAGAGGGATGAGAAGGGGCACCCCTTCATGAAGGCCAAATGGCAGAGGAGGGAGCCAACCGGGAACATCGCACCAGGCCTTCCAGCAAGCCTATCGGGGAAGCAACCAGGCGCAGCAAGGTCGGCAAGAGGGGCCAGTCCTTTCGAGGTCGACCGAACGGACGAGGCCAGACAAGAAGAGGGGGGCAGCAACCCGCCCCCAAGTGACTCCACAGTACCAAAAGTGCCCACACACACACAACATCCTTAGTGGCGCGGCACAACAGAAGACACAAAGAACAATTAAAAATCAACGATCATGTTACACCAGTAGGAGGCAGACTAAAACACTTCTTCCAGGAGTGGAAGAAAATAACGGACAAATGGATACTCAACATCATACAGTTGGGCTACTGTATAGAGCTGGTAAAAAAGCCACCAAACAGGAGGCCAGCCAACAAAACACGCTCAGCAGAAGAGCTATCACTCCTTTGGCAAGAAGCACAAGAACTCCTCCACAAGGAGGCCATAGAAAGGGTACCATACAAAGAAAGAAACAGGAGTGTACTCCAACTACTTCCTCGTACCAAAAGTAGACTAAACGTTAAGGCCCATACGGGACCTACGGTTCCTAAACATGCATAAAAACTCAAAAGTTCAAGATGACATCCTTACAGGAGGTTATACCTCAGATAAGGCACGGGGATTTTATGTCCACAATAGACCTCAAAGATGCCTACCTACTCATCCCCATGAACCAAAAACACAAACATCTACTGAGATTTACCATCAGCAAGACGCACTACCAGTTCACGGCCCTAGCCTTCGGCCTAAAATCCGCACCAAGGGTCTTCACAAAATGACTCGCTGCCGTAGCAGCACACCTGCGGATACAGGGAATACATGTATACCCCTACCTAGACGACTGGTTGGTAAAGGCGAACACCTACAACCAATGCAAACTACATGCTCAGCGGGTCACACATACGCTGACTGAGCTAGGCTTCTCGATACACAACGGGAAGTCCTCGCTGGAACCAGAACAGGTGAAGATTTTCCTGGGTGCACAAATCGACACCATTCAGGGCAGAGTGTTCCCCAGCGAAAAGAGAACAGTTGCAATGCTGAAGAAGACTCCTCAATACCAGAAGGGGCGACGTCTGACAGTGAGGACGGTGAGCAAGCTCTTGGGGATGATGGCGTCCTGCATACACCTAGTCCCCAATATTCGACTACACATGAGACCATTCCAGGAATGGCTCCAACAACAGTGGTCACAGGCAACAGGGAGTTGGGAAGATCTTGTGGTTGTAACGCACGCAGTGCAGGAAGAGATAGCATGGTGGAACAAGGTCAACATAAGGGGAAAACCATTTAAACCACCAACTCCAACAGTGACCATCACAACAGACTCATCCCAAATGGGGTGGGGAGCGCACACGAACCTGCTCAAAGTAAGGGGTTTATGGACACCAACAGATGCCGTCAAACACATCAACTACCTAGAACTAAAGACCGTGTTCCTTAAACTAAAAGCGTTCCAGAAACCGCTGTACGGGCAAAGGGTGTTAGTACAAACCGACAACACCACAACGATGTTCTACATCAACAAGCAGGGAGGAATACAATCAGTGGCGCTGTCAAATCTAGCGCAACAGATATGGAAATGGGCTATACCATTACAAATAGACCTCCTGGCGATACATCTACCAGGTAAGGACAATGTGGAAGCGGACAGACTCAGCAGACAGACATCAATCTCACACGAGTGAGAGCTCAACCCGCAGGAGACACAAAGGCTATTCAAAAAGTGGGGGACCCCACAAATAGACCTGTTTGCAACACACCAGAATGCAAAATGCCAATACTTCGCATCCAGACAGCCAGGCCACCAATCCCAAGGAAATGCCCTATGGATGAGCTGGTCAAAGACATTTGCCTTCGCTTTTCCGCCGATACCGCTGATACACAAGGTGCTCAGCAAGTGCAGAACAAGCAACATGACGCTAATTCTGGTGGCACCACAGTGGGCCAGGCAGTCCTGGTTCTCACAGATAGTGGAAATGGCACAGGGGCCACCACACAAGTTCAGAAAAAGAGACCTGCTCTCGATGCAAAACGGAAGGGTGCTCCACCCAGAACCAGAGAGCCTCCACTTAGCAGCGTGGCTCCTGAAGACTTAGAGTTCGCTCACCAAGCTCCCCCAAAGCACCCTGGCGGTGCTACGAGAAGCAAGGAGGCCCACTACACGGAAATGCTATGCAGCAAAATGGAAAAGCTTCACTGAATGGTGCATCAAGGAAAAGCTCCACAGGAGAATCACCAGGGAATCAACAGTGCTAAAATACTTAACACACTTGCTAAAGGGTAATCTAAGCTGCACCTCGCCAAGAGTACACCTGGCAGCAATAGTAGCCTATACAAGAGGAGAAACAGGGAAAAGTTTCTTTACATCTCAGGTGGTAAAAAGATTCCTGGAGGGGGCCAAGAGAATAGCCCCACCAAAGAGGATGCCACCGCCTGCATGGAACCTCAATGTAGTTCGAACACAGCTTATGAAAGCACCTTTCGAACCCATTCACAAGGCCTCTCTGCATATGCTCACAATAAAGACAGCCTTTCTGGTAGCAATTACCTCGCTGCGCAGGGTGAGCGAATTGCAAGTGCTCACACTACAAGAACTCTACATTCAGATTCACAATGACAGGGTGGTAATGAGGACGCACCCACACTTCATGCCAAAGGTGGTGTCCAAGTTCCACATAAGCCAAACAATACAAATTCCAAGTTTCTTCCAAAAACCATCCACCAGCGCAGAGAGGGCACTGCACACTCTGGACGCCAGAAGAGCAGTAATGCATTACATCGAAAGGACTAAAGATTGTAGGAAAACAAAGCAATTCTTTGTGTCCTTCGCAAGCAGTTTCCTGGGCAGACCAGTGACTAAAAATACCATCGCATGATGGATCGCACAGACAATTCAATACTGCCACAAACAGGCAGGTCAAGAACTACAAGGAGCAGCACAAGCTCACTGTACCAGGAAAAAGGGAGCAACAATCGCCTTCCTGGCAAACGCACCCATCCAAGACATTTGCCTGGCGGCAACATGGGCTTCAGTGCATACGTTCACGAAGCACTACTGCGTGGATATACAGATGAACAAGGAAGCACAAGTAGGTCAAAAAGTGCTTCAACATATATTCAACAACAAACGCTCATCTTCCACCCAGCCGCCACACACATAGCAAACTGCTACAAAGTCTATGCACAGCATAGTGAATCCAGAAAGATTCACGCTGCAAAACGAATAGTTTCTTACCTGTCAGTGTAGTTTTGCAGCTGGAAGACTTTCTGGATTCACTAGCGAACCCACCCGCCTCCGCCAGAAAGATGACAGGAGGAAAGGGGGACTAAGACATGGAAAACACCTTCAAAGGGTAAAAGGATATACAAGAAAAGCACAAGACAAGAAAAAAAGAACCCGAAGATGGCGCCCAAGGGTGGGAGCTTCCAGAGGAAGCGCGCCGACGTCACGGGAGGACACCAAATGGTGGGGCGTCGACGCCCACCTGGGCTACGAAAAAAAAGAAAAAAGACTACGATTCCGGACCAACCACTAGACCGCGGAATAATGCACAGCATAGTGAATCCAGAAAGTCTTCAAGCTGCAAAACTACACCGACCGGTAAACTATTCGTTGTCCTTGATGCTCCACAGGTCCTGCACGGAACCTGTATGGTGCACGGGCACAGACTACGCTTTGGACGGAGAGGGAGACTAAGTCGGGCCCAGTCGAAGTCCAGACGGTCGAAGGTCCGTGGTTTCTTGTTCAGAATCTTGTTCACGTCGAATCTAGGGTTCTACAGCCAGGTAAGCCCTTTTGTATCCACGGGAGAGGGTTGGACAGATTCAGGGGACCCTCCCAGGGGAGGGTCAGGACAGTGGGGAAGTTACTCCCTTGTCCTTTGTCCAGTTTCGCGCCAGAGCAGGAGCCAACGGCTCCCAGGACTTGTTTGAACTGGACTATGCACAGGGACACCAAATGTGCCCCATATGCAGACTTTTGGTCGCTGGCAAGCGCACCCACCCAGGCCTAATGCACAAAATCCTGGCTGGGATGTGGTCACCTCCCTGTGACAGGATGCCTATTCTGCCTTCCCCTGCTCGAGCTTGGCTCAGCAGCAGGAGGGCAGAAATGTCTCTGGTCGGCAGCAACTCTTTTGGGCTGCCCGGGACAAGAAGGCTGGTACCGGGAACACCAGGGACCTCACAAAGCCTGTTTCTGAGGGGTGGAATCATACCTCCCACACCAGTTACCGGTATGGGGGTATGATTCCATAATGTTTGATACCAAACACGATAGGATTACTTTCAGCCGTTTTAGAGTTGGTCATTACGCTGTTGCATAATGCCACTCTATATGTTGTAAATGGCTGACACACTGACAACCCGGGAGAATGGATTCTGTAGGCTGCAGGGGTGTCCTGCTCATGCAGGGGCACCCTCTCACTTAGAACCAAGCACCCTACCTTCAGGATTGTTAAGGCCTGCTATAGGGGTGACTTGTAGGTTTTAAGTGCAGGGACCCTTGGATATAGGAAACCTATTTCTAAAGTAAGAGGTGCATGCACCATCTTACACAGGCTGCAATGGCAGGCCTGTAGATCCATTTTGCATGGCCTCTCCTAATACATGCTTCAGCCCATGGGAGGCCTCTGGAGTACCTATTCCCTGGGTACATGTGTACCATATACTAGGGACTGACGAGGGCACCCCAGTATCCAATCTGGAGTGTACCTAAGTACATGACACAACATTTTAGGGAGAAAGCAGATAGGCTGGGGTCCTGATTAGCAGGATCCCAGTCAGACTAGTCAAAAACAGTGTAACATGAAGCAAAAAGTGGGAGTAACCATAAGAAGCAGATCCTACTTTCCTACAATAAGGAACTGCATACATTTTTTTTTTAAACAAATACCTCAGATTTGTACTAGACTAAGTGCACTAACAAGTCAAAGTACTAGCATTCGGCATAAAATCAGCACCAAGTGTTTTTACAATGTGCTTTGCTGTAGCCGCAGCCTACCTGCAAAGGAAAGGAATACATGTATACCCATACCTAGACTGGCTAGTAAAGTCAAAATAAAAAGATTAGTGTCAGACACATTCAAACTGTAATCCCAACTTTAGAAAGGTTGGGTATCTCCATAAACCACAAGAAATAATCACCACAACCGGAATAAGAGAAGGTGTTCCTGGGAGCGACCTTAAATTCAATGAAAGCACACGCTTACCCTGTCCCAAGGAGGATAAAGGCGGTGGCAGAGCAAGTTCACCTATACCAGAAGGGTTAGTCTCAGACTGTGAGGACAGTCAAGAAGCTAATGGGCATGCCGCTCATAACGCATGCCGCTCATAACGCATGCAAGACTACACATGCAACATTCCAAGAATGGATCGAAAACAAATGGTCACAAGCCACTGGGATTTGGGTAGACCTAGTGGTTGTCACAGCAAAGATGCATAAGGAGATACAAGGTGCTGTAAAAAGCAGGACAAACCGGGACACATCTTATCCTCCTAGCCCCTCAGTGGGCCAGACAGACCTGGTTCTCTGATCCAGTGGAGATGTCCAGGGGACAAATCACGGTCCAAGCAGACCAGGACCTGCTAACGATGCAGAAGAGGAGTGTGTCACACTCTGAGCCAGCAACACTCAGCCTAGCAGCATGGCTCCCGAATTCATAGAGTTCAGGCACTAAAGCTACTGCCCAGGACCATGGAAATCCTTAAGGAAGCCTACCACAAGAAAATTTATGCAGCATAGTGGAAAAGGTGCATTCACTGGTGCACAAATGCAAAGAAAATGCAAACAAATTCAAGACTAGAGATGGTAGTAACATACAGCACTCACCTGTTGGATAGCGGTTTGACCTATTCATCCTTAAAGGTAGACCTGGCATCCATTGTAGCCTACACTGACCTTTTCTTCACCTCACCAGTAGTTAAGAGATTTTCAGAGGGATCAATAAGGATCGCTCCACCATGGAAAGTACCAGCACCAATGTGGAACCTAAACAGTCTTAACGCAATTAATAACCTTTTGAACCAATACACAAGACTGATCTCAAATCACTAACACGGCATTCCTAATTGTTGTCTCCACTGCGGATTGTGATTGAACTTAAAGCACAAACAATACAGGAGCTGTATTTACAAATACACAACGACAAAGTGGTTCTCAAAACCAAACCTCAATTTCTACCAAAGGTAGTAAGTAGCTTTCACGTTAATCAAAGCATACAGCTACCAGTATTCTTCAGTGAACCTCAAACACAAATGGAAACGACCCTGCACTCCTTGGATGTCCGCCTTAATTTACTACCTGCGTTTCGCAAAGGAAACCAATTGTTTGTATATTTCACAAAAGCAACCAAGGGATCAGCAGTAACAAAAGGTACAATCTCAAGATGAATTGTAGAAACCATACAAACATGCTATGCAGGGGCAGGAAAGACACTACCTGTGTGCCCAAAGGCGCATTCAACAAGGAAAAAGGGCGCCACGTTAGTTTTCCTAGCAGACGTACCCATTGACAATTTGCGCAGCACCAACATGGGCTTCCCCACACATTTGCAAAACATTACTGTGTACGTACAAATGAACAAAGCAGAGATGGGACAAAAAGTACTGCAGCACCTGTTTGCAAACTCATCCTAATTTCATCCCAACCAGTCCAAAGGAAGGGAAACCGCTACATAATTTAATTTATAGCGTCTGCATCCAGAAAAAGGATTCATGCTGCAAAACGAAATGGTTACTTACCAGAAGGAGTAGTTTCGCACCTTAAAGTTTCCTGGATTCATATGCATGTCAGCATCTTGACCATATCTCTGTAGGCCATCTAGTGCAAAACTTTGAGATGTACATGCTCCTTGGCCTTCAATATTCAGCAACAGCATATCCCATATTGGTCTCCCTCCTAATGCAAGTTCCATGTATCGCTGGTGGCTGTCTTTGTATGTGTTCCCACTCAGACTGTTAACTATGCAGCTTTATAAAATTGTAAAAGTGAAGAAAAAAAATGGCTTCCGCCTTGACTTCCCATTAGGAGCAATTTCCTTGTTATCCTATGTTAACGAGGTCGTGCAGGCACAGTAATCTGGAGAATCTTCACTTTTGCTATCCTACCAGTGTAGGATATAAAAAGTTGTCTACATAAATCCAGTATTTTTAAAGCGCGAACAATTACCCGATGGTGTCAAGGCGCTGGGGGCCGTCGGGAAGATTAAGCGAGCTATTGCCCAGAGTCACATGGTGATGGGCTGACCTGCCGCCGGCGATCGAACCATGAGCCCCTGTGTTCTGGCGCCAGTCGCCCTGGCCGCTGCGCCACACCTCTTCCCTACATGATGATGTATCCAGATCGTGCTTATTTGCGTGGAGACTACAGCAGGATAGTTGGACTTCTGTAGATCCTGTAATGGGGAGAGGGGGGTTAAAAAGAATAATTTAAAAAAAGAAACAGATTTCATCTTGCCCTTTGTCCAAATAAAGAGACCGAAGCAGTATAAGATTGTATTCCCAGGGTAGATCTGTTAAAAGCCTCCAACTTATCTTGATTATTTTCAAGCCTGAAATCTTTAAAAGTCTCTCAATCATTACTACTGCGAGAATTAAAAGTTCGAGGCCTGCGAGCTGTAGATCACATGCTGTGCATAGACTGCCATCTAGTGTTGGGTCCGGATGTTTGCACTTTGTTTTTCTTCGAAGAAGTCTTTTCCAGTCACGAGGTAGGTGACTCCTCCTTTCGGTGATAGTGCGTATGGGCATCGACTCCATTGGTAGATTGTTTTTTTTATTCCGCCATCGGGTCCGGACGTGAATTACTGCGCTCCGGTTCGACACCGTTCCTTCGGTTTCCCTCGGTACGCAAGACACTCGCCCTCGACTGTATTGTTTCCGATCGCGTCTCCCTTTCTATCGCATATTGTATTTACTTATTAAAACTATCTTTCGATTGGAAAGCTCGTGGAAGGCTGTCGGGCCGACCCGCAGTCGATGGGACGAACTCCCTTCAAATTCTGCCCTCTGCGTCACGCGAAATACCCGCGCACTGACTCACACCAAGTGTGTAACCTGTTTTTGTCTCCCGAACACAGAGAACAAGACCAACGCGTGCCAGGCTTTCCGCTCCAAGAAAACACTTTGTGACCGTCTGCCTCGACGTCGCGACATGCAGAACCAGCACGCAAGCTCTGTTCCGGACATCTTCGGGCAACAATCAGACGAAGAGGCCGGGGAGGCCATGGGAACAGAGCAGGAGCTGATCCCAATCTCAGAGCTCGACTCCGACCAAGAAGGAGACATCCCTCATGGACAACGTACTGCGAGTACAGATTCCACCCCCCTCGTCCCAAGATCCAACTCCACTTAAAAAGAAGGCTCCGGTCCTACCCGTGCCCTTGGGCCCCGGTCTGCTCCAAGATCACGCTTTCGACGCCCCGGATTCTGGCTCGGCACTGAAGCCTACTAAAAAGCTTTCCAGCTCCGAAAAGACTCGCCCCAAATCGGGCTCCGAGCCCAGACCTTCGGGGTCGAAACACAAGTCCGGCTCCGACCCACACTATTCGGCACCGAAACACACTTTGGATCCGAAGACACCTAGGACTACGGCACCGAAACTTTCGGCACTGAAACTTTCAGATGTGCCGAAATCAGCAAAAAAGCAGTTTCGACGCTCCAATCGACAAACCGGATCCGAAACAAAGTGTTATATATTCACCCACAGACTGGACACATCACCACTAAAGTGACTTTAAAAAGGACTGATACAGAAGAGGAATATCACATTCCTTTGAAGAAGAGAACTGTTGGAACTAACCATTCCCCTCCTCCTCTTCAATCACCTCCCAAACAATTTCACCTGAGCATTCACCACCACATACACCTGACAACCAGGATGATGGGGATGGCGATGAGGATGATAATCGGCCATTACAAGACCCATGGGACGACTACAACACCAATTTGCCCACAGGCAATGATCCCGACTTGTACCCTAACAAGCCCTCTCCACCGGATGACAGTGTAGGCTACATTAAATTACTGGGTAGAGCTGCCAACTACCATGGGGTGCAGCTACATAAAGAATCCCTAGAAGAGGATTTACTCTTTGAAAACCTTAGTCGCACGCAAAAGTCATCACACACACTACCCATGCTCGAAGGGATGATCAGGCATGTAGATAACATCTTTAACGACCCTGTCAGGGCTCGTATTCTTACCCCAGGGTAGATAAGAAATACAAGCCACCACCATCGGACCCAGTATATATAAGGGGACAATTGCCATTAGACTCCATGGTTGTGTTCAATGCAAGGAAAAGAGCCAACTCCCAAACTACAGGAGATGCTCCACCCCCGGATTAAGAATCCAAACTTATTGATGATTTGGGGAAAAGGGTGGCCTCTTAGGCATCAAACTTCTGGCGTATCTCTAACACTCAGGCGTTGCTAGCACGATACGACCGTGCGCACTGGGACGAGATGGAGCAATTAATCCAATTTTTGCCCCAGGAACATAGATCTAAAGCACAAGCCCTGGTGCATGAAGGACAACTTATTTTTAACAACTCAATCGGATGCTCCCTAGATGCTGCAGACACTGCTGCTAGAGCTGTAAACACCAGCATCCTTTTAAGGAGACACGCCTGGCTCCGCATATCTGGGTTCAAACCCGAAGTTCAAGCCTCCATATTAAATACACCCTTTAATAAGGAACACCTATTTGGCCCAGTGGTAGATTCTTCACTAAAAAAGATGAAGAAAGACACGGAAGTGGCCAAATCCATGGGAGCCCTTCAGTCAACACAAAGCTGTGGTTCCTTTCGGCGCTCTTTTCTACTGCGGAGGCTCCAAAAATACCTCCTCGGCGACCACGTCCACCTACAAGGGTAATCCCCAACCCTCTCCCTCTAGGGGTTACTTCAGAGGGGGTTACAGAGCTAACGGCAAAGGCAGGGGTAGGGGTTCAAACACACGCACCTCCCCCTCCAATACAAAACAGTGACTTCCCTACACTCCCCTACACTCCCCTACACTCCCCTACACTCCCCTACACTCCCCTCCGAACACTTAACACCTGTCAGGGGAAGACTGTCAGATTTTCTACCAATCTGCCAGTCAATAACAGACAATTGGGTACTACAAATTATCCGTTCTGGTTACTGCCTGGAGTTCATAAACACTCCTCCAAACATTCCACCAAAGTCACACAAACTTTCACCAGATCACCTACACCTCTTCAAACAAGAGGTGCAGTGTCGCCTTCTAAAAAGGGCTATAGAGCCCGTACCACCACATCACGGGTCGGGTGTGTACTCTTTTTTTTACTTTCTGATACCCAGAAAAGATAGCTCTCGCAGACCAAGATTAGATCTCAGAGAACTCAATCTTTACATTCATACAGATCATTTCTACATGGTAACACTTCAACAAGTACTACCTCTTCTGCAGAAAGGCGACTTTCTGTCTAGTCTAGATTTAAGACTCCTATTTTCATATTCCAATCCACCCCGCTCATCGCAAATTCCTCAGGTTTGTGGTAGCGGGTCAACACTTGCAGTTCAAGGTACTTCCGTACAGAGTCACCACTGCCCCCAAAGTCTTCACAAAGTGTCTGGCGGTAGTAGCTGCTCACCTGAGAAGACAGAGCATCCATGTCTTCCCATACTTGGACGACTGGCTCATCAAAGCCAGTACGTACCAGCAGTGTCTTCAGCACACTTTCAGAATAATTCAGTTACTACATCAACTAGGGTTCACAATCAATGTGATAAAATCACATCTTCAACCAGCCAATACTCAGGACTACCTAGGAGCCACGCTAGATACTCAAAAAACTGGCGTTTCCCAGCACAGCCAGGATTCGCAATATTCGGGCTTTAGTTCTCCAGTTTCAACCCAATCATTGGCTGCCAGCTCGGGTTTATATGCAACTTCTGGGAATGATGGCATCTTGCATCATAATCGTCCCCCATGCCAGGCTGCACATGCGTCCACTTCAAGAATGCTTAGCCAGTCAGTGGAACCAGTCAGTGTCTATTAACCGATCTAGTGTTGGTAAGCGGCCGTACTCCTTGCTCTCTGCAGTTTTGGAATGCACAAAATTTGTCAAAAGGACGGCCTTTCATAGACCTAGTTCCACAAATAGTACTGACAGCGGACGTGTCCCTCACTGGCTGGGGAGCTCATCTCCAACAACGCACAGTGCAAGGCCTGTGGAGCCAACAGCAAAAGTTGCTCCACATCAATCATTTAGAGTTGCATGCAATATTTCTAGCTCTCAAGGCGTTTCAGACTCACTTGGAGGGCAAGGCTGTCTTGGTTCGTACAGAGAACATGACAGCTATGTATTACATACAAAAACAGGGGGGGGACACTCCAACTGTCCCACTTACCCAAGACATCTGGAAGTGGGCCGTTCACCACAAACTTTATCTCCTAGCGGAACACCTCCCAGGAGTGAACAACCAAATTGCAGATCTCAGCAGGCAGCAACTACACGAATGGGAACTTCACCCTCCGGTTCTCCTCCCATACTTTCAAAGTTGGGGAGTCCCTCACATAGACCTGTTCGCCACACACAAACGCAAAATGCTGAAGCTTCGCCTCCAGGTACCCACACCCGCAATCCAAGGGCAATGCACTATGGATGAACCGGTCAGGGATATTTGCTTTCGCTTTTCTGCCTCTCCCACTCATTCCATTAGTGGTTCAGAAGCTCAGGCAAACATCTCACACTAATCCTGGTAGCTCCCACATGGGCGCGTCAACCTTGGTTCACAACCCTGTTGGAGCCGTCTCTGGATCCGCATCAAAAGCTGCATTTAACCTCCAGTCTCCTCACACAGAGCCATGGAGAAATCAGACACCCAGATCCCAAACAGCTGAACCTCTCGATCTGGCTCCTGAAGTCTTGGAGTTTGGTTACTTGAACCTTCCACCAGAATGTATCTCATTAGGGAGGCTAGAAGGCCTACCACAAGAGTTTGTTATGCAGCTAAGTGGAAGCGATTTGTTAAATATTGTGGAAACAATCACATCAACCCTCTTGATGCTTCCATACAAAATATCATCTGCTATCTGTTACACTTGCAACAGTCAGCGTTGGCTTACACCTCCATTAGACTACACCTGGCAGCAATAGCTGCATATCTAAAACATAGACAACATTTGTCGTTTAGAGTACCTGTAATCAAAGCTTTCATGGAAGGACTAAAGAGTCATACCACCAAGACTCCCACCTGCTCCAGTGTGGAATCTTAACATAGTCCTCACAAGATTAATGGGCCCACCTTTTGAGCCCATGCACAAATGCGAACCACAGTTCCTCTCTTGGAAAACAGCTTTCCTCATTGCAATCACTTCATTAAGGGGAGTGAGTGAGCTACCGGCATTAACCATACAAGAACCCTTTTTCCAACTACACGGAGACAAAGTAGTTCTTCGTACCAACCCCAAAATTTAACCTAAGGTAATATCTGCATTTCACATAAATCAGTCGGTAGAATTGCCTATATTCTTCCCTCAACCTGATTCAGTTGCAGAATGAGCTCTACACACCTTAGATGTCAGAAGAGCACTTTTGTACTACATTGAAAGAACAAAATCTTTTCGTAAAACAAAACTTTTTGTTGCTTTTGCGCCACCACACAAGGGCAATCCTATCTCCAGATCAGGTACTGCAAGGTGGATTAAGTGCATTCAAACTTGCTATGCGAAAGCAAAGAGAACTCTAACTGTACCCCCTAGGGCACATTCCACTCGTAAGCTAGGGGCCACTATTACTCCTAGGAAAGATTCCCATAGTTGACCTTTGCAAAACTGCAACATGGTCTACACCGCACACATTCACTAAGCACTATTGTTTAGATGCGTTAGCGAGACAACAAGCCAATGTGGGTCAAGCAGTACTTAAAGCACTATTTCAGACAACTCCAACAGCTACAGGTTAGCCACCGCTTTGGGAGGATACTGCTAAATAGTCTATGCACAGCATGTGATCTACAGCTCACATGCCTTGAACGGATAATGTTGCTTACCCAGTAAGCATCTGTTCTTGGCATGTAGAGCTGTAGATTCACATGCGCCCACCCACCTCCCCGGATACCTGTGGCTGTTGTAGTTCTCTATTAATTTACATACATATGCATGGACATTTCTTTGCTTAACTATTACTCCATTCTCACCCTCTGTGGGAAAACAATCTAACAATGGAGTCGATGCCCGTGCGCACTATCACCGAAAGGATGAGTCACCTACCTCGTGACTGGAAAAGACTACGTCAAAGAAAAAAAAGTGCAAACATCCAGACCCAACACTAGATGGCGGGCTATGCACATCATGTGAATCTACAGCTCTACATGCCAAGAACAGATGCTTACTGGGTAAGTAACATCCTTTCAGGGTTTGTGAGGAATGTCTGCAAGATGATGCATTGTACTTGTGGTTGCTATCAATCAATCACAGAATTTGTAAAGCGCACTACTTTACCCGCGAGGGTCTCAAGGCGCAAGGGAAAAAAAGGGGGGGGGAGGTGCTGCTACTGGTCGAACAACCAGGTCTTGAGTAGCCTCCTGAAGGTCAGCAGGTCTTGGGTCTGTCGAAGGCTTAGTGGAAGGGTGTTCCAGGTCTTGGCGGCGAGGTGGGAGAAGGATCTGCCGCCGGTGGTAGTTCTTCGAATGCGAGGGACTGTGGCGAGGGAGAGGTCGGCGGAGCGGAGTTGGCGGTTGGGGACGTAGAAGAGGAGTCGTCTGTTGAGGTAGGCTGGGCCAGTCTTGTGGAGTGCCTTGTGTGCGTGGATGAGGAGTTTGAAGGAGATTCTCCTTTCGACGGGGAGCCAGTGCAGGTTCCTCAGGTGGGGGGTGATGTGGCTGAGGCGTGGTACATAGAGGATCAGGCGTGCGGAGGCGTTTTGTATGCGTTGCAGTCGCTTGATGAGCTTGGCCGGGGCTCCCGCGTAGAGGGCGTTCCCATAGTCAAGTCTGCTACTGATGAGGGCCTGGGTGACTGTTCTTCTTGTGTCTGTCGGGATCCACCTGTAGATCTTGCGAAGCATGCGGAGGGTGTTGAAGCAGGAGGAGGAGACTGCGTTGACTTGCTTGGCCATGGAGAGCGTTGAGTCGAGGATGACTCCCAGGTTGCGTGCGTGGTCGGTGGGTGTCGGGGCTGCTCCCAGCGTCGTTGGCCACCAGGAGTCGTCCCAGGCTGAGGGGTTGGAGCCGAGGATGAGGACCTCTGTCTTCTCCGTGATCAGTTTTAGTCGGCTGATCTTCATCCAATCGGCAACGGCCTTCATGGAGGTTGGATTTGGCGGCGAGGGGGTCCTTGGTGAGGGAGAGGATCAGTTGAGTGTCGTCGGCGTAGGAGATTATGTTGAGGTCGTGCTGTCTGGCGATGCGTGCGAGCGGGGCCATGTAGATGTTGAACAGTGTTGGGCTGAGGGACGATCCCTGGGGTACGCCGCAGATGATCTCGGAGGCTTCGGATCGGAATGGTGGGAGGCGGACTCTCTGGGTTCTGCCGGCGAGGAAGGAGGTGGCCCATTCCAGGGCCTTGTCTCGGATCCCTGCGTCGTGGAGGCGTGCGCGTAGAGTGCGGTGGCAGACAGTGTCGAAGGCGGCGGAGAGGTCCAGCAGGATGAGGGCTGCGGTCTCACCGTTGTCCAGCAGGATCCTGATGTCGTCGGTGGCGATGAGGGCAGTCTCAGTGCTGTGGTTGCTGCGGAACCCTAATTGGGATGGGTCCAGGATGCTGTTTTCTTCGAGGTATCGGGTTAGCTGTTTGTTGACGATCTTCTCGATGACCTTGGCTGGGAACGGAAGCAGGGAGATGGGCCGGAAGTTCTTGAGGTCTCTCGGGTCCGCCTTGGGTTTTTTGAGTAGGGCGTTGATCTCTGCGTGTTTCCAGCTCTCTGGGAAGGTCGCGGTCTCCAAGGAGAGATTGATGACGTTGCACAGGTGGGGTGCGATGGAGCTGCTGGCTTTGTTGAAGATGTGGTGCGGGAAAGGGTCTGACGGGGAGCCGGAGTGTATTGTGCTCATGGTCTTGATGGTGTCCTCGATGTTCACGCTGGCCCAGGCTGGCAGGGGGTCGTGGTCGATGGTGTGCGGCGGGTCTGGTGCATCGATCTTAGTTGGGGCTGTCTGGGTGTTGAAGCTGTTTACTCCTATGATTCAGATGTTAAACTTTCTATTCAAACAGCTGGGGCGACGAAGGGCACCTAATCAATTAATATTGGTCAAAAGACTTGCACATGTTTTGTAACTCGTCCAAATAAGTCAGAAAATTGGGACCACATCAGTTTTAACCAGCTATCCCCATTTTACTTGGTCAGCTGTCTTTTTGGCATTTAAAGCAATCCTTGATCTATACGTTTTGTTTCTGGTGCTCTTTCAAGTCTTTGTAAAACATTTGAAAATCTACCGACAGCAGTGCCCCAGCAACCTGGCCGATGCCCGGAGGAGCTGCCTAGGTAGATGGAGGAGATTGGTTGTGGATCTCCCCCCTCAACCGTCACCTACCCTCTGGACCTGGGCACTGTCTCTCGTCTCCCTGCTGGTTCTCCTTTCTTCCCTCGCCGTCTGGTGGACTCAGAGGGTCTGCCGGTTGCTGATCCTGTACGTCGCTGCCGATGCCTGGCTGGGCTGCCTTGGTGGCTGCTTGGTGAGGTGGCTGGGGATCGCCCCTCCGGCTGTCGCCTGCCTTCTGGACCTGTGCTGCGGTTGCCTGGCGTCCTGCTGCGACGCGCGGGTCTTGTTTCCTCCGACGCAGCCTTGAGAGTGCCGTGACGCTGCTGCCCTTACCACCGAGCTTGTTTTCCCTTTTCAGTGTTAACGCGCCCTCCTGACCCCGCAGCTGCCTGGGCGCCCGCGCTGACTTCCCCTGCGTTTGACTCGTGTGGGATCGACTACCTCCAGCCTTCCTCCATCCAGATCTGGTGATTGCCCTCCCCATTCAGACATGCTCCTGGAGTAGGTTTTCCATGTTGGCTTTTCGACTGGATTTTTCTTTGCCCGCAGTCCTGCCATTTTGTTGTGAGGTATTTGGGGTCCATGACCTGGATCCTCCATCTTGCGGTCTAGATAGACTCCCAGACTGATTCACGCCGCTGGTCAGCACCTTGCATCGCCAGATTTGACCATTGCCCTAAGTCGACACCCTCTTGAGTCACCTTCACCCCTCTACTTGTATGATCACGGTGAGGCACCTTTTTCGCCCCCTCCCTCGGATCCGTTCCATCTCTAATTGCGACCCGACGCACTGAGGGAGTCCGGATGTGGTTGATCACGGGAACCCTACCGGTTTGTTGACTCTGACTTTCTGGTGTCCCCTGTAGTACTTTACTCCATGGCCGGTCTGCTGAGACCTGATCTGCATTCAAACCCCTTTACTTTTTCCCCCCATTACCCTCTATGCTCCATTGGTCCAGTTTGTAAGAAACTGGCTCTATATATACTACACCAAAATGAGGTATAGTGTGTATAGAGTCCAAGTGACCCCAAAGGTAGGCAGAGGTTAAAGTTGGATAGAACCTTACTCTCTAATTATGGTAGAGTGGTCGAGCAGTAAGGCAGTATCAGAGGACAGTGTTGAGCATTTGATGTACACACTCAGTCAGCAAATGAATTCACACACTGAAGAACTGAACTCTAGGCCAATTGTTTTTGTATAAAAATATACTGTTTTATTTTAGAACCAAGCAAGCCTGGCACAGGTAAGCATAAAATACTTTCCAGTAATAAGTCTTGCAGCGTGAATCTTTCTGGATTCACTATGCTGTGCATTATTCCGCCATCTTGTGGTTGGGTCCGGAATCGTAGTATTTTCTTTCTTTTTTTTTTTTTGTCGTGGCCCAGGTGGGCGGCGACGTCCCACCATTTGGTGTCCTTTCGTGACGTTGACGCACTTCCTGCGGAAGCTCGCACCTTTGGTCGCCATCTTCAGATTCTTTTTTCCGCCGTTGGGTCTGGATCGTTGCCGAAGAGTTCCAGAAGTTTTTGGGAGAGGAATCAAGGAAAATCGAAGAAAACGACGAAAATCAGTTTTTCAACTACACCGGACTACAGGTCAGGCAACCAGGACGACGAGGGAGAAGGTTTACGACCGAGATCTCGACGTTCTACGAAGAATGCGCTCGCAGGGGGCTCCCTGAGCGCGGGTATGGACAAAACACTGTTCAAGTTTTGCACCAACTTCCACCACAAATATGCCCAGAAGGACCAGCATCCAGTCTGCAACCTCTGCTTGCCGCTCGACCACAGCAGCGAAGACTGCAACGCGTGCTCTGCGTTTACACCCAAGACCCTCAGAGTGAGGGAGAGGCAGAGAAGGGCGAACCAACACATGCAGGGGCAGGGACCACCTCCATCGTGCCGAGACCTGGGCCTCTCCAGCGGAGAGGAGGACAACATCGCCGGAGGACTGCACGGTCGTCGAGGTCCATAAGAAAACGTCGAAGGAGGTAAGGGAGTCGTCGACCCCTAAACACTCGAGCGACACTCGAAAGGGTGAAGCTAAAGCCCCGAGCGACACTTGTAGAAGTGAAGCTAAGTCCTCGAAGGGAGCATTGCCGCCAAAACACTCGACGAAGGCAACAGCAACCAAGGACAGTCAGCCGAGTGGATCCTTCGAAAAGGACTGCCAATCGGCAAGAGCCCTCGAAAAACCCAGGGCGTCGAACGTTGCCCTCAAAGGACACCTCGGCGCCAAGAAAGGAAGGGCAGACATGGTCGTCGACTTAGACGGCCCGAAGAGAGGCGCTCCAGCCCTCTATGCCAAACAGGCCCACGAGATGGAGAGGAAGAAGAGGAGGCTCCAGGCCGAAATGGCGAGCATCCTGCAGCGGAAGAAGGACTTCGACGACAAGATGAGCCAATACACCATCCCGTTGAGACCCGCGCTCTAGGTCGAAAGAGACGACTAGGATGCCGAACCGCCAAAAACACCTGAACCAGTCGAGGAACAGTGGGACGAAGACTATTTCGAGGGAGAAGGCGACGAAGATCTGCAATCCTACCGGGACTCTACGTCCTCGGAGGCACAAGACCTAGAATGGCAAGACCTCGACGCAGAATCGCCGGAAGAAGGGGTAGACACTTACCCTTCGAGGCCCTCGCCGCCAGACGACATTGGGGTCTGCAACATGGTCGTCCAAAAGGCTGCACAAACGTATGGAGTAAAAATGGAAGAGTGGAAGCCCAAGGCATGTTTCCTTCTGGAGACTCTACTGCCTCAACAAACCAGGAGCCAATTCCTGCCCATGCTCCCTAGTGTGCTGGATCAAGGAAGAGAGGCCTTTAAGGAACCAGCAGTATGCAAGGTTGTGACTCCAAGAACTGAGAAGTATAAACATTCTTAACAAGACCCTGCATACATACAAGGATCAGTGCCAGCCGACTTCATAATTACAGCAACGGCTAGGAAGAGGGCCAATGTGCCCACTAATGCCGGACCACCTCCAGACAAGGAGAGTGGATCTCACAGGGAGAAAGGTGGAGAGAAATACGGCAATCCACTGGCGCATCGCAAACTCCACCGCCCTAATCACCAGGCACGCATATCAACACTGGGATGAAGTGGGGCAGCTCCTAAAGCATCTACCAGATCAGTACCAACAAAGGGCAGCTCACCTGGTAGAAGAAGGCAAAAGCATGGCGAACACATGCTTGAAATCAGCCTTGGATGCTGCAGAGACGTCCAGCAGACTGATGATGATGGGGGTGACCGAGAGGAGACCCGCATGGCTCAGAATTTCTGGATTCAAGCCAGAGGTGCAAAGTAACATCCTGAATACACCCTTTAACGGCGAGCAACTGTTTGGCACACCAGTTGACGACAAGTTAACGCAGCTCAAGAAGGACAACGAGACAGCAAGGTCCATGGGAGCGCTGCAGTTCAGAGGGATGAGAAGGGGGACACACACCGGAAGGCCGGGTGGTAGAGGAGGCAACGTGCCTACCACATCGCACCAAACGTTCCAGCAAGGCTATCAAAGGAACAACCAAGGCCAGCAGCAGCAAGGACAGCAGCAGCAAAACTGGCAGTACCAGCCCCGGGGCCAGTCCTTTCGAGGGCGCAGAAACGGACGAGGACAGACTCGAAGAGGAGGCCAACAGCCCACCTCCAAGTGACTTCACCATCAAGCCAACAACCACCCTAGCAACACCTCTGGGTGGGTGCAAGGACAAAGAGAATCAAAAACCTGACGTTCCACAAGAAACAGTCCCTCGAACATACAACACCGGTAGGAGGCAGGATAAAGAACTTCCTCAAGCAGTGGAGGAAGGTCACTACAGACAAATGGATACTAAACATCATACAATACGGATACTGTATAGAGCTAGAAAAACAACCTACAAACAGAAAACCAAGAAACGAGGCTCACTCAGCAAGGGAACTTTTGCTCTTGCAACTAGAAGCGAAGGAACTGCTCAGCAAAGAGGCGATAGAGGCAGTACCGCACAACCAAAGGAACAAAGGGGTTTACTCAACTTATTTCCTCGTGCCAAAGGTGGACGAAACACTAAGACCTATCCTAGATCTGAGATTGTTAAACAAATTCATAAGAACTCAAAGATTCAAGATGACTTACCTACAGGAGGTAATACCACAAATACAACAAAGGGATTACATGGCAACTATAGATCTGAAGGGCGCGTACTTGCACATCCCCATCAACCACAGGCACAAATGTCTACTAAGGTTTGTGATCAACCAGACTCTACCAGTTCACAGTACTGGCATTCGGACTCAAATCCGCACCAAGGGTGTTTACAAAGTGCCTGGCAGCAGTAGCAGCGCACCTACGAAGGCAAGGAATACACGTATATCCCTACCTCGACGACTGGCTCGTAAAGGCAAGCTCGTACCCCAGCAGGTCGTACAAACACTGAGCCAACTGGGTTTCTCAATTCATTGGGAAAAATCGTCAACCGGAGCAGATCAAGATATTAGGGGCCGAGATCAACACCATACAGGCCAAAGTGTTCCCCAGCAGGAAGAGAACATTGGCGATACTGAAGGAAACACGTCCTTACCGCAAGGGGCAAGTTCTGACAGTGAGGACGGTGAGCAAGCTAATGGGTATGATGGCGTCATGCATCCACCTAGTCCCAAATATCCGACTACACATGAGACCATTCCAAGAATGGATTCAGCAGCAATGGTCACAGGCAACAGGGAGTTGGGAAGATCTTGTGGTTGTCACACACGCAGTGCATCAGGAAATGGCGTGGTGGAACAAGGAAAACATATCACAGGGGAAGCCATTCACACAACCAACTCCAACAGTGACCATCACAACGGACGCCTCCCAGCTGGGGTGGGGCGCACACATGAACAAGCTCAAGGTGAGGGGTCTATGGTCGCAGCAAGATGCGGTCAGACACATCAACTACCTGGAGCTAAAGACTGTATTCCTAGCCTTAAAAGCCTTTCAGAAAGAGCTGTACGGAAACAGGGTGTTGGTCCAAACAGACAACACAACCACCATGTTCTACATCAACCAACAAGGAGGAACACAATCAGTGGCACTATCGGGGCTAGCACAGGAAATATGGAGATGGGCCATTCCACTAAAAATAGACCACCTGGCAATACATCTCCCAGGGAAGGACAATGTGGAAGCAGACTGACTCAGCAGGCAGACGTCGGCGTCCCACGAGTGGGAGCTCAATCAACAGGAATTTGAGAAGCTATTCCAAAAATGGGGTATACATCAAATAGACCTATTTGCAACACACCAGAATGCAAAATGCCAACACTTCGCATCCAGACAACCAGACCATCGGTCACAAGGGAATGCGCTATGGATAAGTTGGTCAAAGACCTTTGCATACGCTTTTCCCCCCGATACCACTGATACACGGGGTACTCAGCAAATGCAGAATCAGCAACATGACACTAATGCTGATAGCACCTCAGTGGGCCAGACAATCCTGGTTCTCACAGATAGTGGAAATGGCACAGGAACCAGCACACAGGTTTCCAAAAAGAAATGACCTGTTAACAATGCAGAACGGAAAGGTGCTACACCCAGAACCAGAGAGCCTCAGCCTAGCAGCATGACTCCTGAAGACCTAGAATTTGCACACCTCAAACTACCACCAAGTACCATGGCAGTACTCGGGGAGGCAAGGAGACCTTCCACAAGAAAGTGCTACG
Source organism: Calotriton arnoldi (assembly GCA_963921515.1). Classification (NCBI taxonomy): domain Eukaryota; kingdom Metazoa; phylum Chordata; class Amphibia; order Caudata; family Salamandridae; genus Calotriton; species Calotriton arnoldi. Next base: position 1,564,073 of record CAWUFW010001187.1, read on the forward strand.
TAGGAAAAGGTTCTCCCAATGGTGCATCAAGGAGAAACTACAACGGAAAATCACTAGGGAATCAACGGTACTAAAATACTTAACGCACCTGCTGCAAAGCGGATTAAGCTACACATCCCTGAGGGTGCACTTGGCTGCGGTAGTGGCCTACACAAGAGGAGAGACGGGGAAAAGTTTCTTCACCTCAAGTTGTGAAAGGATTTCTGGAAGGGACGAAAAGAATCGCACCCCCAAAGATGCCAGCACCAGCATGGAACCTCAACGTAGTGTTAACTCAATTGATGAAGGCACCCTTTGAACCTATTCACAAGACTACACTGCACATGCTCACACTAAAGACAGCCTTCTTAGTGGCTATCACGTCACTACGAAGAGTAAGTGAGTTGCTGGCGCTGACACTCCAAGAGCCCTACTTGCAAATACACAAGGACAGGATTGTAATGAGGACGGACCCACACTTCATGCCAAAGGTGGTGTCTCGTTTCCACATTAACCAAACAATCCAAATACCAAGTTTTTTCCAAAAACCCTCCACACGAACAGAAAGGGCGCTGCACACACTAGACGCCAGAAGGATGGTAATGCACTATATAGAGGGGACAAAGGAGTGCAGGAAAACAAAACAGTTTTGTCTCCTTTGCCAGCAGTTTTCTGGGACGACCAGTCACCAAGAATACGATTGCACGATGGATTGCGCAGACAATTCAACTCTGCCACAAGCAGGCAGGACAACAGTTACAAGGAGCAGCTCAAGCTCACTCAACAAGGAAGAAAGGAGCAACAATTGCGTTTCTAGAAAAACGCCCCTATCCAAGACATTTGCCAAGCTGCAACATGGTCTTCAGTGCATACGTTCACTAAGCACTGCTGTGTGGATATTCAAATGAACAAGGATGCGCAAGTGGGACAAAGGTCTTACAACACATTTTCAGTAACCAATGCTCATCTTCCACCCAGCCACCGCAATAAGGACAAAACCGCTACTAAGTCTATGCACAGCATAGTGAATCCAGAAAGATTCACGCTGCAAAACGAATAGTTTCTTACCTGTCGGTGTAGTTTTGCAGCTTGAAGACTTTCTGGATTCACTAGCGATCCCACCCTCCTCCGCCAGAAAGATGAGACATGAGGACAAAGGCGGCTAAATTGCATACATAGCTAAAGGGATCAAGCAAAGCGGATAACAAAAAAAACACACAAAAAAACCGAAAAAGAATCCGAAGATGGCGACCAAAGGTGGGAGCTTCCGCAGGAAGCGCGTCGACGTCGCGAAGGACACCAAATGGTGGGACGTCGCCGCCCACCTGGGCCACGAAAAAAAAAAAAAAGGAAGAGAAAATACTAAGATTCCGGACCCAACCACAAGATGGCGGAATAATGCACAGCATAGTGAATCCAGAAAGTCTTCAACCTGCAAAACTACACCGACAGGTAAGAAACTAAACGTTTTAGGGAAAGAACACAGGCCCCTGGGCACCTGATTAGCAGGAGCCCAGGGCACACTCAGTCAAAAAACATCAGCAATTCAGCAAAAAGTGGGGGCATACCATGCAAGAAAGGGGGCACTTTCTCAAACAACCTCCCCCCAACGAAAGATGATGAGACTAACCTTTCCCTAGAGAGTCTTCATTGTCTAAGTGGAAGAACCTGGAAAGTCCATCTGCATTGGCATGGGCAGTCCCAGGTCTGTGTTCCACTTCAAAGTCCATTCCCTGTAGGAAGATGGACCACCTCAATAGTTTAGGATTTTCCCCTTTCATTTGCATTAGCCATCTGAGAGGTCTGTGATCAGTTTGAACTAGGAAGTGAGTACCAAACGGGTATGGTCTCAACTTCTTCAGGGACCAAACCACAGCAAAGGCCTCCCTCTCAATGGCACTCCAACGCTGCTCCCTGGGGAGAAGCCTTCTGCTTATAAAAGCAACAGGTTGGTCTTGGCCTTCATCATTGGTCTGGGATAGGACCGCTCCTATCCCTAGCTCAGAGGCATCAGTCTGCACTATGAACTGCTTGGCATAATCTGGAGCCTTCAGAATTGGTGCTGAGCACATTGCTTCTTTCAGGGTGTCAAAAGCCTTTTGGCAACTAACTGTCCAGTTTACCTTCTTGGGCATTTTCTTGGAGGGGAGTTCTGTGAGGGGAGTCACAACGGACCCATATCCCTTCACAAACCACCTGTAGTACCCAGTCAAGCCAAGGAATGCCCTGACTTGGGTCTGGGTTGTTGGAGCTGCCCAGTCCAGGATGGCCTGGATCTTGGGCTGTAAGGGCTGTACCTGGCCTCCACCAACAAGGTGGCCCAAGTACACCACAGTGCCCTGCCCTATCTGGCATTTGGATGCCTTGATAGTCAGACCTGCAGTTTGCAGGGCTTTTAAAACCTTCCCAAGGTGGATCAGGTGATCCTGCCAGGTGGAACTAAAGACAGCAATATCATCAAGATAAGCTGCACTAAAGGACTCCAATCCAGCAAGGACTTAATTCACCAACCTCTGGAAGGTGAAATGAAATGAAATGAAATTTGTACTTGTAAAGCGCACTTATACCCCCAAAGGGGTGTCCTGGCGCTGTACGCATACCGCTGTGGAACCCTTCCTGGCTTTTCCCTGTGAAATGTGCACTCCTGGGCACCCCCAGGGTGAAGCCAGGCATCCCAGCGCTGTTGGGGACGTTGTGGAGATTAAGCAAGCTATTGCCCAGAGTTGCAGAGTGGGACCCATGATTAGAATAGGCACCGAGGCGAGAATTATCAGGTCCGAGGAAATTGAGCCCAAGACCCGCCGAGGCGGGAATTGAACCGTGGTCCCGGGCCAGATCTCTGCATCAGGGTCTGCCGCTCTAACCATTGAGCCACACTTCTCCATGGTGGCGCAGGGGCATTCTTTAAACCAAAGGGCATAACAGTGAACTGATAGTGCCCATCAGGTGTGGAGAATGCTCTTTTCTCTTTTGCTCCTGGGGCCATGCCAATCTGCCAGTACCCTGCACTTAAGTCAAAGGTACTTAAGAATTTGGCTGCACCCAACTTATCTATCAACTCATCTGCTCTTGGGATAGGGTGTGCATCTGACTTGGTGACAGAGTTGAGCCCTCTGTAATCCACACACAACCTCATTTCTCTTTCCACCCTGTGGGTGAGGTTTGGGGACCAGAACCACTGGGCTAGCCCAGGGGCTCTCAGAGGGTTCAATAACCCCTAACCCCTAACTCCAGCATCTTGCTGACCTCAGCTCATGCTTTCCTTGACTTGGTCTGACTGTCGATAGATTTTGTTTTTGACGTGCACGGTCACCAGTGTTAACATCATGGGTACACCAGTTTGTCAGACCAGGGGACAAGGAAAAGAGCTTGGCATACTGCTGCAAGACTTGCTTGCAGTCCGCCAGAGAGGGTGTCTGAAAAGACCACTCCATCTACTGACCCATCTTTTGGGCTATATGAGAGGTCAGGGAGAGGTTCACTCTCTGCTTCCTGCTCCTCATCAGTCACCATCAGTCACCATCAGCATGGTGATGTCAGCCCTGTCAATGTAGAGCTTTAGGCGGGGTCACATGGATAACCCTTTTGGGTGTCCTGCTTGTGCCCAGGTCAACTAAGTAGGTGACCTCACTCTTTTTCTCTAGGATAGGGTAAGGGCCACTCCATCTGTCCTCGAGTGCCCTTGGTGCCACTGGCTCCAAAACCCACACCTGTTGCCCAGGTTGAAATTCAACCAGTGCAGCTTTTTGGTCATACCAGTGCTTCTGAAGCTCCTGGCTGGCCTCAAGATTTTTGGTTTCCTTTTCCATGTACTTAGCCATTCTGGACCTTAGGCCAAGCACATAGTCCACAATATCTTGTTTGGGTTCTTGGAGGGGCTTCTCCCAACCCTGTTTTACAAGACAGTGGTCCCCTCACAGGATGGCCAAACAGAAGTTCAAAGGGGGTGTTGTATTCCGCTTTAGGTGTCCGTATATAGGTTTTCCAGAAACATGTCCTTATATAGGCACAATTCGCATTGCCCTTATATAGGCATAAGATCCCAGTCCTTATTTAGGCATTAGCCATGCTATCCAAATACAGGCATGGTCACATCTGTCCACCCTAACGTCACAACGAGTTCTTAGAAACCAGACCCTTAAGCTCTTGAAAGTTCCCCTAGCACAGGATTATTGATTTCTCCAAGAACTAATTTATTGTGCATGAACCGCTATACCTTAAGGGTTCATTCCTGACGTCTTCCTCTGCCCGACTTTAGGTCAATGCTAACATTCCAAGGCACCTACCGGGTATAAATATACCTTCCCTTGCCCAAGCAAGTGGGAGGAGACCTCGACTTTAGAAGAGCCAGTGTCCCGGCCTGACACACTGACAAGAGACGCTGTCCTCCCTGCTCGCAGAGAATCCAGCTTCCAGTGTTCTGACTCCCTTCGCGGGGTGTTAGAGTTCGAGATCCGGAAGGAGATTCCCACCTCTCTCATTCTCAAGGTATGGAGCTGACTAGAACCTAGAGGGATCTTGGCATACTAGACTTGGCATACTAGACTATAGCATACCATAGTATAGAATACTTCACCTACTTCTCACCTTGCACTACACTTCGGTTAGGTTAGGTACACTGGGGTAGAACTAGGTTAGAGAAGCATCTTATCTGTACTCGCATTTTTAGCTTGTTATTTATGTATCTGCATATATGTCATAGCTAAAAGATAATGCTAGCGCAGTATTATTTCTTTCTACTGCTTACGCTGTACATTATATATCTTGCATACTGTCTTGTGATCATAACAGCTCATATCTCTTACACGAGAAACAAGACTGTTAAATAAATCCTTTTATTGAAACGCCCGTCCAATCTTTCTGTGTAACTCTGAAGAAACTAAGCATGCACGATTAGCTGAGTGAAACTGTTATCTATTGTTTCCACGATTCTGAGTGTTACGATTCTAAAGGGAAACAAAGTTGTCATGTTTATGCGGTTGCCAGAAACTACTCCCTTCTTGTTTACAAGGAGTTTCTAGTGGCCTCTGAGTTAGTTGGCAAAAAAGTAATTAAGTTTAATATACTCGATAGGGACATACCGACCTCAGTCCTATGTCAAATCTATAGGGTATATTATTCCAATGCGCAGAGCCTATTAGGGAAATAGGAACTACACTACATGGCGCCCAATGGTTTGGTAAGGCACTAATTTAACGCTAGATACTGAGTAACTCAGTCGTGCTTTTCCTTCAGAGACCCCTACTCACATACTCCATAAGACGTCTGGAGTGGGTAGGGTTAAATATCCGCCAAAGCTAAATAGGACAAAAAACCCTATATATTAGCTGTTTGGTTTGTTCAACGTTGAAGGATAGTGGTCCAAAATATTGTGCACCTTATCTTTAGTTTTCTTGAAACTTGTTCTACGTTTTTCAAAAAACAAATGTCCCTACACGGGGACAATGACACCAAGAACGGTGTAGCTGCGGCTGACCCAGTCGTAACAGCTTTTAATTTTACAGGTTTAAATGAAACCGATGAGGGTGTTATAAACATCCATCCAAACTTAAGGAGAGCCATCACTCAAACTTATAAAACACGGCCTACCACCATGAGGTGGTAGAGCAGTTTTCTTGATCGAGGCACACGAATCCTTTCAGACAGAGGTATTCTATTCATGGATAGTATTCCCAGAATCAAATCCAATAACAAAACTGTTTCACTTCTTTAAAGAAGATGAACCACCAGAGGAATATATTCCTTTCGAAGATATTGAAATTCCACTCACATACCAGGAGCATAATCTCTGGTTTAAAGGCGCCCTAAAACATCACAAAAACATTACCAGGCTCGGTCCACTAGGTAGACCAGGAGCAACATGGCCGATTCTAGCCGGCTACACACCTCATCCTGACATCGATGTAATGTCAGACGAGGAATTACTTACTAAACTACAAGAGTTAATAAAAATGTACAGACAATTAGTCCAATATGTCATGCGGACTTTCACAGTCCAACCACCAATGACCATTCCAAATCAAACCCCTCTACAGGGGAATACACTAAAAATTACTCCACAGACTTTACACGCAGTCATGGGTAAAATGCCCACAAAACGTGAGCAAATTCCATTCTGGATAGCTCAAAAAATTACTCAAATCGAAGCAGTATTTCCTAATACTAGCCCTTATGAGAAACACAGAATCCTAACAATCTGTTTACCAATGGGGATCACACCACAAATGGAAGATTGCACCACTTAGGGCACAGTCTTTGCTGCCTTCTATACTAAAACACATGGTGTTCCATCAATTGCAGTAATACCAGATGTCCTGAAACAAATTCAAAACGAATACGGGGCAGAGCCTGCTCTGAATTTAGGTATGAAATTACTGAAAAACTTCGACCAGGTCTCAACAATAATATTATCTTCTATTAAAGGGGAGGCAGCATCAGTGGCGATCCACCAACGCTTAATGGAATTTGATGTAACAGAACATCAACATGAACTACCCAGAATAATAGAACAATCTTATGCAGAATTAGGCAGAGATAGTTTGGGTGGAAAACCTTTGAAGCCAAAACTATCTGAAAGTCCTGAGAAGGACTCTATTAAACAAACTCCTACATCTTCTAAAAAGAAGTGGGAAACTAATAAACAAAATTCAAACGAGACACGCTCTCAATCCTGAGGTAGCTCTCCTCAAAAGGAGTCCTCTGAAAGGAGGTATAACCTCAGGAATAGGGATAATTTAAGAAAACCTGACGGGTATCAAGATACTGATACACGTTCCTGTCGTACCTTTCAGATATCGTCACAGACATCAGAAAGAAGAGGACGGTCAGAACATGGAGAAGAACGCGTGAAATCCAAAGACGATAAACACGTTCAGAAAAATAAATCAAAACCTCAATTCACAAAAAAGAAGGTAGCAGGTCTGAAGATCAGACATGCCGAGAATACTGAGAACACAGCTCAAGAACGGAGAATGGGCTCAGACAATGCTGGACAGTGCAGCAGAAGTCACAATAGCTCGCCAGAACCTGAAGGAACTTCTGGAGATAGTGGACTTGAATGAGTACTTCACAGTAGAGACTGTAGACACCAGGGTTAGTACTCTACAAAAGTTATATGAAATAACACTCTGAATGGAGGGAGACAAACCAAAAAAAGTGAAAATACTCTTTTGGGAAAAACTTTCAAGGGGTTATGATATACTTCTAGCAGAAAAAGACTGGCCACCGCACTTTGTCAGGGAGTGCCCACATGGCGAGGACATTATTATGCCTGCCTTCTCCAACCATATTCCAATTCACCTAAAATATACTTATGCCAGGAAATGGGCAGTTGCCCTGGCCCCAGCATTATATAAAAATCATGTAGGATGGGATGAGGACTCACCTCACCATAGAATACATCTAAAAAATGAACCTACTGCACAAAGGCAGTACCCAATAAAGCAAGAAGCTAAAAAACAGGTCAGGGAGATCTTAGATCAACTTGAATACCAAGGGGTGAATGAAACATGCACCTCCTCAATGAACAATCCTTTGTTTCCTGTATCCAAACCAGACAATACATATCGTCTAGTTTTGGATTAGACACTTGAACACTTGTTCAAAAACATTTGCAGTGCAAAATGCACATAGTACAGCATTAATGAATAACATTGTGCGCAAAAAATATAAAACCACATTGGACATTTCAAATGGTTTCTTTTGTCAAAACATAGCACCTGAAAGCAGGTACTTAACAGCTTTCTCAATAATGGGGACCCAGCGTCAATTCTCTAGACTCCCACAAGGGTTCAAAAACAGCCCAGGGTTCTTCTCAGCGAGGGTAACAGTTACTACAAATTTATGATAATGAGGCATTGTCATATGTCGATGACATCTATCTGACAGACGATGACCTAGATAGGCACTTGAACAGGGTGAGTACCATTATATTGGGCTTCGCCTCTGAAGGCTATAAATTCAACTTAATCCACAATTGCCCATCCCAATGTCCTTTTCCTAGGATATGAGCTTTCAAGTGAAGGCAAGAGCCTGGCAGCTAACTTTTTAGAAAAGTGCGCGCTGCTCCAACCTCCAAAAACGCTGAAAAATTTACAATCCATCTTGGGTTTCCTAAAATTTTGGAAGAACTTACATTCTAAATTACGCAGAAAGGGTTAAACCTCTACGAATTAATCAAACCTGATTTTGCAACAAAACATTGGACACAGGAACACACAGAAATCCTGCGTTCACTCCAAGCTAACATGTTAGCAACAAATCACTTACAAGCGTAAATCAACGCAATTTGGTGATCCGAATAATTTCGGGTCAATGCGGATTCACCTATTTAACATTTAATGAGTGTGAAAAAGTACCAATAGCATACAAATCACATTTGTATACACAAGCAGAAATGCGCTTCACTTCAACTGAAAAAATACTGACAGCAGTTCAAACCGCTGTAGCGAAAGAAAGGGCTCTAGCTCAAGGAAAACGCATTGTCCTAACCCCAATACCAGCCTTACAGGCGGTTACAAAAGCGAGCATTCCAAATGCAAAAGCTTTACATCCTAGATGGATACAATGGGTTAATTCTCTTGCTGCAACAGATGTTGAATAGGTTTTTGATCCCGATTTAAAAACACAAGCGTTCCTGCAATATGAACAAGAATGTCCTCTGCCCACTGAAATTTTGCCTCTAGATCAGTACGAATTTATAATTTATACTGACGGATCAGCAAAACCAGCTACAGGGAGTAAGCAAGCTCAGTGCAGCGTGCGCAATCGTTAAAGGTCGCATGCAAGATGGTAACTTCAGACCAATGGTCACTAAAACTCAATCTCTAGGAGATTGTACAGCTCAGCGAGCTGAAATACAAGCATTCAAACTGGCACTTGAAAATACAGATCGCGAATTCCCCATACTTATAGTGTGCGATTCTTTTTACTGTGTTCAGTCGTATAATGAATATATACAAAATTGGCTTGAAAACTGGTTCAAAGATGCAAAAGGTGGCACAAAGCGCTTTGGGAACAAGTAGTTCAGTTGAAAAACGAACTACCAAAAGCTCACGTGATGCACACGCTGAGTCATCAACGTGATGGCGTTCACGTTGCAGGGAATTCATTGGCTGATGAAGCCGCAAAGGGGGCTGTTCCGACGACTTCCGTAGCTGCGATCACTCGTTCAAAAACGAGAATAGACAGTGAGATGTTGTTGGCTGTCAATGCTTCAAGCAAAGGGAGTGGTGCAGCGTTACCAAAGAAATTTCCACTCAAGTACTCATATGTAATTGATGCGAACAACGTTCCTTTTGCTCAAATCCCTGGAGTGGGGGATAGGGTAATTCCAAACATGGAACGTAGATTAGGACTGATCCTAGCAGCACATGAAGGGATAGCCTCTGCCCATGCAGGTGTTTCTGCAACAGTATCTTTACTTAAACAAAGATATTGGTGGCCTGGCATTAGAAAACAGACCAAGAACTATGTTTTGGAATGTGAAATATGCCAACAGATGAAAGTCTCAGCAGTGAAACGTCCTGCGCAGACACCCCTGTTGATTTCAGACAAACCATTAGCTTGTGTTTACCTGGACCACTGCGGTCCCTTGCAAAGGGAAGGTAACTATAAATATATAATGGTCGCAGTGGTTTCGTGCTCAAGGTTCCTATGGATATGGCCTCAGTGCTCGGCTGACGCTCGAGCTGTTATAAAAGATTTGCGAGTCTTTATCGGCACATATGCAATAGGCACACTACATTCTGACCAGGGCCCTGCGTTTAGCTCTCGGGCTTACAAAGGAGCCATTGCCAGTTTAGGCGTAGCATTGCGGTACTCCTCTACGTTTCATCCTGAGGGAAATTCTGTTGTGGAAAGGAAAAACCGGGACATAAAGCAGTCTATAACAGCTAGAGTATTAGGTTCGGGTGATGGGTGGGTCAAACATCTTTATGGGGTCCAACGCTCATTAAATAATTTGCCAAGAAGTTCTCTAGGGGGGTCACTCCATATGAGGTCCTATTTGGGACAAGAACGTGGGTTCCTGATCTCGAATGTAAAGGCACAGTGGTGGAAAATAAACCCTTTGATATCAAAGATCGTTTGGCTGTTTTACAGGATCTAAATGAACTAAGATCGTAACAAAGCAACGTGTTCCTGAAGCCAACCACCACTGGGGAAACACCGGCAGTCCCAGCAAGGCCTGTCTGGATCCCAAAAGTTGGGGATCTAGTCAGAGAAGATTGCGGACAAGAAGGAATTTGGACCTTCTTACAGACAACCAGTACCTGTCCTAGCCATCCACGCAACAAGAACAGTACTTCTGCCGCCCCTTGCTGGAAAAAGGAGAAAAGATTTGTCAATCGACCTCATCAGACCACAGTAAATAGTAGGCCTCGTGGACTCCGACCTAGTAGCAGACGCACTCCTCTCGCTACTATCCAAGAGGTTCAGACTGAAAGGCTCATAACCATCGAATTCAGCAGTAACAGATGAAGGACTAAGCAACAATGCTATGGAACTCATCCCTCTTGAAACTCAAGTAACAGTTCGTCCAAATACACATGTCTACACGAATGTATGATGATACAACGCGTACCATCACAACGCGGTATGTTACATCGCGGTCTTGACAACGCAAGTCGTTACATGGACTTGCGCAGGAGGGCGCTGGATTTAGGAATAGTGTGAATTACTATTCCAACTCCAGTCTACGTACAGTAGGGAAGGTGTTGGAATAGTAATTCACACTATTCCTTAGTATAGAGCGCCCTCCAGTGCAAGTCGATGTAACGACTTGCGTTGTGAAAACCACGATGTAACCATACCGCGTTGTAATGGTTTCGTGGTAAAGGATGTTTCCCGTCTACACCAACGTAACAAGTGATCAACTGGTTCCAGCGATTTCAACAAATCCTGATGCAATTTCAACAATTGACCGAACTGCTTCTGGCTACTTCATTAACTTTGATACGTTTTACGTTTTCTGAGGATCCGAGTGAGCCTGAAACGACGCCAGCATCAAAAACTTTCAAGCAACAAGTACAAGACCTTTTTCATTTCCTGAAAGAGACTTATCTGGTTTCACCATGGATTGAACTATGGATTATTTCTGGAATATTTTTCTTTGTTTTGGCTAGCTTTGGTTATGACTCTTAGCGTGCTTATAAATGGCAGATACATCCGTATGGACACAAAGTAAAAATGTGAACTTACTTTTAAAACCACACAAACCTTCCCATCGTGAAACAAGAGACTTGTCAGCAGTGAACATCACAGCTGTTCCTATACAGGATGGTATAGTTTGGGACAAAACCGATTTCGATATATTCGGCCCGACGGAACTTTTGAACATTCCACATTTATTTAAAATTTCATTAACTGATTTTATTACCTCTAGTACCTATTCTGATGATTGGGACTTTGAGACTGTTAATGATATGATGTCTGATCTAGAAAGGTCTGCTGCGTTCTCGAACAATGAATACTTAAAGGGTTCATCAGACTATGAACAGCTTTATTGTTCCAACCACTATGGTCATCATTTCTTGCATAAATCTGCAACACCTAGAAATGTGTTTGTTTAACCGATGGAAACATTGTCCTACACCTCCAAAGGGTAGTTCAAAAACGTTTGCAAAGAAGTTTCCATATTTTTCAGGGTACAATACATCTGATCCAGAAACATTTTACTATAAGAATGTAAACCAAACAGGACAGAAAATTATGTTAACTAATACAAAACAGATTTATTCTGTAGCCTTTATTACCCAACTGTCTAGACAAGGATTTGACTTTTGGAAAGACACAATCGACACAATCTGTCTGGGGTTCTAAAGATTGGCAAGTGCAGGGGATAGAAGCTTTGTTTAGAGCATGTATCATCCCACATCAAATAATGTTTTTGAATGACACTGTGCAACAAACGTCTTGCCTTGGTTTAGCCAAGATCAAAGACATGAACACACCTTCTGTACCAACACCTGCAAGTAATAGCACTACACAGGGAGCGGTCACAGTAGACACTATACTACAAAACTACAGAACTGATTCTGATCTGAAAAAATGGTTACTCTGGCCCACAGACACAAACATCTGTCGAGAAAGATTCCTGAATAGAATACAGGGCTTTACTATCCATAGGCCAGACCCACGATATGTTGAACGACAACATCCAGGGGTAGTAACAACATACAGTGTAGGAAAATTGTGCCTCGACTGGTTACAAAAATCTACACTCGAGGATGTGAAACAACACTTATCTTTACTTAAAGAAGACGCAGACCTCAGGGAATTCTTGCTAGGACCAAGAAAACCGCGTCAAACGTTTCATATATGCCGGCATTTATGCTGCTTATAATGAAGTATGGAAGGTTTCACAGGCAGAGGCCGCAGAAAATACGTGAACTTGATCGTATTAACTTAGAGAAATCTCTCACTGTGGTCGACAATGGGTTAACAACCTTGTCATCCAGAATTTATTCATTGGACAACATTGTATCCTCTGCCATAGACATACTGGAACAAGATTTAGCCATGTTACAACAAGGCCGATCTCAGTTACGTTCTATTATGTTATTAGGCTGGACGCTGCAATCTTTGCTTGCAGGCTATGTGCCTTGGCGTTTTATCAACACGTCGTCTGTTTGCAGAATACAATCTAACGGATAAACAGATCGAACTGGCACAAAGGGGAGCAAAGTATACAGTGCTGAGCATTGAAAAACTGGAAAAATTACCATTTACGGTAGCAGAAAAACCAGCTACAGAATGGCTTGTTCATGGCAAAATAACTCTGCCTGTCACTACTTTTCATTTTCAGTATTGCCTCAAACAAATGCAAGCAGGCAAATATGAAAGGTTGGGTAAAGAATACATTAAGACATCCTGGGATTTACCTTACGATTACAGATGTTGGAGTGGGGATCGTGAAGTGTTTCTAAGCGGTACACACTGTAAAAATGCACTAAGCGGTTCACTCATATGTCAGGACATTTCTTTACATGGGGCTTGTAATGGTTCTGTGGCAAACTTGTCCTGCCACCAGCAGGGTACACCAGCTACTGTGATTAATCCGACGTTTGGCCAACTTTCTAATGGGAGTTACCTCATGTTGAATGATCAGAGTTGCTGTGGCATGTTGCCAGGCATCCCATATCTGGTAACGGTCGGCTCCAGGGTTACTTGCTGTATGCAAGTATTGTTTGCCCCAATAGACAGTCAGGGAGTCGCCTCTATGGCCTTCATTGAATGTTTCTTTTATACGTTTTGATACTTTAAGCAGAATGAAAGCCATGCTTTTGCAACAGACCGTGCCTTTGACCTCGGCCAAAGAAATCTATGATTTACAAATTGCAAGGACTTCGGCTGAGATACAGGCTTTAATTCGTACAAACTGCCCTACACATTTCGTAGAAATGATGGGACGTATCTTAAACATGTCTGATACGAGCGGGATTGTACATGTATTTAAGACCATCTGTTCAGGACTGTTAACACCTTTTCAGGCAGTCCTCGGAATCATTCCAAACTTCGCACATTCGGTGTTTGGTGGTGTGCCATTAATTCTAGCACTGTTTGCGGGAATCCTGTTTTTATTTCTACTGCTACGCTATGGCAAGCCTATCCACCAGCACCACTCCCAGCAATTTGGAGAAAGCTCTCCTAGAACGGAAGTGCCATGAGCGCATAGTGCAACTTTTGGGCATACCTCGTCTACGGGAACTTAATACAACATGGTTTCTGTCATTTAGACCAATCTGGCAAGATTGCATCTTACCTGTTCTACGCTGCCTGCTTTGCGGTGAAGAATGCGTGCTAGACACCTGTCTAACACTCCCATCAGTCATGCCAACAGATATCGATACTCTGCTGGACCTGATAACGGCCCATGCTCTGTGTTGTCCCCAAAGGCTACCAATCCTGATGATGGCATTCCTTGAGATCTCACAGACACTTCCTGCTGCTGCTGAGGTACGAGATGGATCAACAGGCACACGGGTAACCACGGACGCGAACATTGCTGCGGCATCCTATGCTGAAGGCGATGCTTCACATCTCTGTGCAGTTAACCTTCTAAATTAGGTATTCCAACTGTCACCGACATCGGTAGACTATCTTTTTGTCTACAGAAATAGATGATTTCATGTTTACATCAGACCCATACACTGACTTTGATTCGACTCAGTGTACCAGGGAAGCAATGGAATTTGGCCTCCATATTTTCAAAACAGAACAAAACTTGGAACTCTTCCTAAAATGTAACTTTCTTTTTCTCTATTTTTGAAAATACATGACAATTCAATCTGCTTACAGTAGAACTATTCATATAGAACGGACTTCTTTGAATACTTCCAGGGACACATTGTCGCCTTATTTACCACAATTTCATTTAGTACCATGATACAAAATGGCTTTGAATTTTTGAAAACTTGTCAACCATTTCGTCATATGTATATATTTGTTTATTCATTCATGTTGCATTTATTTCCAATATATGCTTAGAATGAAAAAATGCTTTAAAATGTACAGTACCTATTGCATTCAACAGTTTATTTTAAACTTCTTTTAATATGCTTTTAGAAATGTTTTTAGCAACATGTGGTACTCAGTTTAATGTTTAGCATTTAGTACTATCGTTCATTCGAAAGTGGAGTGGGTGTTGTATTCCGCTTTAGGTGTCCGTATATAGGTTTTCCAGAAATATGTCCTTATATAGGCACAATTCGCATTGCCCTTATATAGGCATAAGATCCCAGTCCTTATTTAGGCATTAGCCATGCTATCCAAATACAGGCATGGTCACTTACATCCGTCCACCCTAACGTCACAACGAGTTCTTAGAAACCAGACCCTTAAGCTCTTGGGAGTTCCCCTAGCACAGGATTGATTTCTCCAAGAACTCATTTATTATGCTTGAACCGCTATACCTTGTGTTCATTCCTGACATCTTCCTCTGCCTGACTTTACATCAATGCTAACATTCCAAGGCACCTACCAGGTATAAATATACCTTCCCTTGCCCAAGCAAGTGGGAGGAGACCTCGACTTTAGAAGAGCCCGTGTCCCGGCCTGACGCACTGACGAGACGCTGTCATCCCTGCTCGCAGAGAATCCATCTTCCAGTGTTCTGACTCCCTTCGCGGGGTGTTAGAGTTTGAGATCCGGAAGGAGATTCCCACCTCTCATTCTCAATGTATGGAGCTGACTAAAACCTAGAGGGACTCTTGGCATACCAGACTATGGCATACCAGACTATGGCATACCAGACTATGGCATACCAGACTATGGCATACCAGACTATGGCATACCAGACTATGGCATACCAGACTATGGCATACCAGACTATGGCATACCAGACTATGGCATACCAGACTATGGCATACCAGACTATGGCATACCAGACTATGGCATACCAGACTATGGCATACCAGACTATGGCATACCAGACTATGGCATACTTCACCTACTTCTCACCTTGCACTACACTTCGGTTAGGTTAGGTACACTGGGGTAGAACTAGCTTTGAGAAGCATCTTATGAGTACTCGCATTTTTAGCTTGTTATTTATGTATCTGCATATATGTCATAGCTAAAAGATAATGCTAGCACAGTATTTGTTTCTACTGCTTACGCTGTACATTATATATCTTGCATACTGTCTTGTGATCATAACAGCTCATATCTCTTACACGAGAAACAAGACTGTCCAATAAATCCTTTTATTGAAACACCCGTCTATTCTTTCTGTGTAACTCTGAATAACTAAGCATGCACGATTAGCTGAGTGAAACTGTTATTGTTTCCACGATTCTGAGAGTGTTCCGATTCTAAAGGGAAACAAAGTTGTCCTGTTTATGCGGTTGCCAGAAACTACTCCTTTCTTGTTTACAGGGAGTTTCTAGTGGCCTCTGAGTTAGCTGGCACAAAGTAAGTTTAATATACTCGATAGGGACATACTGACCTCAGTCCTATGTCAAATCTATGAGGTATATTATTCCAATGCGCAGAGCCTATTAGGGAAATAGGAACTACACTACAGGGGAAAAACCTACTCCCTTCTGTGGCACTTCTCTGTAAGCGAAAAGCAGACATGGTAAGAGGACATCCCATCTCCTTTTGAGTTTCTCAGGGAGCCCCATAATCATGCCTTTCAATGTCTTGTTAAATCTCTCAACAAGGCCATTGGTTTGTGGGTGATAGGGTGTAGTAAACTTGTACTGCACTCCACACTCTTTCCACATGTGTTTCAGGTAAGCAGACATGAAGTTAGAGCCTCTGTCTCAAACCACCTCCTTAGGAAACCCTACCCTGGTGAAGACACCAATGAGGGCCTTGGCTACTGCAGGAGCTGTAGTAGTCCTAAGTGGAATTGCTTCAGGGTACCTAGTGACATGATCCACTACCACTAGTATGAATTTGTTCCCTGAGGCTGTGGGAGGTTCAAGTGGACCCACTATGTCCACACCTACCCTTTCAAAGGGAACCACCTCCACAGGCAGTGGTATCAGGGGGGCCTTTGGGTGGCCACCTGTCTTGCCATTGGCTTGACAGGTAACACAGGAGCTGACAAACTCCTTGACCTTTTGGGGCATCTGGGGCCAGTAAAAGTGGCTAACTAGCCTTTCCCAAGTCTTGGTTTGGCCCAGGTGTCCAGCTAGGGGGATGTCATGAGCTAAAGTTAGTAGGAACTCCCTGTACCTCTGTGGCACTACCACTCTCCTGGTGGCTCCAGGATTGGGGTCTCTTGCCTCAGTGTACAATAATCCCTCTTCCCAATAAACTCTGTGGGTACCACTGACATCTCCCTTTGCTTCTGAAACAGCTTGCTGCCTCAGGCTTTCAAGAGTGGGACAGTCTTGCTGCCCCTGGCACAGCTCTTCCCTAGGGGGCCCCCCTGGGCCCAAGAGTTCAACCTGGTAAGGGTTGTAAGAAACTGGCTCTATATATACTACACCAAAATGAGGTATAGTGTGTATAGGGTCCAGGTGACTCCAGAGGTAGGCAGAGGTTAAAGTTAGATAGAACCTTACTCTCTAATAGTGGTAGCTTGGTCGAGCAGTAAGGCAGTATCGGAGGACAGTGTTAAGCATTTGATGTACACTCAGTCAGCAAATGAATTCACACACTCAAGAACTGATCTCTAGGCCAATTGTTTTTGTATAGAAATATACGGTTTTATTTTAGAAGCAAGCAAGCCTGGCCCAGGTAAGCATAAAAAACTTTCCAGTAATAAGTTACTGAATGTCGAACAGTTTGAAAATGCCATAGGAATTGTACTTTGTTTGATTTACAGGTGAGCAGTAGTATGCAACACTTAGCAAATACAGTACATTGAAATGAATAGGCTTTTTCAGTAAATTACAGGTAAGTTACTTTTTACGTTACTTTTCTAACTCCGTGCTGGATACCTAGATTCAGCACTGGGACATTTCCTGGCAACAGGTGAGTAAACACGTTTTGGTTATTTGTGCGAATGTTTTTTTTTTTTTTTTTTAAAGAATATTTTTAGATTTCAAAACTCCACACTTAGAAACTTTTTGGAGAAAAAGTGTCAATGTTATCCTATGGAGGGAAAACGGGTTATCAGTTTGTAGGTAAGTAATCGACTGTGGGAGTTAAGGTTCTGGGTTTAGACTCAGGGGTCCCCCAGGGTCAGTGATGCACTTTTGTTTCATCCTCAGCGGCACTAGGGTAGCCGGGTGCAGAGTGTTGAGGCCCAATGTTATCCTAGGGAGGATAGGGGGTCTCCGGTTGGTGGCTGCTGGCAAGCAGGCCACTGGGTTGTGGGAGCAAAGCTCCTAGGGTTTAGGTCAGGGCAAATAGGGAACCAAATTAGCCCCAAAGGTGCACCCTCAGCGGCACTAGGGCTGCTGGGTGCAGGGTGCTCTTTTGAGGTCGTGTGCCCTGTTGTTTTCAATGGAGCACCTCCGGTTAGAAGAAACGCTGCAGGCTCGGGGACGGTGTTCAAGGGAGAAGCAGTCTCTGGAAGTGAAGGCAGGTCCTCTGGGGTTTTTGAGGTTGCTGGCTGCAGGACACACCGGGATTTCGCAGGAGCAGGTTCGAGGGGAGACAGGGCTGGGGCCAAGTCAGTGGGCGTCGTCCTCTGCACGGCTCTTCGTCCTTCTTTTCTTGTTTCTTGTCTGGATCTGAGGAAGCAAGGTTCAGGGTGCCCCCTAAATACTAGATTTAGGGGCGTTACAGGTAGGTAAGGGCAGGGACCAATGGGTCCCTTCCCAGGGGTGGGTACTCCTCCTCCCCCCTCGTGCCACCCTCCAGTGGGAGAGGGGCAGGAGCCTGTCCCTGGTTGAATAGTCCCCCCCCATCCTCAAGATGGCGGGGACTCTAAGTTGTGCTTCACCTCTCCTCCCCCACCTGAGGGGTGGAGTTGGCAGAGGTGGGCACACCTCTCTTCCTCACTTGTTTTTCCCGCCGGTTCTCCCGCCCAAAGTGGGGGGTAGAACCAGTGGGGACCAGTTGCTGGAAGCAGCAAATGGTCTGGGGAGGCTCACAAAGGCGGCATGCCTTTGAAGCTTTCCCCTCGTGATCCTGCCCATCCTGGCGGAGGAGGCTTGGCACCTCATCCCAGGATGTGCATTGTTTCAGGCCCCCGAGAGCAGCAGGCTCTCGACCCAGAGGTCCAGAAACATGTCTGTTGGTGGCAGCCTAAGCAGCCACTCAGGTCACTAGAAGTTGGTAGAGTTTCAGGGGGCATCTCTAAGATGCCCTCTATTGTGCATTTTACATTAAATCCCACACTGGCATCAGTGTGGGTTTAATGTGCTGAGAAGTTTGATACCAAACTTCCCAGTTTTCAGTGTAGCCATTCTGGTGCTGTGGAGTTCGTAATGACAAACTCCCAGCACCATATACTCTTAATGGCAGCACTGCACTTACAGTGCCCAGGAATGGACCTGGGTACTGTAGGGGTACAGGGCTCATGCACCTGTACCCTCACCACTGGCATAGGGCACCCAGCTAGAGGGGTGACTGATGTCTGCCAGGGATGTGGTTTGTGGGCATGGCGCACAGGGATGTGTGCCATGTCGACTCTTCACTGTTCTGCACAAGACACGCAGCCTGCAAAGGCAGTGTGTGTGTGTCAGGGTACAGGACCTCTAAGGGTGGCACAATAAGTGCTGCAGCCCTTAGAGGCCTTCTCTGGTCACAGTGCCCTGGGTACCTGTGGTACCATTTACTAGGGGCTGACATGTGGCCAGAGATGCCAATTGGGTTTAGGCTTCAATGCAGTTTTAGGGAAGGAACACAGGCCCTGGGCACCTGATTAGCAGGAGCCCAGGCAACACTCAGTCAAAGAACATCAGCAATTCAGCAAAAAGTGGGGGCATACCATGCAAGAAAGAGGGCACTTTATCACATTGTTTTCTATGTTATTTAATGCTCTAGCAACGGATGTAATTGTGTATCACGGTTTTTCTTTATGCTATGTTATGCTCTTGTAACTGATGTAACTTTGTAACACTGTGTTCGAGGCATATGAGCTGCAGATCGTACACTGTGCATTAGATCGCCACCTGGTGTTGGGCTCGGATGCATGCACTTTGTTGTCGTCTTGGAAGAGTCTTTGTAGTCATAAGATAGGTGACTCCTCCTTTGATCGGTAGTGCGCATGGGCATCGACTCCATCGTCATTGTTTTTTTCCGCCATCGGGTTCGGATGTAACTTTTCCGGTTCGGTATCTATTTCTCCAAACCTTTTCAACGCGCAAACCTTCCACAACTCGACGGTATTGTTTTTGATCGCGTAATCCTCGACGCGCTTCTTTCCTATTCCATTCCGGTCGTCGACGCGGGCCGTTGGGCCTAACGACGCCATTCGGGCCTACAGCTGATGGAAAGAACTCCCGTTAAAAAATGCCCCCAGTGTGGAGCAAAATTCCCACACAGTGACCGTCACAAGGTCTGTAACCTGTCTCTCGCCCGAACACGACGAGAACACTTGCCAAGCCTGCGCCGGTTTTCGATCCAAGAAAACCATCCGTGATCGCCGGGCCCGACGACACATGGCGCAGAGATCAGCTCCGGCACCAGCAGACATCTTCGATGAGTGTCCCGATGTTCCGGAGGACGATTCAGGAGACCTGCAGATCGTGTCCGAAGCAGATGACTCAGACTCCCTCATCACTCCTGGTCAACGAGTGAGTACTACTGCCCCTACCCCAACTCCACCCGAAAAAACCAAGGCCCTGGTCAACACTTCGCCTGCTGGCCCCAGTCGCGACCAAAAACAAACTTCAGAAGCCCCGCCCTCGGGCTCGGCTCCGAAGCCAAAGAAAAGGCCTTTCGACAGCTCTGAACCAAGCAAACCATATCCAACGGTCCACCAGGCGCCTTCGGCACCGGAGACCAACCCACTCCCAAGAAGAAGCCGGTACCGACCACCTCGACAACGAAACCATCGGCTCCGAAGCCAAAACCTTCGGAACCGAAAAACATTTCCGGCTCCATAGTCAAGCCAAAGGACTTTAAACCAATTCCTAAGGCCTCCGACCACAAATCTAAACCTCGTTCGGACCCGAAAAAGTCGGCGCCGAAAGCGGTTACAGAAACGGAAGAACTTTTCCGACCGGATCTTCTCGATCCCAAGCAGAAAAAGCTGCAGTTAGACCCTAAAACAGGACGTGTGGCTACTGTTCCACACAAGAAGAGGAAGTTTGACTCATCAGGCACTCCTAAAGTGCCCATCAAGACAAAAGACTGTGCCACTTCACCTATAAGGCCCTCTTCTCCTGTTCAGCCTGTTCTTCCTCCTCAACCTGTCTCTCCTCCACAACCTCTAACACTTCCACCATATTCACCACCACCACAGGATACTGCTGATGATGACTTAGGGGGTGGGGGAGGCATCAATGATCCTTTTACTGATCCTGACAGACGCACCACAGGACGATTGGGATGACTATGACGATCCAATAGGTCCCACAGACCTCCCTGCTCCCCAACCATATCCAACAAAACCATCTCCCCCAGAGGACAACATTGGTTTTGGACAACTGGTCAATAGGGCTGCTCTATATCATGGTGTCTCCATACATTCAGATCCTGCAGAGGAGGACTTCCTTCTAGACACTTTTGAACAGTCCCAGAAAACAGTCCAAACCCTGCCTATGTTAAAAGGGGTCATTAAACATGCCCCAGACATACAGTCAGAACTAGAATTCTGATTCCCAGAATTGAAAAAAAGTACAAGCTCTCCCCTGACGATCCCATCTACATCAAGGGACAGCTACCCTTAGACTCACTAGTGGTGTCTAATGCTAGAAAACGTGCCAACTCCCAAACCTCCGGTGACACACCACCTCCGGATAAAGAATCTAAATTGCTAGATGCTTCTGGCAAAAGAGTTGCTGCTCAAGCAGCTAATCACTGGCGCATAGCAAACACCCAAGCATTACTTGCTAGATATGATAGGGCTCACCACGACCAACTTGAGACCCTATTGCAACATTTGCCCGATCAGTACAAAACCCAAGCAAATGATTTAGTACAGGAGGGCAAACTCATAACCAACGCATCAATTAAGTGTGCCCTAGATGCAGCTGACACAGCCGCTAGGTCTGTCAACACTAGTGTGCTACTCAGACGACATGCCTGGTTACTCATCTCAGGCTTAAAACCAGAGGTTCAAACAGCTATCCTCAACCAGCCGTTCAATCCGGAGCAACTTTTTGGACTGGCTGTAGACACCATACTAGAAAAAATGAAAAAGCACACAGACTGCTAAGTCCATGGGAGCATTGCAGTCTCCATCCACACGTGGTTCCTTTCGTTGCTCCTTCTATAGGGGAGCGTCCAAAAACATTGGAACAGACACCGCCTCTTCTTATAGAAACACCCCTCACACATCCCCCAATAGAGGATATTTTAGAGGCGGATACAGGGGAAACAACAATAGGGGTAGAGGCCGAGGTAATAACACCACTTGTACCACCCCCGCTCCTAAACAGTGACTTCCCTCCACTCCCTCCAGACCATTCCACTCCGGTCGGGGTAGACTTTCACAGTTCCTACCTGTCTGGGATTCCATCACAACAGACAAGTGGGTAAGACATATTATCCAATATGGTTACTGCCTAGAACTTACAGCAACCCCACCCAATATTCCACCCAAACAGCGTCCAATGTCCACAGAACACATTACCCTCTTAAAGCAAGAGGTTCTCTCACTGCTTCAAAAGCATGCAATAGAACCAGTTCCCTTACAACATCAGGGAACAGGGGTTTACTCACTGTATTTCCTAATCCCCAAAAAGGACGGGACCCTAAGGCCAATTCTCGACCTCAGACCCCTTAATCTCTACATACAGTCCGATCACTTCCATATGATCACTCTGCAACAGGTTCTTCCACTGCTACAACAAGGCGACTTCCTTGCAACACTAGATCTCAAGGACGCCTACTTTCACATTCCCATGCACCCCGCTCACCGGAAGTATCTAAGGTTTATGGTGGACGGACAACATTATCAGTTCACAGTCCTACCATTCGGGGTCACCACCGCACCCAGAGTGTTCACAAAGTGCCTTGCAGTAGTAGCAGCACACCTAAGAAGACAACAAATCCACGTCTTTCCATACCTAGACGACTGGCTAATAAAGGCCAAGTCAATCAACCATTGTGTTCGTCACACTCATCAAACTATCCAGCTGCTACACGACTTAGGATTCACAGTAAACTACCCCAAGTCAAACCTCCACCCCTCCCACACACTTCAGTACCTAGGAGCTACAGTAGACACCTCCAAAGCTCTGGCTTATCCAAGTCCAGCCAGGATAGCCAGCATACAAACCCTAAGCAGCAAATTTCAACTGCAGCACTCCCTCCCAGCAAGGGTATTCATGCAACTCATAGGAATGATGGCCTCTTGCATCTTTATCGTACCTCATGCAAGGCTTCAAATGCGCCCCTTACAGGAATGCCTAGCACAACAGTGGAACCAAGCTCAAGGACATCTTACAGATCTGGTGTTGGTAGACAGCCGCACACATCGCTCTCTGCAGTGGTGGAACACACGACACCTGTCCAAAGGGCGGCCGTTCCTCGAGCCAGTTCCACAGATAGTACTAACAGCAGATGCATCACTCACCGGTTGGGGAGCCCATCTCCTACACCATACAATTCAAGGCAAATGGACCACTCAACAAAAAGTGCTCCATATCAACCATCTGGAATTATTGGCAATATTCCTAGGATTGAAATCATTCCAAGCACATCTAAAACACAAGACTGTCCTCATCTGCACGGACAACATGACAGCCATGTACTACATACAAAAACAGGGGGGACACATTCTCTGCAGCTGTCCCAGCTTCCACAACACATTTGGAGATGGGCCATTCCACAGAATATATATCTGCTAGCAGAACATCTTCCAGGGATTCACAATCATATTGTGGATGTACTAAGTCGACAGACACAGCAGATCCACTAATGGGAACTTCATCCTCAAGTTCTCCAACCCTTTTTCCACATGTGGGGCCAACCAGACATAGATCTGTTTGCCACACACCACAACGCAAAATGCCCAACCTTCGCCGCCAGGTTCCCACACCCATTATCCAAAGGCAATGCGATATGGATGAACTGGTCAGGCAGATTTGCATACGCCTTTCCGCCACTCCCACTGATTCCCCTGGTAGTTCGCAGACTCAGACAACAGTCTCTCAAAATGATCCTCGTGGCTCCCACATGGGCACGCCAACCATGGTTCACAACACTACTAGAGCTCTCAGTAGTTCCACACCAAAAACTACGCCTCTCCCCAACATTGCTAATGCAGAGCCATGGAGAGAGAAAAGACCCCGATCCAGCACAACTAAATCTAGCGATCTGGCTCCTGAAGTCCTAGAGTTCGGTTATCTTAACCTCCCGCCAGACTGTATGAACATCATTAAAGAAGCCAGACGCCCTACTACTAGAGCTTGCTATGCAGCAAAATGGAAAAGATTTGCCATCTACTGCAAAAATAATAAAATTGATCCACTGGATGCCTCCATCCAAGACATTTGTTATTTACTACACTTGCAAAGATGTAATCTAGCATATTCATCCATACGATTACATCTAGCAGCGCTCGCCGCTTACTTACAAAACAGACAACGTTTGTCTTTATTTAGAGTTCCTGCAATCAAAGCCTTTATGGAAGGACTTAAAAGAATAATCCCTCCCAGACTGCCACCCTCTCCAGTGTGGAATTTAAACATTGTCCTTACCAGGCTCATGGGTCCCCCATTTGAACCTCTACATAAATGTGAACTTCAGTTCCTCACATGGAAAGTTGCTTTCCTTGTCGCAATCACCTCTCTCAGAAGAGTAAGTGAGATCCAGGCTTTAACCATACAAGAACCATTCTTACAAATACATCATAAAGTGGTTCTTAGAACAAATCCAAAATTTCTTCCCAAAGTTATTTCTGCCTTTCATCTTAATCAATCAGTTGAATTGCCAGTTTTTTTCCAAAACCCAGACTCTGTAGCACATAGAGCTCTTCATACACTAGACGTCAAAAGAGCAGACCTGTATGTTAAACAGTGCACCCCCAGCCACCATTTTGTGTTATCAAGCCAGTGAAACCAGCCCCCCCCCCTGCCTCCCCCTCCAGCAACAGGGATTTTCTACATCAGAGGGTGCTTCTGTGAGCTGTTTAAACTGTGTTTAATAGGGACTGTGCACTTCGTTTTTTGGCCAGGAGAGGGAGTAAAGTTGTATTCAAACAGTATTGTTAGATTTCAAGTTTGTGAGGCCTTTACCTGCAGAAATCCAAAGTGTGGATTGAGCCTGTCTGTCTCCTAGGAGATTCTGGACAGGAGAAGCAGCCCCCACCCCCAGGCCAGCAGGCCTAGGACTGGGGATTGGCTATTCAGCTCCCAGGCAACTCTGAGCCCTCCCCTCACACCTGCCCAGGTCCCTTAAGGCTTTGCTGGGTGCACCCCAAATCATTCTCCATCTTGTGAGTTGCAGCCTACCTGTGCCCCAGATTGCAGTGAGCAGAGTCCAGCAAGTGGTAAGGAGGCAGACTAGTGCTGTCTCTTCCCTCCTCCAAAAAGTTTTTAAAAAACGATTTTCCCTTTCTGTGATTACTGTCTTTGCCTGTGGTTGTTAGTTTAAAAATGTAGTTTTAACCTGCCTGTGATTGTATATTTTATCACCTGTTTTGTGTGTTAAACTTGTGGTTTTCCTGCCCATGATTGCTTCCATTTAACGTGTTGAATTGTGGGATTTGCAGTCTAAACTCTGTAGTCTTTCCCTCTCATTCCTGGTGACTATTGAGTTTTCCCTCCAAATTTCTCCTTTGCTCTGTGCTAAGACCTGTATGTTAAACAGTGCACCCCCAGCCACCATTTTGTGTTATCAAGCCAGTGAAACCAGCCCCCCTGCCTCCCCTCCAGCAACAGGGATTTTCTACATCAGAGGGTGCTTCTGTGAGCTGTTTAAACTGTGTTTAATAGGGACTGCGCACTTCGTTTTTGGCCAGGAGAGGGAGTAAAGTTGTATTCAAACAGTATTGTTAGATTTCAAGTTTGTGAGGCCTTTACCTGCAGAAATCCAAAGTGTGGATTGAGCCTGTCTGTCTCCTAGGAGATTCTGGACAGGAGAAGCAGCTTCCAACTCCCTGGGCAGCAAACCTTGTCTGAGGTTGCTGGGACCTTATATAGTCTGCTAGTGGCTGCTACATGTATACACTGATTGGTGGTTGTATCTGATGTTTCTATTGGTTTGAGTTAGTGTCCTCATTGGTTGGGTATTTGAGGGTTCTGATTGGTTTCTGGATCTGTGATTCAATCAATGTAGGGTTGGGACTAGGGCTAGGGTTATGATTTCTATTGGAAGCAGGGACTAGGGCTTCCTGTTTTTATTGGTTGTTGGGACTAAGGTGGAACTAGGACTAGGGTTGAGGCCTTTAATTGGAAGTAGCGATTAGGGCTTCTGGTGTTATTGGTTGCTGGACTAGGTGTGGGACTAACAGTAGGGTTAGGCTTTGGAAGTAGTGACTAGGGCTTCCCGTCCCATTGGTTGCTTGGACTAGGGTTGGGACTACTGGTAGGGCTAGGGCCTCTATTGGACATAGAGATCAGGGTTTTTTGAACTGATTGGATGCTTGGAGTAGGGCTAAGATTGGCTGTAAGGTCCTGATCTCCTATTGGTTCTAGCTTTTAGGGCTAGTGTTGTGATTGGATAGTATTAGGGCTAGGGTTCCCATTGGCTGACGGGGTCACCTGATTACTAGGGGTATCAAAGGCCAGGGTTAGGGCGTCTCAGCCCGGGCGTCGAGGCTAAGGGCAGAGAGGACAAGGGTGAGTGCCTGTTTGAGCCTGTTAAGGGCAGAGAGGACAAGGGTGAGTGCCAGTTTGAGCCTGTTCGAGACGGGCCAGGAATGCTGCCCATCTTCCCATTAATTAATGTGTCTATTACTTTTCTCCTGAAAAAGCATATCTAATGCACTACCCTATTTCATATCCGCTACCTCTATCAATATTTTTAATCTGCATATACTTACCTCCTTTATGCATCTATATACTCTCAATGTACTTATGGATCTATATATTTATCACTTCTAATTTAGCATTTCCAATGCACTACCCTATTTCTCAGCCTATACTTCCCTCAATATATCTTCTAGCCCAACTTTTTGACTCATCTCAAACTTCTTTCTACTACTTTTTCCAATTCACTACCCTATCTCACCCTATACATCTATCACTATATCCTCTACACCCACTCTCTCATTTATACGCAAACGCCATACCACTACTATGTTCCCCAAAATAACCCTTTCTTGACTCTCTCCTACTCTACCCCTCCTTGTATCTTCTGACACCTCCTTTACTGTACCAATGCCCAAGACAAACCTTTCTAAACTCTTCCCTCTGACTCTTCCCCTCCAAAAACCCTTTTTACTCATCAAAAAGCCTCCTCCTACTGCTATGACCTACAAAAAGAAATCCTTCACTCTTCTATCCCACAACTATCCTTTTCAATCAAAATAACAGAATAGCATGTTCACTTCACTAATTCCATATTCCACTATACTAATTCACCACTAATCCTTTATGGGTTCCAGAGTAGCGTGCTACTCGCCAACAAAGCGCTTCAACACCCACCAGGGGTAACAGGCGCTATATGAATGCAAACCTTTCTTTCCCTTCTATCCCTCCACTATCCTTCTCACTCCAAATAACTGACTAATATCCACCACTCAAATTACTTTCATATTTCACCATACTAATTCACCACTAATCCTTTATGGGTTTCCGGAGTAGCGTGCTACTCGCCCCAAAAAAAAAGCAATTCAACACCCCATCAGGGGTTAGAAGCGCTATATATATATGCAAACCTTTTTTCCCTCTTCTATCCCTCCGCTATCCTTCTGAATCCAAATAACTGACTAACATATCCACCACTTAAAATTTACTTGCATGTTTCACTATACTAATTCAACACTAATCCTCTATGGGTCCCGGAGTAGCGTGCTACTCGCCGAAAAAGCGCTTCGACGCCTCGTCAGGGGGTAGTAAGCGCTATACAAATGCAATTACAATACAATACAATACATTGACAGAACCAAGCCCTTTCGCAAAACCAAACAACTGTTTGTAGTCTTCTCCCCACCTCATAAGGGTAACCCCATCTCCAAAGCTGGGATCGCACGGTGGATAGTAAAATGCATTCAAATATGCTACCAAAAAGCTAAACGCACATTAACAGTTCCCCCTAAAGCGCATTCAACACGCAAACTAGGGGCCTCCATGGCATTCTTAGGGAACATTCCCTTAGATTACATATGTAAAGCAGCTACATGGTCTACACCACACACCTTCACCAAACACTATTGTGTTGACGTGCAGGCAAAACAACAAGCTTCTGTAGGCCAAGCTGTTCTCAAAACATTGTTTCAAACTACTGCAACAGATACAGGTGACCACCGCTAAGGGAGACACTGCTGTACAGTCTATGCACAGTGTACGATCTGCAGCTCATATGCCTCGAACGGAAAATGCTACTTACCAGTATGCATCTGTTCTTGGCATGTAGAGCTGCAGAGTCGTACACGCCCACCCGCCTCCCCGGAACCTGTCTGTTCCAGTATTATCTTAATTAGATACATTTACATGGACATCTCTTACTACTTACTGACTCCATCTTTTCCCATCATGGCGAAAAACAATCTGACGATGGAGTCGATGCCCATGCGCACTATCGTCCAAAGGAGGAGTCACCTATCTCGTGGCTACAAAGACTCTTCCAAGACAACAACAAAGTGCAAGCATCCGAGCCCAACACCAAGTGGCGATCTAATGCACAGTGTACGACTCTGCAGCTCTACATGCCAAGAACAGATGCATACTGGTAAGTAGCATTTTCCTTAACCTCATGTAAAGCGCTCTGATACCTCCGGGTCTAGCCAGCGCTATTTAAAACTCTTCAAATAAATCCAATAAATAAATTTATCAGATGTGTTTGTTGGGTGTCGATCAAGTAAGACCTATACAGATTCAGTTTGTTGGGCAAGACTTGTGAATATTCTTACATCATTAGTGAATCTTGTTTTCTTCTAGTTGGATCAAAACTCCTGCCATTACCTTATCGGATGTATTGTTTTTTGTATCTTATCTAATTGTTTTTGTGATCTGTGTGTAATGATCTCACCAACCTTTCTGTTGGAAGTATGTTCCCTTGACCTCAGTGTAGACCTGTCTTGCAAAGCCCACAGTGTTCCAGTCTCCACATTTTAGTTTTGCAGAATAGATGTGTTATAATCTAATGCTAAAGAAATCCTAGTTTCTATTTTGGTCCGTCTTTGCTGTAATACACTTGCCCCCTGACAACTGATTTAAAGGCATCCCATACTGTACTTCGAGGATCTGTTCCATTATCATTGAACTCAAGTATTTATTTGTCTAATATCATTCTCAAATAGCTTATCCTTATATAAAGGGGGGTGGGAGGGTGCAGGAGCGGGGCCGGGTGGGGCATTTGTCAATGCAACAAAGAGCGCCAAGTCGTTGATACTATTGCCTAGACGGCCACTGTGTAAAGAAAGGAGCTACAAGCTGACTTGTAATCCTAGAATAGCGTATGACAAGTGAAACATTTATATAAACAGTATCACCTAGGCTATGTACTTTGGATTATACCTTGTCTACATTTTGCGTTTTGCCCATCTTTTAACCATAGCCTCTTCTCACTCACTTTTACACTTGAAAGCAACTTTTTATTCCAAAGTGTCATTCAATAGCAGTTTGCTTACCCAGGGCTATCTACCAATTTGCCCCTTGGGAGCGGGAATATGTGCAGCAGAAACAATTTGAGCCTACTGTGAGAAAGTGCCCTCTTTCTGCATGGTTTCCCCCACTTTTTGCTGAACTGCTGATGTGCTTTGACGGAGTGTGCCCTGGTCTCCTGACAATCAGGTACCCACCGCCTATGTTCTTTTCCTAAAACTGCATTGGAGACCAAACCCAATTGGCACTCTGGCCACAGTTCAGTCCCTGGTAAATGGTACCACAGGTACCCAGGGCACTGTGACCAGGGAAGGCCTCCAAGGGCTGCAGCACTTATTGTGCCACCCTTGGAGGCCCTGTACCTTTACCCTCACACTGCCTTTGCAGGCTGCATGTTTTGCTGCAGAACAAAGTGAAGAGTTGACATGGCACACATCCCTGTGTGCCATGCCTACAACCCACTGCCCTGGCATAGATCAGTCAACCCTCTAGCTGGGTGCACTACACCAGTTGTGAGGGTACAGGTGCATGAGCCCTGTACCCCTACAGTGTCTGTCAATTTTTAGACATTGTAAGTGCAGTGCTGCCATTAAGAGTATATGGTGCTGGGAGTTTGTCATTACGAACTCCACAGTACCATAATGGCTGCACTGAAAACTGAGAAGTTTGGTATCAAACTTCTCAGCACATTAAACCCACACTGATGCCAGTGTGTGATTTAAGGAAAAATGCACACAGAGGTATCTTAGAGATGCCCCCTGAAAAACGACCTACCACTAGTGTTCAGGCTGAGTGGCTGCTTTCAGCTGCCACCACCAGACATGTTTCTGGACCCCTGGGTCAAGAGACTGCTGCTCTCAGGGGACTGAAACAATGCACATCCTGGGACGAGGTGCCAAGCGTCCTCCCCCAGGATGGGCAGGGTCCACGAAGGGGAAGCTTCAAAGGCTTGCCGCCTTTGTGAGCTTCCCCAGGCCTTTTGCTGCTTCCAGCAACTGGTCACCACTGGTTTTGACCCCCACTTTGGGCAGGAGAACCGGCTGGAAAACCAAGTGAGGAAGGGAGGTGTGCCCACCTCTGCCAACCCCACCCCTCAGGTAGGGGAGGCGAGGTGAAGCACAACTCGGTCCCCGCCATCTTGCAGATGGGGGGGGAGCCAACCAACCAGGTTGAGGCTTATGCCCCCCACCCCCTCGGAGGGTGGCATAATAGGGGGTGTACCCACCCCAGGGGAGGGACCCATTGGTCCCAACCTTTTACCTACCTGCAACGCCCCTAAATTTAGTGTTTAGGGGCATCCCTGAACCTTGCTTCCTCAGACAAGAAACCACAAGAAAAGGACCAAACCGCTTTGCCGAAGCTAAGAGGAGGAGGACGCCCACTGACTTGGCCCCAGCCCTACCGGCCTGTCCCCACCTCGAACCTGCAGAAGTCAAACTCCGGTGTGTCCTGCAGCCAGCAGCCTCAAGAACCCCGAGGACCTGCCCTGCCTTCAAAAGAAAAGACTGTGCTGTGAACACCGGATTTGTTCACCAACAGACTCCAGCTCTGGCAAGATCCGCGAGTCTGTACCACTCTGCACCCGACGCCCACGGCCCGAGTTAGAGTGGCCCAACACCACGAGGAGGTCTCCCCGGCGATCCTGACCCGAGATTCTGTGATCCCTGAACAGCCTCAAGCCTCCAGCCGACGCCTGCAGCCTCAATCCAGAAGGTCCCCCCCAACCGCGACCAGGAGCAGGTAAGATCGACCCTAAAAGGCACCCCTGCACCCGACATCCCACGGCCTTGGGTGGCGCAACCGACAGTGCCTAACCAACCCCCAGCATCCCAACTTACCTCTCCAAGTGGTGGTCGCACTCAGAAGACCTTCGTCCTTGAGCCTGCAGTGGGTTTGCAAGCCGGAGACTGCCATTTGAAAGCTACAGGGCGCTCAACGCCAAAACAGCACTCTGCACCTGGCCGCCCCAGTGCCGCTGAGGGTGCACCTTTTGCGCTGGCTTGAACCCCCATTTGTCCTGGCTTGAACCCCTATTTGCCCTGAGCTCAAGTCCAGGTGCTTTGCTCCCACAACCTTGTGGCCTGCTCGTAGGCAGGCACCAACCGGAGGCCCCCTATTCTCATTGGATAACATTGGGCCTCAGCACTCTGCACCCGGCTGCCCTAGTGCCACTGAGGGTGCAATAAGAGTGCATCCTTGACCCTGGGGGACCCCTGAGTCTACCCCCAGAATACCAACTCCCACAACCGAATACTTACCTTTGAACCGATAACCCTATTTTCCTCCATAGAATAACATTGAATCTTTTCACAGAAAAACAGTCAAAGTGTAGAGTTGGAAAATCTATAGCAGTCTCTAAAACTGTAACAAAATAACAAACACTTTTACTTTTCGGTTTACAGGAAATGTCCCAGTGCAGTATCCAGGTATACTGCCCTGTGTAAGAAATGTAATCAGTAAAGTAATCTACTTGACATTCTACTAAAAAGCCAATACAAAGTGTATGCACAGTATTTCAAAACATTGCATTACTAGTAGTTCTACTGTAATGAAACCAAAGTATATATACAACTGCAATACAAACTGTTTACAAACTGTATTATTACTGCAAAGTACTTATCACTTACCTGTGCCAGGCTTGCTTGGTTCTAGGAAATAAAATAACTAAAAGAATATTTTTATACAGAACCAATTGGTCTGAAGTTAAGTCTTTGAGTGTGTGATATCATTTACTAATTGTGTGTACAACAAATGCTTAACACTACCCTCTGATAAAGCCTTACTGCTCGCCCACACTACCACAAATAGAGACTAAGGTCCTATCTACTTTTACCTCTGCCTACCTTTGAGGTTCCATTTAACTCTGTGCACACTATACCTCACTTGGGTATAGTATATACAGAGCTAGCTTCCTACACCTACAAAATTATAAAAAATGTTCACCTTTAGATATGGTCATATTATTCTTAATCAAAATATAGACATAAGTCAATGTTCTATTATGCTGTTACCTCAAGGAACTTGGTGCTTTCCAATACACCTGTACACCCCCTGCTGCCCTGACCCTTTGTGTAGGTATGCAGGGGCATAGTTAATAGTAGGAAGTGCGAAAGATACTTGGATTAGAAGACCATTCGAGAAAAGTCAAGGTGGTGACGTATCCTCTAAAGAACTCCTCTCCGAGGAATAATAAAGTGTAGTCTCCTCCTTTGCAAGTCCCTTAATGATGGGGCTGATTATGTGATGTCCTCTACAGCAACGACCACAACTGAGGAATTAAAGGGAACTGTAGTGCTCTGTACCACAGGTCAATGAATAACCTGTTTTGGTGGACAGGTAGGTTCATGATGATCTGTTGGTGTGGTAATGGGAAAGGTGGTTCCCAACCATGTTGTCATATTAACTGATTATCGGTGTTCTTCACTACAACTCGCACCCGTTGAGCTGTGGATTTGTGTTCTGGAAAACGTTATCATAGCCTTCACTGTCCTGACAAAAATGGATTTAGGTTGGATATTTCGAATTTTGAAAGGCTTTAAGATCCTGATGTGTGTAGTAATGTTTCTGGGAATCGTACTTTGGGTTAAGGGCTGTGTGTACCACAAGGAAGGAGTAGGATAATCTTATTTTACTCAAATGGTGATGTTTTAAGTGTCTGGTCTGTTCTACTCGCTGTCTTCATTAAGGCCATGTATATGACGACGATATAAAAATCCAACGTTGCTTTTTTTGCAACAGGACTCAGGCAGTTGTGTGTGAATCATTGCCTGCTTTTAATTTTGCTATGAGAGAAATGAGTGACTAATTTTATGGTTAACCTACTGCAGCATATACTGCTCTTGGGTTCTCAAGTCCTTAGTTTCATCCTTCTAATGGTCATTTTGAACTAAATATCGTTTTCACAAAGGCGAGTTAGTGCATCGATATGAATGTAATTCTTCGTGTGATCCTTGTTCCCATGGGGATTCCTAAGCCTCTTGATGTGGATCTGCTATTTCAGTGCGCACATTGCACTAGCCACATGCACACGTTCTCTCGTACCTTGTGTTCCACAAAGTCATCTGTTTGGGTGTCTGAGGATCATCTGGTCACAAATACTTTGTCCTCTTGTGAAGGCAAATAGATTTTCTGGTGAAATCCCCCACTCTCCTATTTTCAATCTGTTTGATTAAATGGATTATGTAGTCAGAGGTCAGTCATTTTGTCTCATTAGGCATCACCAGAACTAAACAGCATTTAAAAGGACCACACCACCACCACCACCGTGTGGTACATGTCAATCACAAGCAAAGCACAGTGTGCATTCTCCTCATTTGTTTGGTACATGATTGGAGACATTTAGCAACGCAACTTCATTCTGATGTTGGTTGATATTCGATAATCTGTTTAAAATAAAAACCTGCACTTTAGCACACTATCTATTTACCAGTAAAATCAGTACAGCCTTCTAACCACTTGCATTTTAAATGTAAATTATCTTAAAATTACAGTCTAACTTTTTCATAGCTCACGAAAATATTCACACAATGTTTTTTCTTTTTCTCAAGTGTGGCTAAAGTTGTATGGTACGGTTATTTTTTTTTAGTGTTTTTTCAGGGTTCATATGCTGCTGGTCATAGAATGAGCTTAAGCCTTTTAATTTTCAAACATTCTTGATAATTTAACTAAATGTTTCACTCACCCGATGTGATGGAAACACTGAAAACTCAGCATGTTCACACAGTAACATCAGTTTTGCAGCGTGAATCTTTCTGGATTCACTATGCTGTCCATTATTCCGCGGTCTAGTGGTTGGGTCCGGAATCGTAGTCTTTTTTTCTGTTTTTTTTTTTTTTTCGTGTAGCCCAGGTGGGCGTTGATGCCCCACCATTTGGTGTCCTCCCGTGACGTCGGCGCGCTTCCTCCGGAAGCTCCCACCCTTGGGCGCCATCTTCAGATTCTTTTTTCCGCCGTTGGGTCTGGATCGTCGTGAAGAGCTCCAGAGTTGGAAGAGGAGAGAAGAAGTAAGAGAAAAGCAGAAAGAACCGAGAAATTGGAGATCTTCATCACAAGACAAAGAACATACTACCGGGACGACGAAGCTGGTGAGAGGTAGAAAAAACTTCGACGTCCAAAGGAGAATGCGCACACAGGGGGCTCCCTGAGCGCGGGAATGGACAAGACACCATTCAAGTTCTGTCGTAACTGCCACCACAAGTTCGCACAGAAAGACCAACATCCAGTCTGCAACCTCTGCCTACCGATCGACCATCGAAGGCGACGACTGCAACGCCTGCGCAGCATTCGCCACCAAGACCCTCAGGGTGAGGGACAGACAGAGGAGGGCAAACTACAGCATGCAGGGCCAAGGGCCACCTCCGTCGCTGCGGGACCTGGGCCTCTCCAGTGGGGAAGAGGACAACATCGCCGAGGGACCAGAGGACTGCACGGTCGTAGAGACAGATAACACTTCCAGGAAGGAGGTAAGAGACACGTCGACCCAAAGAACCCCGACAGACTCTGGAAAATCCGAGCCAAAGTCCTCGAAAGGAGCACCGGCGTCTAAGCACTCGACGACCGAAGCTGCATCCATGGACAAACAGCCCAGCGGATCCTTTGAAAAGGACTCCCGGTCGGCGAAAGCTCTTGACACACCCAGGTCGTCTAAGCACGGTTCTGAGAAACCGCACTCGACGCCGAAGGGGAAAGAGCAGAAGGCACCTCCGACGTCAACTACGACCTCTAAGAGAACTGCCGAAACTCTCGACGCCGATCAAGCGGCGGAGATGGAGAGGAAGAAGAAAAGGCTCGAGGCTGAAATGGCCAGTATCATCCAAAAGAAGGACTTCGACGACCGGATGAGTAGATACACCATCCCTTCGAAGCCCTCGACGGTCGTCGAAGCGGAAACACAAGAGGAGTTCGACAGCACCGAGGCGCCGAAAACTCCCGAACCGTCGGACAACAGGACGAAGAGGTCCTGTACGATTATACTGAGGGTGATGACGACCAGCAGACGCACTTCGGCTCGACACCCTCGGAGGCTCAAGACCTGGAATGGCAGGATCTCGACGCCGAAGACCCGGAGGAGGCCGTGGAGACGTATCCGTCGAGGCCTTCGCCGCCGGACGACATAGGAGTGTACAACATGGTCGTCAGGAACGCGGCAGCCACCTATAGAGTGGAAATGGAGGAGGAAAAGCCTAAAGCCTGTTTTCTCCTGGAAACACTGCTACCAACACAAACTAGGAGCCAATTCCTTCCTATGCTCCCTAGTGTGCTAGACCAAGGCAGGGAAGCTTTCAAGGAGCCATCTACCTGCAGATCGGTCACACCCAGAACTGAGAAAAAATATAAACACTCTTCAAAGGATCCACCATATATCCAGGGATCTGTGCCAGCTGATTCAATAATCACAGCAACAGCCAGGAAGAGGGCCAACGTTCCCACAAACTCCGGCCCGCCCCCAGACAAGGAGAGCAAGAGGATAGACCTCACAGGAAGGAAAATTGAAAGGAATGCGGCAATACATTGGCGCATTGCCAACTCCAACGCCCTTATAAATAGGCACACCTACCAGTACTGGGAAGAAGTTGGGCAGTTGCTCAAACTGCTCCCCACAGAAAACCAGCAGAGAGCGGCACACCTGGTGGAGGAGGGGAAGAACATGGCCAACACCTGCCTAAAGTCGGCCTTAGACGCAGCTGATACATCAAGCAGGCTGATGATGATCGGGGTGACAGAGGAGACATGCCTGGC
The DNA here is from genome assembly GCA_963921515.1 of Calotriton arnoldi. NCBI lineage: Eukaryota > Metazoa > Chordata > Amphibia > Caudata > Salamandridae > Calotriton > Calotriton arnoldi. Next base: position 1,600,015 of record CAWUFW010001187.1, read on the forward strand.
TCAGGATCTCTGGGTTCAAGCCGGAGGTACAAAACAACATCCTGAAGTTGCCCTTCAACGGGGATAAGCTGTTCGGCACGCCCGTGGACGAGACGCTGACGCAGCTCAAAAAAGATAACGAAACGGCAAGGTCCATGGGAGCACTACAGTTCAGGGGTATGAGAAGGGGCACCCCCTCACGAAGACCAAACGGCAGAGGTGGAAACCAGCCGGGAACATCGCACCAGGCCTTCCAGCAAACATTTCAGGGAAGCAGCCAGGCACAACAGGGTCAGCAGCAACAAGGCTGGCAGAACCAACAGAGGGACCAGTCCTTTCGTAGCTGACCAAACGGACTAGGCAATACAAGAAGAGGCGGCCAGCAGCCCGCCCCCAAGTGACTCCACACTACAACACGTGCCCGCACCCCCAACATCGCTAGTGCCGCGGCACAACAAAAGACACGGACAACATTTACAAATTTACCATCATACAACGCCCGTAGGAGGAAGACTAAAACACTTCTCCCAGGAGTGGGAGAAGATAACCGACAAGTGGATACTAAACATCATACAGTTCGGCTACTGCATAGAACTCGTAAAGAGGCCACCAAACAAGAGGCCAACAAACAAAAAAACATTCAACAAAAGAGCTGTCACTATTGTAGCAGGAAGCACAAGAACTCCTCCACAAACAGGCTATAGAAAAGGTGCCGTACAGAGAAAAGGGCACAGGAGTGTACTCCAACCACTTCCTCGTACCAAAAGTAGACGAAACGTTAAGGCCCATACTGGACCTACAATTCCTAAACAAATGCATCAAAACTCAAAAGTTCAAGATGACGTCCTTACAAGAGGTCATACCTCAAATAAGGCACGGGGATTTTATGTCCACAATAGACCTCAAGGATGCCTACCTACACATCCCCATAAACCAAAGACACAAGCGTCTGCTCAGATTCACCATCCGCATGACGCACTACCAGTTCACGGCCCTAGCCTTCGGCCTCAAATCAGCGCCAAGAGTATTCACCAAATGCCTAGCTGCCATAGCAGCACATCTACGAAGACAGGGGATACACGTATACCCCTACCTAGACGACTGGTTGGTAAAAGCGAACTCCTACAACCAATGCAAACTACATACTCAGCAAGTCACACAAACGCTGACAAAACTAGGCTTCTCCATACACAAGGAGAAGTCATCGCTGGAACCAGAACAAGTGAAGATCTTCCTGGGTGCGAAGATCGACACCATTCAGGGGAGGGTGTTCCCCAGCGAGAAAAGGATCCTCGCACTACTGAAGGAGACTCTCCGCTACCTGAAGGGGCAACGTCTGACAGTGAGGACAGTGAGCAAGCTCATGGGCATGATGGCATCCTGCATACATTTAGTCCCCAATATTCGGCTACACATGAGACTATTCCAGGAATGGCTGCAACAGCAATGGTCACAGTCAACAGGGAGTTGGGAAGATCTAGTGGTTGTAACGCACGCAGTGCAGGAAGAGATAGCATGGTGGAACAGGGGCAACATAAGGCGAAACCCATTCACACCACCAACTCCAACAGTGACCATCACAACACTCATCCCAGATGGGGTGGGGAGCGCACATGAAACTGCTCAAGGTAAGGGGGTTATGGACACAAACAGATGCCGTCAAACACATCAACTACCTAGAACTAAAGGCCGTGTTCCTTGCCCTAAAAGCGTTCCAGAAACAGCTGTACGGCCAAAGGGTGTTAGTACAAACAGACAACACCGCAACGATGTTCTACATCAACAAGCAGGGAGGAACACACTCAGTGGCGCGCTCAGATCTAGCGCAACAGATATGGAAATGGGCAATTCCATTACAAATAGACCTCCTGGCAATACATCTGCCAGGGAAGGACAATGTGGAAGCACAGACTGAGCAGACAGACATCAATCTCACATGAGTGGGAGCTCAACGCGCAGGAGACGCAAAAACTATTCAAGAAGTGGGGGACCCCACAACTAGACCTGTTTGCAACACACCAGAATGCAAAATGCCAATACTTCGCATCCAGGCAGCCAGGCCATCAATCCCAAGGAAATGCCCTATGGATGAGCTGGTCAAAGACATTTGCCTACGCTTTTCCACCGATACCGCTGATACACAAAGTGCTCAGCAAGTGCAGAACAAGCAACATGACACTAATTCTGGTAGCACCACAGTGGGCCAGGCAGTCCTGGTTCTCGCAGATCGTGGAGATGGCACAGGGACCACCACACAAGTTCCCAAGAAGGAAAGACCTGCTCTCGCTACAAAACGGAAGGGTACTCCATCCAGAACCAGAGAGCCTCAGCCTAGCAGCGTGGCTCCTGAAGACCTAGAGTTCGCTCACCTCAAGCTTCCACAAAGCACGCTGGCAGTGCTGCGAGAAGCGAGGAGACCCACCACACGGAAATGCTATGCAGCAAAATGGAAGAGATTCACTGAATGGTGCATCAACAAAAAGCTCCACAGGAGAATCACTAAAGAATCAACTGTGCTAAAATACTTAACACACTTACTAAAAAGTAACCTAAGCTGCACTTCTCTGAGTGCACCTGGCAGCAATAGTAGCCTATACAAGAGGAGAAACAGGGAAAAGCTTCATTACATCTCAAGTAGTAAAAAGATTCCTAGAAGGAGCCAAAAGAATAGCACCGCCAAAGAGGATGCCACCGCCTGCATGGAACCTCAATGTAGTTCTAACACAGCTTATGAAAGCACCATTCGAACCCATCCACAAGGCATCGCTACATATGCTCACAAAGACGGCCTTTCTGGTAGCGATTACCTCGCTACGTAGGGTGGGCGAGTTGCAGGCACTCACACTACAAGAACCCTACATTCAGATTCACAATGACAGGGTGGTAATGAGGACGGACCCACACTTCATGCCAAAGGTGGTGTCCAGGTTCCATATAAACCAAACAATACAAATTCCCAGTTTCTTCCAGAAACCATCCACCAGCGCTGAAAGGGCACTGCACACTCTGGATGCCAGGAGAGCAGTAATGCATTACATCGAAAGGACTAAGGATTGTAGAAAAACAAAGCAGTTCTTTGTGTCCTTCGCAAGCAGTTTCCTGGGCAGACCAGTGACGAAAAATACCATCGCACGATGGATCGCACAATCAATTCAATACTGCCACAAACAGGCAGGCCAATCAATCAATCGCAGAATTTGTAGAGCGCACTACTTACCCGCGAGGGTCTCAAGGCGCTGGGGAGAGGGAAGGGGGGGGATGCTGCTACTTGTCGAACAGCCAGGTCTTGAGTAGCCTCCTGAAGGTCAGCAGGTCTTGGGTCTGTCGTAGGCTTAGTGGAAGGGTGTTCCAGGTCTTGGCGGCGAGGTGGGAGAAGGATCTGCCGCCGGTGGTTGTTCTTCGAATGCGAGGGACGGTGGCGAGGGAGAGGTCGGCGGAGCGGAGCTGGTGGTTGGGGACGTAGAAGAAGAGTCGTCTGTTGAGGTAGGCTGGGCCAGTTTTGTGGAGTGCCTTGTGTGCGTGGATGAGGAGTTTGAAGGTGATCCTCCTGTCGACGGGGAGCCAGTGCAGGTTCCTCAAGTGGGGGTGATGTGGCTGTGGCGTGGTACGTCGAGGATCAGGCTTGCGGAGGCGTTTTGTATGCGTTGCAGTCGCTTGATGAGCTTGGCCGGGCTCCCGCGTAGAGGGCGTTCCCATAGTCCAGTCTGCTACTGACGAGGGCCTGGGTGACTGTTCTTCTTGTATCTGTCGGGATCCACCTGTAGATCTTGCGAAGCATGCGGAGGGTGTTGAAGCAGGAGGAGGAGACTGCGTTGACTTGCTTGGCCATGGAGAGCGTTGAGTCGAGGATGACTCCCAGGTTGCGTGCGTGGTCGGTGGGTGTCGGGGCTGCTCCCAGCGTCGTTGGCCACCAGGAGTCGTCCCAGGCTGAGGGGTTGGAGCCGAGGATGAGGACCTCCGTTTTGTCCGTGTTCAGCTTTAGTCGGCTGATCTTCATCCAATCGGCGACGGCCTTCATTCCTTCATGGAGATTGGCTTTGGCGGCGAGGGGGTCCTTGGTGAGGGAGAGGATCAGTTGAGTGTCGTAGGAGATAATGTTGAGGTCGTGTTGTCTGGCGATGCGTGCGAGCGGGGCCATGTAGATGTTGAACAGTGTTGGGCTGAGGGACGATCCCTGGGGTACGCCGCAGATTATCTCGGAGGCTTCGGATCGGAAAGGTGGGAGGCGAACTCTCTGGGTTCTGCCGTCGAGGAAGGAGGTGGTCCATTCCAGGGCCTTGTCTCGGATCCCTGCGTCGTGGAGGCGTGCGCGTAGAGTGCGGTGGCAGACAGTGTCGAAGGCGGCGGAGAGGTCCAGCAGGATGAGGGCTGCGGTCTCACCATTGTCCAGCAGGATCCTGATGTCGGTGGCGGCGATGAGGGCAGTCTCAGTGCCGTGGTTGCTGCGGAACCCTGATTGGGATGGGTCCAGGATGCTGGTTTCTTCGAGGTATCGGGTTAGCTGTTTGTTGACGATCTTCTCGATGACCTTGGCTGGGAAGGGAAGCAGAGAGATGGGCCGGAAGTTCTTGAGGTCTCTCGGGTCCGCCTTGGGTTTTTTGAGTAGGGCGTTGATCTCTGCGTGTTTCCAGCTCTCTGGGAAGGTCGCGGTCTCGAAGGAGAGATTGTTGATGTTGCACAGGTGGGGTGCGATGGAGCTGCTGGCTTTGTTGAAGATGTGGTGCGGGAAAGGGTCTGACGGGGAGCCGGAGTGTATTGTGCTCATGGTCTTGATGGTGTCCTCGATGTTCACGCTGGCCCAGGCTGGCAGGGGGTCGTGGTCGATGGTGTGTGGCAGGTCTGGTGGATCGATCTTAGTTGGGGCTGTCTGGGTGTTGAAGCTGTCGTGGATGTCGGCGATCTTGCGGTGAAAGAAGGTGGCGAGGGAATCGCACAGGGGTTGCGACAGCGGGATGTCGTTGGTGTTGGAGCTGGGATTGGAGAGTTCCTTCACGATGTTGAAAAGCTCCTTGCTGTTGTGTGCGTTGTTGTCGAGGCGGTCTTTGAAGGAGATTCTCTTGGCGGACCTGATGAGGTGGTGGTGGTTACGGATGGCGTCTTTGTGGGCTGCGTGGCTGTCCGGTGTCTTATCACTGTGCCATTTCTTCTCTAGTTTCCGGCAGGTACGCTTGGAAGCTAGGAGTTCCGAGGTGAACCAGCTGGCTCTTTTGGTGTTGTCGCTGTAGGTGAGCTTTTTCAGCGGGGCGAGGGTGTTGGCACAGTCCATCCATCGTCTGAGGTTGCAGGCAGCGTCGTCGGTGTTGGATGGGTCGGAGGGAGGGCTGAGAGCGAGGGTTGCCCGGAGTTGGTCTTCGGTGACTTTGCTCCAGCAGCGGCGTGGGATCTGTTGGGTGCGGTGGTGTGTGGTGGGTTTCTGGAAGGTGAAATGGATGCAGCGGTGGTCGGTCCAGAGGAGTTCCGTGGTGTGGCTGAAGGAGACGTGGGAGCTTGAGTAGAAGATGGGGTCAAGCGTGTGGCTGGCGGAGTGGGTCGGTGTTGTGACGAGCTGGCTCAGGCCGAGGTTGGCGAGGCTGTCGATCAGGGTGGTGGAGTTGCTGTCGTTGTTGTTCTCCAGGTGAAAGTTCAGGTCTCCGAGGAGGATGTAGTCGGTAGAGGTCAGTGCGTGCTGATGAAGTCGGCGATGGAGTCGCCGAACTGGGGTCGGGGCCCAGGGGGTCTGTAGACAAGGGTGCCTCTAAGGGTGGTGTTGGGGTCCGTGTGGATCTGGAAGTGCATGTGTTCGGCGGTGCTGAGTGTCGTCGGTGCTGGTCGAGACCCTGATGGTGTTCTTGTGGACGATGGCGATTCCTCCTCCTACTGCGTTGACGCGGTCTCTGCGGGTGATCTTATAGCCGTCTGGGATGGCTATGGCGATGTTGGGGGCGGAGGAGTCGTTCATCCAGGTCTCTGTCAGGAAGGCGACGTCTGGTGATGTGTCGAGCAGGTCCCAGAGCTCGACAGCGTGTTTGCGTGCGGAGCGGGTGTTCAGTAGGATGCACCGGAGGTGGTTGAGGTCCTTCTTGGCGGGCGCCTCGGTGGCTCTGAGGCTGGTGTAGCTGCAGTTCCGGCAGGTGAAGGGACCATGGGTGCGTTTCGGGGCGGCCTTGAAGCAGTTGTGCGTCCGTCCGGGGTTGAGAGCGTGGAGTGTGTTGGCATCGTATCGGCGTCGGTCCTCGAGGCTGGAGCGGGGGGCGCGCGGTCCAGGGGTTCTGGCGCTGGGCGCGGTCCAGTCGCGGACGGGCGCAGACGGGCTTGCCTTAGGCGCGCCTTCGGCGCGTCCGCGCTTCGGCCTCCATATATGGGGAGGTGGGAGGGAGGAGCAGCTGGGAGGCAGGGGCAGCGAATGAGCAGTCGGGGGCGGGGCCGCAGGGGACGCAGCGGCGGGAATGGAGAGAGGCAGCGAGGGGCACAGAAGGCAAAGTGGACAGAGAAAAAACAAAGAAATACGGGCACAGTACAATGGGGCAGCGGGGGCACAAAAGGTAAAATGGACGGAGAAAAAACAAAGAAATATGGGCACAGTACAATGGGGCAGCGGGGGCACAGAAGGCAAAATGGTCGGAGAAAAACAAAGAAATACGGGCACAGTACAATGGGGCAGCGGGGGCACAGAAGGCAAAATGGACGGAGAAAAAACAAAGAAATACGGGCACAGTACAATGGGGCAGCGGGGCACAGAAGGTAAAATGGACGGAGAAAAAACAAAGAAATACGGGCACAGTACAATGGGGCAGCGGGGGCACAGAAGGCAAAATGGACGGAGAAAAACAAAGAAATACGGGCACAGTACAATGGGGCAGCGGGGGCACAGAAGGCAAAATGGACGGAGAAAAAACAAAGAAATACAGGCACAGTACAATGGGGCAGCGGGGGCACAGAAGGCAAAATGGACAGAAGAAAACAAAGAAATACGGGCACCGAGGCCACAAGCGGAGGGGCGAGCTCAGGCTCACTCAACCAGGAAAAAGGGAGCAACAATAGCCTTCCTAGCAAACACACCTATCCAAGACATTTGCCTGGCGGCAACATGGGCTTCAGTGCACACATTCACTAAGCACTACTGCGTGGATATACAGATGAACAAGGAAGCACAAGTAGGTCAAAAAGTGCTTCAACATATATTCAACAACCAACGCTCCTCTTCCACCCAGCCGCCACAAATATAGCAAACCGCTACAAAATCTATGCACAGCATAGTGAATCCAGACAGATTCACGCTGCAAAACGAATAGTTTCTTACCTGTCGGTATAGTTTTGCAGCTTGAAGACTTTCTGGATTCACTAGCGAACCCACCCGCCTCCGCCATAAAGATGAGACAGGAGGAAGATGGGACTAACAAATGGAAAACACCTTTAAAAGGGTAAGAGGATAAACAACACAAGCACAGGACAAGAAAAAAAGAATCCGAAGATGGCGCCCAAGGGTGGGAGCTTCCGGAGGAAGCGCGCCGACGTCACGGGAGGACACCAAATGGTGGGGCGTCGACGCCCACCTGGGCTACACGAAAAAAAAACAAAAAAAACAGAAAAAAGACTGATTCTGGACTCAACCACTAGACCGCGGAATAATGCACAGCATACTGAATCCAGAAAGTCTTCAAGCTGCAAAGCTATACGACAGGTAAACTATTCGTTCTGAGGAGGCAAATGGCCCGGTAATCAGCCTTTTTCTGCTTTAAAAAACACAAAACTGCAGGCACAGACAAACCAACGTTGGCGGCGCCATGTCGTGTAATTCCTATAAACCTATATAGGATCTGCGCATTTAGACAACATATATACTGTAGGATTGGAGTCAGACTGATTCTAGACACCCCTACCAGATGTTATCCTGTATACCAGCTAGCTCGCAGTGCCACTAGAATCCCCTCTTACCAAGGAGAGAATAGTTCTTGGCAACTATCCAACATGACAACCCTAATCTCTCAGGACCGTGCAATCAGTGCAATAATTTTCGCTCAGTCATTCGTGCTCACTTTGTCTCGGAGAGATACACAGAATAAGCGATATGGACGTTTTTCAATAAGCATTTATTGAAGTCGTTCTAGTGTAAAATAGGTGTGCTGAAACGACCACTAGACAGAAACGGATCTAAATGATTAGCAGCACTAGGAAAGTAAAAGGATGGTAGATTTCTACCATTATGCTAAAACTATGAATACAGGCAGGTATATAAAATACATGACAAAATGCGTACTCCTACGATGCAATCCTAACTAGATGTACCTAGCATGTATGTAGGAGTTGAGCCAAGAATCCCTCTAGGATAAAGTCCACCCCATTACCTGAATCGTGAGCTTGTGGGACCCTGTCTTGGTCTCGAGTTGGACACCCCGCAAGGAATGTTACTCCACTGCGAGCATCTGCATGCAGGAGCCTCAGCGTCTCGCGTCAGTGTGTCGGCATGGAAGTCCTAGTTCTCCAACTATCTCAGCAAGGTGTGATGTTTATATACCCAAAGGTGTCCCCAGGGGTTCTACCTTGCTGTGCCATGGTCTGACTTAGGATGACGTCGGGAATGAACCTTGTACATAGTTATTATGCAGGAGCTGATGATCCTGTTGAGTTTCCAAGAATCCTCATGCATAATGTATGAGGCTTTTACTAGTGAAAATCCTGTGTTCTTTGTGCAGTGTCGTATCTAGGTAAAAGGTCAGTCCCCAAGAACCGTTCTGTGTGTAATGTAGGGGAGAATATAGGTGAAAGGCTAGGATGTTACCCGAGCCTATATTGGGGTACCTATATCGAATATAACACTACAAAGACAAATGGTACATCTCTATCCAAGTGAACAATAGTAAGATGGATAGTGCAAACTATTCAGTTGCACTATGCTCTGGCATGAAAAGATTTAGAATTAACACCAAGAGCCGATTCCACAAGGAAAAAGGGATATCAATAGCTTTTGTAGGCAGTGTATTTCTAAGATGTTTGGAAGGAAGTCAGACTTGAGTGCAGTTGTTTATGAAACACTATTGAATAAATGTAAACTAAAGAACGGCTCAGGTAGGACAAAATGTCCTCATTCTTTTCATCTACCCACACTTGACAGCCATTAATCAGCCAGTAGTGAAATAGATCCACATGTGGATTTAGAGGAGATTAAAGCTACAAAGGAAATGGCTATCTTACCTGTAACAGTAGTTCTTCAGCTTGAAACTCCTCAAGATTCATATGTGACCCTCTGGCCTCCCCTGTGAAGGAAGGTACTAGAAAAACAGAGGAATAAAAATCTAAACATGGCAACTATGGAATGGATTATTGTGGAAATACACCCTGTCATGGGGATGTTGTTCTGACCCATGACCATAAAGAAAACTTTTACCTTAACACAATTCCCAGACACAACCACTAGATTGTGAAATTATACAGTCTTGTAGGGCTTCCTGGGCATGGTAGAAAAAGGTATATTCCCACTGATTTTTAGGTCGAGCTTGGGCAGCGCATGCGCTGCTCTGCGAGGTATGCTGTATTAAGGTTAGGGATAGAAGATCCGCTTATTTCACGCCCATTTTTTCAATTGGCTCCTGTTACTGTCCTTGGGAAATCGTTGCTTTTCATTTGTAAATAGGCTTTAGTTCTTCCTTGGTACTGCCTTGTCTGCATTTGTAACCTCCCATGACGACTGGACTTTTTAATTGTCGTTACAAGGTCTGCTTTAAAAGTCGATGAGCACTATTTTCTTTAATGATCTTCCCCTATTCCACCCATGACATGGCAGCAGGCTGCACGCTTTTAGTAATGTATTTAAATTACAGCGAGGTCCACTTTAACTATAGCGGCCGCACTTATTTTACGGCGCGGTCCGCTTTCAGTTTAGCGGCGGCGCTTATTTAATTAACAGCGCGGGACGCTTTCACTTTAGCGGCTGCACTACAGAACCTTTCTAAATTAATTCATTTTTTTAACCTTTGGGTGAAAGCGCCCCTTACGTGCTTTCACTTTAATGTTGGCCGCGCCCCTTTATTTATATGCTGCTCACTGTAACCTAAATATGGGAGCAGTCTCTAACGAAAGGGGCGCGGCCACCATTGGAGTGGTCACGCATTTGCGAGAGTATGAGCTATTAGAATTGAAAATAACTGCCTTTTGTGTTGCTTTTAAAAACACAAATTAAAGGCATTGCCATTTACAATGCCAGTAGCTTAAACGCTCGCAAATGCGAGACCTTTTGCATTGAAAATGCTTGTTTGTTTTTCCTGCCATGTATCCTGCAGGGCCATATCTTATTGTATGCTAAAGTTTCTTAGGGAAGGCACCTGAGCGATTGGCCGAAGTCCCTGGTCTCTTTAATTTTATTCCAAAGTAAGTTAAAATCCTAGTCTTCCTCTGCGGATGCCCCCAAGCAGTTTAAAGGTATTGAAAATATTAGAATCTGCCCATCTCAATCCCTGGGATTGCGACTTGAAGCATTGAGGAAACCACAAGGTAACTTCTAGCGACTTGTAAATGTACTCTACCTCCTTGAGCTCCTGTCCTACAAACCTCATAAAACCACATACCGACATCTGATATAAAATACATTTTTTTTAAATTGTGGTCCACCTTTCTAAAAAGGCCACTCCTTCTGTACTGGTCTGTGGTGACCTGCATCCAGGTGGTCTTGGAATGATAGGGGTCCTCTTAGAGACCCCAGAGGCTTCATGAAGTGTCACTGTAGTAAGTAAAGAGGAGAAATAAGTTTTTCCACAAAAAGGTTTTAAGTAAAGAAGGGTAATCCTGGGATTGCAAGTACCCCCCCGCTTTCCCCTAATTCATTACCATTCAATTTTGAAATTAAAATAAAGTCTCTCGGGCACAAGTCCACCTCATGTAGATGCTTTCAGTGATGTGACCCCACGAGAATCAGGTGTACTTAGCTTTTGCTTTGTTGGGCCATGGATTGGCTCCATATTTCTTGCCTGTATTTTCTTGTCCAGTGGAGTTCCTTGGATCACATAACAATCGGAAAAAGCTCTTGTCCTCCTGGGAGAATGGCTGGAGCTAGGTCTTGATGGTCCGCATTCATTTTTCTGGAATTGGATTGTTTTTGGTTTTCACCACTCCTAAGTACATCCTCTTTCACCTTGAAGCCGTTTGGTCAACCCTCATGCGTCCTTTGCTTTCAATTGACCCACTTGATGACCACTGTCCAAGTGAATCTCGGGGTGACCATCAAGGAAAAGGGACAAGAACATGCCCATCGAAGGATTCTTGAGCTGTACCTTCAGCCAGACCTCAGATGCAGACATTATCCTACCTCAAATGACTCCCCAAATCTTGGCATCGTAAGAGCGCAGTCTCTGCTTGTGCTTTTCGAATATTTGTGCTTCTAGTAAGATTTCAGCCGCTTCAAGTTGCTCAATCTTAGCCCCCATCTCTAGTACTCATGAGTTTGGAATCTACCATAGCGGTGTATCACTCTTGGCGCAGACGTCCATGTTCAGTTACAGCAGGTCCTTCCATTTGACCTCCGACAGACTGCCCTGTCTCCTTTTTCTAGGAAGTTGAAACTTCTGCTGTTTCCAAATGCTGCTCCTTTTTTAGGTCTCGCCTTCGCAGTGCGCATGCGCTGCATAGGAGGGGACCTCTTGGAATCAATTCGCTTTTTCGCCCAAAAACGTGCACGCTTTGCATTGCTTTCAATGGCAACGCGTGCACATTTGGCGTTTCCCTTGCGGGAGCGACCTTTGGCGACATCTGTTTGTAATTAACTTGCAAACAGATGGTACCCCTGCTCACTCCCGCAAGGGAAACGCTTTGTGGTTTTGGTTGTTTTTTTTTGGTTTTTGTTTGCTCAGTTTCTGCAGGCACACTTCCCCCACTATGTGGCATTACGGTCAGCTTTTCACCTGTGAACATGTTTGCAAAAGGCTCAGACAATCATTTAGCGGACCTCTTGGAGGCTCGCTCCAGGTCACGGTCCCCAAATCTGCCAAAGCCTGCGCAAACAAAGCGAAACGTGAGGAATTTTAATCCCGCGGGGAGGGACTTCAGAACAAGTGGCATTGTTCGACAAAGCAAGCCCAGCAGAAGTCTTTCAGCAGTAAAATGAAATGTTCCCTGAAGTCTGTCTCCTGCCACCAGCCGGGTCGCCACAAACGTGGAAACCGGAGCCAAGGAAAATGCAAAGCTGTGTCTCACTCAATGATGACGCCACATCAGTTACCAGAAACACAAGACTTTCTCCAGAAATATATCAACAAATGCAGCTCAAAGGCGTTTTATATGCCAAACCATTTAGGCTATTTGATACTGTACATTCCTCAAGCTTCATAGCTCTTAAAGCATGTCGGCAACAAGGGAATGATAAGCCACGAAAAGGGCAAACATTACCTTTGATTGTTGAATATCTTTGAGGTTTGTCTGTCTCCTTTTAAGTGTTGCTTCTTTTGAACCATGGTATCACTCATTCATTTTGCTTGGAACCCTTGACGCTAAAACGTCTGTGGTCGACAGTGAACATCTCGTGCACACATTTTGGGCTAAGTGATTTTTAAAAAATATATAAATTATCTGTATTGATATTTCAATAAGCCAAAAATGACTACTTACAATTGATAATCGTCATTTTTTGATGTTACCAAAATAAAAAAGGTTAGCGTGTGCGTTTCAGGATGAGTTATTAGTAACTTACTGCAACAAAACAAATGATTGCATGTGGATATCAGGGAAACCATTAACTGTGCTCTGATCCGTGACATTCGCTGTAAAGTCGGCTAACTGCTCGTCACGACAAACGTATTTGTAGACTAAATGTGTCTGGCCTGTCCTGTGTGTGGTTTATTAACGAAGGAGGCAGAATTACTAACACGAGGAATGATTTGTTCAACTCGGATGCAGAAACCTAGGTTCAGTCATCTGATAGTCCACGAGGTTTTAAATCGTTGCTAATTGTGTGTACCATTTCGTCCCATTGTTATGCTATAGACATGCCACAGGAATTATGCAGTAGGGTTACACCAAATTATGGGCGGGGTCGAGTAAATTATGCTGTAAGAAAAGGCAAAGTATGCAGTATAATGCAGCACATTTTTTTTACAGTACTACATTATTTTGAAATTTTTATACATGGAATACCGTCAGCGCAAAGATTTTACTTCATCCTACCAGTTTGACAAAGAAATACGGAAATAAGCAACATTAAGATGATCAGTTAACCTTTGTGAAGGGCCTTCCACTGCGCACAAACATATGTGCCATCTTTTTATTAACTTTTTTTTTATCCATTTGAGCTAGATACGTTTTTTTGTTAAAATCTGCAGATTATGCCGCAGATGGTGGACTGTATCAAATGCGGCAAAAAATTCATAATTATATGAAAAACGCTGCGGCCACAGAATCGCAGAATTCCGGTGGCCCTGGCCATACAGTGCTTCTTCGGACCTTTTGCATTCTCAGCGTCTTCCCAGCAAAGTGTCCCTTTCAGCCAGTTAGTGAAGGTTGGCGGTGCCCTGGCTTTCTACCTCGAGGAGGAAGCCGTTGCCAATGTTACTGTCCATTTTTCATCTGTATAGACTGAGCATTCAACATTCGATCAGACGCTTCACTTCTGTCAGCTCATCAAGAACGTCTGTCCAATAATCTGTTACGGTGGGCCAATGCTACAGCATGCGTTTTAATCCCACTTAAGGTGAAGGACAGCCAGTGTATGAATAAGGGAATATTTTGTTAATTTTACCAGGTGTGAGGTAAGTTCTATGCAATATGTTAAACTGAATATATTTAAGCTTTGCATTACGTGATACTTTTTGATGATATGCTATTACCTTACCCCACTCTGTCGTTTAATACTCGGTGGCGGCTACAGTAAATAAACAAGCATTGGCATAGCCAATAGGTCTCGCCTTTGGGACCTTATAAGTGTTTAGCCATGCAACAGTTGATGTTGCACCAAGGATATTGTGCAGCATAACTAAATACTTATAAGGTCCCAAAAGCGAGACCTATTGGCTATGCCAATGCTTGTTTTCCTTCTATTTGTTTTTTTTTTTAACTGTCCTTTATCTTTTCTGTCTCTGCTCAAAGATGCCCCTTGGTGTCAGTGCTCTGTAAGTAATAAGATACAGTCCATGTCGTCACGAGACAATCGGGCGCATTGGTCACGTAAAATGCAAATTGTGCACATTTCTAGACTTCTGTTGGAAATCTGCAATTCCTGGGGAAAACACTGAAGACTAAATGGCTATGGCATTGTTTGGTCGTATTTACAATAGCGCAAAAGTGGTTTGGTGTGTAGTACTTGGCTTCATGCAACGTGATGTGCTAAACATTTTTTTAAAAGCACCAAGGTAAATGCTGTAGTATACATGTATCTCTGCATCAAGAAACATTGTAAAAAAATAATCGCGTGGAAGACTTTAACTAAAACATTGATTTTCGTTTTTAGGTCTCGCGCCTAGCTTTGCAGTGCGTAGCACTGCTCGCGCAGCGCGAGACCTCCTGTATGGGCTTCAGAAAGCTAACCACACGCTCGTGCGTGTGGTTTTGCTTTCGGAAGCCCACATTGGCTGTAGCATGGTTTTTTTTTTTTTTTTTTTTTTAAATACCGGCACGCAATTGGGTAAAGGCGGGCGCATGTCCCGCCTTTGCTCCGCCCATTCCCGTCTGTGTCTAGGACTCGCATCAGCGCGCGGCACAGACGACAGGCTCCCTCGCCCCCCCCCGCTCCTCTGTGGTGCGCGCGCACCACTGGTTTTTCCTCTTATCTCAAACACATGGGATTGTTTTGTCTACTGTACTTATTCCCGAGCTAATTAATATCGCACTTTGATGCCCGTTTCGTAAAGGTTTGAAAGCAGAGTTGCGGTTATCTCAGCATGTCCGATCGGACGTTAATTGAGGTGTTTTTTTTAAGTGTATTTTTCTGCCTCCCCCGCAGTAAGCCAGCCCATCATGCAGTTTTGCGCCTTTGTGCTGCTCGGCTCTCCTTCCCCTGGATGTGGACACCTTGCAACAGCGTAGCCTGTGTATGATTGATGCGATCCGG